>CM046839.1:37237134-37589634 GCA_025618425.1 Heliocidaris tuberculata | reverse complement strand
GGTGTCGATCCGTGTTCATGATTGGGGGAATGACCTGCAAGGAAGCGAAGAGACCGAGCGGGGGGGGGGGGGGGGGGGGGTGGGAGGGGGATACCCCCTCCCACACCAAGGACTTTAAAAAAAAAAATCTATCTACAAAACTTGCATTTTAGAGCATCCCAAAATGTTTTTGATGAAAAGAAGGAATGCACGGATCTACGCCAATGGACGGAACCCCTTAATTGAGAATAACAATGCGAGCGAACAAATTTTCTTCGATATTTTCGGACTAATTGTGGCATTTCTTATTTCCTTACATCTAGTCATTAAATAATGTGATGATATTTCAAGATCAAACATAATGAGTTTGGATAATTATTAGTTTTAAGTTAATGTATCATAATTCTGATTTATTTTATGCAAAACTTTTTTTTGGGGGGGGGGATATACCCCCATCCACCCCGGGATCGACACCCATGCCGGCTGCAAATGAGGCGTCATTGCTTCGCTCAATTAAAAAATATTCATGCAACAATAAACAGCGTGCAATGATATAATTTTAGTGGGGCCGACTGCATACGAAGGGGTCCACCCAGTGTCCTTTACGCACTCATTGGTTTGTGTAGATACAGTGGTTTTCTTCGCCAGTCTTTTCGGAAAAGGATAAAACTTTAACGCCCGTTGCACGCAGGGTACGTTGGGCTGCGTCCGTGACTGGTGCAGTCTTTGACGCTCCTTGTGTGAGTGAAATCGTTTACTAAAGTGCATGTAAAGGGGACAGTGCCAACTTTATTTTGAATTACTGGCGTAATTTAATGACGCCCCATGTGCACCCGACATGACTTACTTGTTATGGAGGATGATGTCGGGTCTCCAGATACTGTTGATCGGTACTTGAATATCGGTGATATTCCAGAACTCGGAGGGTTCCCATTGTAAAAACGCATCTTGCCATTCCTGAAAAAAAGAAAGAATAAACCAAGATGTATAGTAAATGGAGACCATGTAATCTATCATATCCACCTCTAAATTGTCTATAAAACAATCACATAAGTTGGAATCTTATAAATACAGTGTGTAATGTTTTAATTACCTGGGGGTGTTTCACAAAGAGTTAAGTTTGACTTACAGTAGCACTTAAATTCCTAGTTGCGTGCCCTATATTACACATCACCGCATTGGTCAGATCATGCTCAGGGGACGCGCGCTATTGGGTAACCTACCAATGAGATTACGCGTTTAATACCGTATGCGCATTGGCACTTACGCTTGACCTAAAGTCTTTGTGAAACACCCCCCAGATTTCATATTGTTTCTGCGCTTGTCTCTGTACTTACCTTCAATACAATATCTGATAAGGGATTATGGGCTGGGTTGAAGCCCCTGCCCCACCCGCAATGAGAGACAATAAGAATTAAAAGATTATGAATTGTGCCCAGAGAATTGCTCCAAACCCATTCCCTCATCCCTGATGAACTCTTTTTGACAATTTTAGATCCGCCCTGCATAACATAATGGCGAGAACTTAAAAGGCAATCTATGTACGTACGGGCTTGTCAAATAGGTACCGGTTATGAAATTGTAAAGTGACTTCCTTAAAATAAATTTCAGTTATGTCTTTTCAACGGCGCTTTTGGTGATTCCTGTCATGTGAACACGTTCAATAAGTTTATACAGGGGTGACCACAGACCACTGAGTAGGCAGGAGTATTGTACCGAATCCGCCGCCAAGTTTGCTTAAAATCTCCAATCATGTAAAAACAAAATAAAAAAAAGGTCCTAACATTCCCTCCCCCTAGTGACACCCCTAGATAAGAAAAAAAAAATTCAAAGATGCTGTCAATTATATTTAACTTCTATTATTTTAAACTTAAGAGTTCACGGCTTTGTTTGTTATCCACTCACATCCTCTTTCCCCTTCTTGTTTCAAATGCATCGGGTGTTATGCGTCTGCCTCTATACACACATACATGATAGCTATTGATACTGCAACTCAAATATTTTCTCCGCCAATTCTTTGCTCCGTTCCCGCCAAAACTAAGGAGAAATAGATTTCATTGCGCGGGCCTGTAACTAAATTACGACTGTATTGCACTGTCATTGACGGGGTCGTTTTGGGGAAAAGAAACGGTATCGTTTTCACATGAGGACCCAAAAGTGTAAATTCAAACAGATATTTCAAGTAGACATACTCTCCCCTTAATCATATTATTCAAAGGCATGGGGAAGAATTACGTATAATTCAATATTGTAAGGACTATATTGAGAGAAGCTTCTATGTAACTGCTATCCATGTCTACGCTGGGCATATTGGGAATTTCAGACTAGTACGTGGAATAAGAATGGAATGATAACAATAATCTCAACAAGGGTTGGTATAATTATTAACTTTTCAAAATAAGTTATAAGTACGTACAAAATATTTAGCTAATCTATCTAAATCTGGATCTCCTTCACCCCCAAAAATGTTTCATTTCTATCAAATGTTAATTTGAAATTTCCTGTCTGACTATTATTTCTCTTTATAGGCCTATGAGTGAGGTTTGACAACCACAATAAATGCTAGTATGAACGCTCCTAATTCTCAACGTACAGAACGCATATCCAGAGAGGTGTACATTCATACATACCTGGGTCATAAACGTGTTGGCCGTCATGATCTGATTCGCCTCGTCCTATGCAAACAAGGATAAAAGCAAGAAAATTTGATTTGGTCAGGCACGCCATTTTCCCTCACCACTGCCGCCATCATCATCGTTCCAACCCAATCTGCGTCGTATATAGGACAGCGATACGACGACCCCTGGGATTCGATGGGGGCATCACGCGTTTCCTTAATAACCCCCTATCCGTGATATTCCACTTCTCACTCTCATCAAAAAGACGGAAGAGAGCGAAATGGGGGACGACCAATTTCGAACAAATATATACACCTTGATATCAATCTTCCAAACGGTAATTTTAAGAGAGAAGAAAGGTAATGGATTAGCAGAACACGGGGCTAGAAAATGGTACGAATCAATAAAATTTCTACGAACCGGTTTTAGGTGTATATACGCCATTTTCATGAATTTTTCATTCCTCAGGTTATACAGGACTAGACAAATAAACGTCGAATTGGGTTACGTATCTATTTATTTTGTTCGTTTTGTTTTCGTTGGCAGAAAATTAGCAGGGCAGTTCTGTGATCACGTATTGCAAAGTAGTCCTAATAACAACTTTTCATTCAAGAGTGCATTTTAAGGAAATTCGACAATGGCTCACTCTTGCAAGTGCAAAGAAATTAAAGTATCTGGATCACAGCCAATATATTCATTGAGACTGAGTGACGTACACTACACTGTTAATATTTTTTTTCTGTAACCAGATAAACATCAGACTGCTTATTTCTTTTAAATCTTTTTCTTTTACTAAAAATGAAGGAGAAGTACGAAATAAATATGAACATAATTCTTTTTCAAATGTATTCCTACATAAAATACAACTTTAAAAATCATACAGAAATCGATATGATAATCAAAATAATTATATTTGTACCAAAATATTTGACAGATGTACACAGATGAAGATTATGTATTAGAGCATCTGCTTTCAGCATTGTCATACAGGAAAAGAAACATTATTCTTCATACCAAGGATATGGGATGTAAATATCTTTGTCGAAAGAAATGAATAACAGAAAGGGAGACAGCTAAAGGAAGAGAAAGTGAGAGAGAAATGAAGAAGATAGAAAAGAAACGAAAACGAAAAAATGATAGGAAGCAGTATTCAAAATAGATGCGACTCTAGGAAACAAACATGTATAGATAAAAAGAAAGTCCAACTTGTCATGTTCTTTATGAGTGTGCCGCCATCTGCGGTGATTTTATGTTTTCGTGAAAGTAAATTTTCAGAATGGCTTGATCATGGTGATTCGTATTATACGACACAACTTTGGCAACACGCGCTCCGTCAATTTCTGACACTGATCATATCCCTAACTTCAAACCTGGACCATACGTCATACCTAACCCTAACATGCCTAAGCCTAATCCTAAACCTAACCATACATTATCATGCGAGGGAGCATAGCAACGGAGAGAAAATACATTTCAAAAATTGACATTCTACAGCACTTTAGAGCTTATGAATCTATATTACTGAGCATTACCTGATGTTATTTCTTAGCACTTTTTTTTTCTCACAGTGAGGCTCATTTAGCCTCGATCATTCATCGGATATAATGCCAATACTCACCATATCTAGAAGGTTGACCAGAGCCATATCAACCTTAACAGTGATGGTGTCCTCCTGTAACCTGACTGGACGTACCACGGTACTATAACCATGGTCTAGGAGATGCGATACCAGCCTTGCTTCCTGGGGCATTTGACCTAAAATCCCTGTTATGAATGATAAACAGATAAATTCAATAATAATGTAACCATTAATTTCATAACTAACATGACCTAGCTCCAGGCATATTTTGTACAGTTTCAACTATAATTATGTATTTTTCATGTATAGTTTTTATTTTATCAGGGCTCTGTGGCAAACCAGTTTTTTATTATGTAACATTGAACAGACTACCCTAAATAAAGAAGCGAAATAATTAAATAAAAATAATAACATTATTTGCTTGACAATCCATTTTATAAAACTTTATAAGCAGTTAAGCAAAATATTTTTTTGATTTGCAAGGGGGAAAAAATCACTGGTGCGGTATCAGGAAAAGGACGAAGAGAAGAAAAACCAGTAAACTAATAGCTGAGGCACACCGCCAAACTGATTCCACAGACTCCAAACCGACTGACTATTGGCTATTGGGGGGGGGGGGGGGGGGGGTAATACAAATTTTTGTTAGGTCTATTTTTGGTCTCTTCAATGTGACTGAGGCATGAGTAATAAGTGGTGTATATTCAAACCAGTGTGACAGGAGGGGAAAGAGACAGATACACGTATCGCCGTTTTCAACCTGATTATTCATCTGCGCTGGGGGACATACGGAAATCGATAGAGTGATATCGATCAGAGCTCAATCACTCTTGTCTTCGCGTTTGGTGTAGACTGGTCGTTGTTTGTACTACTTACGATGCGGTTATGTAATCCATGTTTTAGCTATCCAGGCCACTCGCCCACTTTCACGATCTCAAACTCGAATACACTGAGATCTGAAACCATAGTCGTACGGGCACATTAAGGGGCTGCCCGAATATGAAGTTTCCACTTCCACTTTCTACTTCTTGTGGTGAAAATGTACAGATCCTGACACATGTATTCATGCATCAAACTACCCAAATATCAGGATCATTCCGGCACCTCGCTGGCCGAATATGAGGTGGTAGTTGCCCGAATATCGGCACTTTCAGTATCCTTAGGGGGCTACAACCCCCTCAGCCCCCCTCCCCCACCTCTTACCCCTATGTCTGAAATTCATGCAATTTAATGCTGAGCATGTACGAAGCCCGGAACGTTAGTAACAGGTAGAGTTTGTTGGCTTTCAGGCCTCTTGCGCAATTTCACGATCTCAAAAATATATTATAACATATCTAAAAAGTATTGCGCCTTGGATGGAGAAATCAAAAGAGAAACTCATCAACTACAAACAAACTTATATTAGATGGTTCGCATGTAAAGTAGCCTATATGTCACAAGACAAAAGCACTAGAAGAAAAGGCACAATAAAAACATATTCTTCAGGTTAAATCTGTAAATAGTGTACATTTAATGTAAAAACTGAAATTGTTGTATCATCAAAATGGATTTTCAAACATACCTGGAAATGAAGAAATGGCCAAAAGCAGAGCAACCAGACTATATATTCTCATCTGTTTTGACTCCATGCTTGGATATCTGCAGGGAAAACGTGAGAAAATAAAATGCACGCTATTAAGATCATGGTTTTGGGGGAGCACTGTTATATCTATATTGATAAAAGCTCTAGACTCTCATACGAGAGGTCCTGGGTTCGATACTTGCTATGTGCTTACAACCTTTGATAAGGTGTTTTACCCACATTAACGGGTACCTGGTAATGCTGGTGTAATAATAATTGCAGGGCCATCAAGAAGCGCAGTAATAAAAATGAGTAGACTACCTTTGTGAAATAAGACCATATTTTTTATTACATTCTTAATTCTGTGTTGTTGTTTTTTAGTTCCAAAAATGACGTTTCAAAAAGTAACATTATTATATGATTCGGCACATATTCACATCAACAATGCATTAAACTAGATTTCGGATGACCCGGGTGAAGAACACTTTCTCCTACCAATTGCAAAAAACACCTTCAGTGACTTGTCAAAAACATCTCTCCCCCCCCCCCCCCCCCTCTCTCTCTCTCTCTTTCTATTTCTCTCATTCACTCGCTCTCTATTCCTCTCTCATGTTTTCCCCACTTTCTCCCTTTCTTTCAGTATCACGAAACAACCCCCTTTTTTGTTAATTTAATAATAAGGGCTCACAAGATTGTGCTTATCCTTCAATTCCACTTCTCTTTCGGTTTGTTCAATTTGCTTTCCATGTTATGTGCAGTACATCTACTCCAATTCAGAAATAATAGATGAATTATTCTTATTATTATCATTATTGTCATTATTATTATTATTATCATTATTATTATTATTATTATTATTATTATTTATTATTATTATTATTATTATTATTATTATTATTATTATTATTGTTGTTATTGTTATCATTATTATTATTATTATATTATTATCATCATCATTATTATTATTATCATTATTATTATTATTATTATTATTATTATTATTATTATTATTATTATTATTATTATCATCATCATCATCATCATCATTGTTGTTGTTGTTATTAGTATCATTGTCATCATCATCATCACCATCATATCATCATCATCATCACTGCAATTCGTTCGCTCCCTTTATAAATCTAATTACATTTTCTTAAGTCAGACCAAATACTCTCCAGAGTGCAAGCCTCCTCCCTTATGTTGCCTGGTTACCACATTTATCGACGCGGCAAGACTGTTGTTTGCAACTCCACGCCTGGTGCGCATAAGACCTACGGACGCAGCGCCCTGTTGTTCCCGACCGTTCCGAATTCAATAGACAACAAGCCCAATCATCGATCTCCAATCGAAGAAATAAATAACCCGATGGCTCTTAAAATATCACTTTTGTATCGGGCTGCGAATGGATGCTCCGATCAATACCCCCTTTTTTGTATATATCGCCCCTTCTCCATTGTTCCCCCTACCCAAATGTAATGATTATCAGAGGGTTTATACATTTGTGTTTGGTAGCATGGTTAGGGGACTCCATGTTGTTGTAGAGTCACAGGTTTCTTGACCATAACTTTTAGACGTTTCAAACATCGTAGGAAAGCTTAGAAGAAGGTGATTAAAAAGGAATAATAGAAACAGGATGGAGAGCGATTGTATCTTGTTATTAGTGCCCCACAAAATTTTCAAAAAATATTACCCGACCTGCTGATGATGGACTGAATGTATTATGGTGTTACTAAATTTCTGCTTTATTGGATTTATCGAACTACGTGGTGAGTTTTTGATGATTTATCTATTTCTGATATCTATAAAGGGCAGAATTTTTTTCATCAATAGTGGTTGTCTTCCATGTGTTTCCATTTTATAATTGTTAACAATGATATTAAATAACAATTATTATGATAAACTCATAACAGCAATAAAACAAAATTCAAAATGAAATAAATATATACGGTACATGTAAACAAACAAATCTGTGGTATCCTTGCATGATATCAATCCTAATTGCGCAAACCGTTATTGAGACTGTCATATTTTCATGTTTGACAAATAATGATTTTCTAAATGTTATTATAATGATATACCCGACAGTTCAAGAAACATTTGTATTTTGAATTATTTCGAATTATTATTACATTATGTATTTACATTATAAAAGTGATTTACCTTGAATATGTTTGTTAATTTGTTGCGACTGAAAATCAATAAAATCCCTGTGGAGGGAAAAATATTGGGGGAAAAATGATATACCGTTTTGATAGTTAATCAGCATTATTTGTAGCAACATCTGATTGACAAGTTTTGGTGAACATCGATCGACAAAATACTCTCCTCATCCAAAGATATACTTTTCAAGTATGTTACAATAGAACAACAAAATACTCCCCTCATCCAAAGATATTCTTTTCAAGTTTGCTACAATAGAACCTGCGCTTATGTGTATATGAATATATATATATACACTATATATATATTTTCATGGATTCCTTTATGAGAAAGGGCCTTTGTAATATCTCCTGAATAATACATGAAAAAAAGCTTTAATGGGCTTAATATCTAACTTAGTAAACACATTGTCAATAAAATTGAAATATAGCTTTAAAAATATAAATGTAAAATCTGTCATGTCTGTAGGTAACCATTTTCAGTGCAATTTGGTCGAATAGTTTAAGGCTTGCTGGTATAGGGTTGACAAAAGACTAAGGTCTAAATGCCGCTTTAGAAATTTGAAGGATTTTAGATTTTTGACTGGTTAAAAAGAATCTTGTTATACTCGAAAGTTTTATGAAAGTCTCTAAAGAAAGGGCATTGACGCCCCTTGCTTCATATACTCTTTCAGCATTCCCGTCGGTGAAACCAAACTATTGGTAAATTTTCAAATTTGATGACCATATTTTGGTCTTGGTATATTTTGGAGTGACCTTTATTGTGAAATGTTGAATGAGACGACATTAGCAGCACGATTGTTGGTTACCTCTAATCGACAAATTTGAAATATGAAGACTTTTTAAAAAGGATTTTGGTTGGACTAGACTTCTTACGATTAATAGGATTAATTGCATTGATTACGATTGCATGAACCTCTCAATTTCCACAGAATATAAATCAAGCTTCATACGTAATTATTCTACTTTTGTTTTCAAGGGCATTAATCATTGTAATGATCTATCTTAGCTTCAAATGTAAAAAAAAAAAATTTTAAATGAAAAAAATATGATCTGTAAATTCCAGCGAATCACGCTTCTCACCTATTGGAATTTTTTTTTTGTCAAGACAAAAAAATATCAACATCCTAATTACATATAAAACAAGAAAATGACATTAATATCAATTTATCATTCTTCTATACTTTATTTGCAGATCAATCCCAACTTTCACAATGACATACGGAACCAAAAATTACGGTGCAGTAGCGTCGGCCTATGGACCGCTCACCAGAAACATGCCAAACTCCAAGGCAACGACTGGGCACCAAGATGGCAACAACCAGTGGAAACAGAAGCAAAAAGTGCTTCACGGTTCCCTTCTGGAATATACGAAGAGGATGGATAAGATCAAACAGGCTCGGATGGCCATCTCGAAGAGCAAAGAGGAAGGTAGACTAAGCTCGGTGCCCAAGCAACGCAGGCACTTCAAGATGGTCTTGCCAGGATTAGACCAACTAGAGAACGACGCATTGTCGTTGACCAACAAGTTCATCAGCCAAGCTCAATTTCAGTCAGCAACCAAGGTAGCCGACAAGGTAAATGAACAAACAAACGAGGTGTTGCCATCCGAAAGTAAAGCCAAGTCCAGTATCTTCAGCAACGATGTCCAGGAGCGGTCAAAGGCATCACCGAATGCCTTCAAACAAAACTGGAGAGTCCTCAAGGACGTGAAAGTCCGGCACGTACCAGTCCTGAAGACAAAGGACGGTGTTGTGTACTCTACGGTAACTCGCCCTGCCAAGATTAACAAGCATCAAGAAGCAGAAGTGAGCTTTGAGGATACAAAAACTACAGTCGTAAAATTGGACGAGAATGGGAATGCCATTACAAACGTGACAAACAAAAGTTTTCGCAAGTACCATCCGGGAATTCTACCAACGCCAGGTATGAAAGGTCCATATAAGGCAAAGGTCACACTGCATGTTTCCTTGCCGCAGATGGAGAATGAATTTGATGGCGACTCCGACGACGAAAATGACACGAGCTCGTGCTCCATCGACCTGCCGAATGATGGGAGCGATTCACAGTCGTCTAGTCGCGTTCAAACACCAAATCATACAGTGGTTGACCATGAGAAGGAAGTATCGAGTGAAACCCTAGAGAACAAAGATAAATTTGAAGCTGCCATAAGCAGCAAAAGCAAAGATGTAACAAGCTCTACTACGCAGGATAAAACAAGTAGGGTTGAAGACGTCACCAAATCTTCAGAAAGAAATGGCACGTGCTATGATCAGCCTTCGGGAAAAGACAAAATCACAAGACTTTCGAAAACTATGAATGACAAACCAAGTTCCTTTGTTGCAAAAACAGCGGTTGTGCCTGCAACAACAAATACACTGAAACCACCAAAGAAGTTTCATCTTGAATCCAACCATGGTGAAAAGAACCATTTTCCCTGCGCCGATTGTCCCGTGTGCAAAGCCGAGATGGAGTCGAAGGAGACCCCTCCATCACAAACCTCTATCCTTAGGAAAAATGACATACCATTGCCAGACATAAAATCATCCTCTGGTCAAGGATCAATCCTTGAGAAGAAAAAAACAAAAAGAGGCTCTCTGCAGCCGGTAACCTTACCAGGTGGTGTGATGAAATTAGGGAAGCTGACCTACCATAGAACGTATAAAATCAATGTTCGACCAGTGCCTCCACACATGAAGAATATGGTCGGTGGCGTGAACAGTGAACTAACGTTGCATGATTCCTTTGCCGATGCCGTCAAAGGCACTGATGTCCTCGGGGAAGCTGAACGAACCCTCCGCTTTGAAAAAAACCGCAAGGAAAATCAAGAGCGAAGGAAGAAATTTTCAACAGATACGGAGGAGAAGTCGATGCATCCGTTGTGCAGACATGGTCGTTTCGTGCATGAATGTTACACTTGCCGAGCAGTCGAGGAGATTCGTCAAAGACTGAAGAGCTCTTACAGCAGTAACGAACAGCAATACCAATGGAACCTTCTGTCGAAGCACGAACGACATCTGACTCAAAATGTCACTGTCGCGAAAGTGAAACCCCAGATGCGTAAAAACGCTCCTTTCAGGTTGTCCGCGATCTCTAAGGCTACAGATATCAGCCAGGTTGCAGAAGACACAAGTAGGCCAGATGGAAAATCTGGTGGAAGGGTAATCACCGAAAAAGATGAAGGAAGAACCAACCCTCAAGGCCTGCTACCAACAAAGACGGGAAAGGTTAATGAAAAGAAAAGCGCGAGCATTGCAAATCAGGACGAAGAATCGGCGAACAAGAAGGTCCGCTTCGCCGAGGAAAGAATATATGATCCAATGAGAGGGACCTATCGACAGGATAGTTCTAACAATGATCAGATGCTGTTGCCACCCCTCAAAAACTAATAAGTTATCTCATTACCATGATTACATGTCTTATGAGTCCACGCTGCAGCCAATTCTTAGATACATCATAAATTTAATGCTTTTTTGAAAATCGAAGTACAGTGTTGGCGTTTATCATGCGAAACCAGAGGCATAAAGTCCTTTATCTTAAAGGGAAACGCGTTTTCAATACTTTCGGTATCCCAACTTGTTTCTAGTCTTCAAAACAAACATGTATTTAAAATAGAATATATAAATACTCATTAAATATAGATGTGAACGAATCATTTTCATATTTGAATGAAATATATTACCAGTAACCTTAACCGTTTTTCCCCTTCCCGGAGATTTTTGTTTACTATACTCTGGGACGTAAACAAACAAATCTAAATAATGTTGTTGTCTACCTTTATGTACTGATAACTCTTACTCGCAAAGAATTTTATTACATTTTCACTTCCCAGACATGTTTTAATTTGGTTGAATAGCATGGTCCCCCCCCCCCCCCCCCCTTCTAGTTGCATTCTTTCAGCAGGACTGATTTAAAAATGTAACAATGACCGGAATAATTTTCATGAAATTTTCAAATAGGCATTATAGCTTCAGTTACTGTTTGATGAATTTGAATATATTTTACGTTGTACTATCACCATAGTGCTTATAATGAAAGATACGTGGGTATAAAATGTCAATAAAATATGATTGTATTTACTTATTTAGCCATGATTTTATTGCACCTATTTCTTTGGTCATTTCAAAACCTCTGCATAAAACTGGTTAGCCAAACTGATGGAAGAAGACTATAGATTATTTATCAGTTTGGTAGTTTTTCAGTCTCAACAGCGCCTTTGATTAGGCAACTAGATACTGGCGCTTTATAAATACCTTGATTGGATTGGATTGGATTATCAAACATTGCACTGAATTTTCATACACCGTGTTTAGATTCATAACAGGAACTTCAAACAATGCTTTGTCTTGGGAATATATCATTTAGATTAATACATGTATAAATCAAACCTGATTCCTTGATTCTTCATCCCCTTTCATATAGGAAGATAATAAATCGTGATTAAACTATCATAATGCAATTACTGTTATTCTCAATTAGATTACGGAAAACTTGAGATGAAATTTGTGACATCTACATGTGAAAACAAACATGTAGTCCAAAATGTTTGTGAATGTGCACGCATTAAATGCATCGAAATTGTATTGTGATATGTTTTCCTTTTCATTAAAAAGTATGTGAAGGAAAGGAATCCAGCATTCGTTATTATCATTACTGTTTCTATTTCACTTCATGGATATGAGTTGGAACCAATGTAACATACTTTAATTGGCAATATCATACTTAGTACTTCGTTTAGTTTACATGCGAGTCATGAGGATAAATTATCAAAAGGTAAAGGCAGTAGATAGTGTATACATTCTTGTCATGGAAGATAAACATGATTATATGATTCAAGAATTTTCGTCTTTTTCTGTTGAAAATTGCTGAATTATATCATTGTATATTATCATGTTTATCTTCCATGGCAAGGTAATGAGCCTAGTCATACATGATTATACATTGTACTAGAGATCCTTTATAGAAAGGGTTGCGACATGGACTTCCGCTTTTTATGGAAACAAAATGGCATTTGCATTCTTGTTATATTCAAACATACAGCTGCTCCTCGCACTCGAATAGAAATGTTGCGTAATAGTGGGGAAAAATGGCGTTAAAATAATAAAATTTGTAATCTGAAATCTGAAATTGGTTGTCGTAACTCTTAATTCTGTCAAGGGACTGTAACATGTACTAGAGTACCTTTATATAGAGAGTAGCGACATGGACGTCTGACTTTTCGGGAAACAAAATGACGTTTGAATTCTTTCTATTGAGAACACCCAGGTGCTCATCGGAATTGAATAGAAATGTTGCATAGCAGAGGAAACAATATGGCATTCAAATCATGAGTTGTCGCTAAACTCTTTATGTAGGCCGGGTACTCTAACATGTACATCGCCACTACGCCCTCTCATGTTCTACTCTCATCAAATGAAGGTGGACAAAAATCAATAAAGAAACGAAAAACACAGTCAAGCCTCTGTAAAGCTGATCAATAGTGCAATTATGTTACAGGGCAGGCTTCCTATATATTCTGATTCACCCCGCCCTTTCTAAAAGTGAAAGTTTATGATTTCTCCAGCATACTAATCATAATTATATACCGTCTCATTTTGTGATGTTCAGAAAGGGTTGGGGCTTCTATTCTTAGATCATATGCACTGAAAATGGTCAATATTGTATTCATGTAAGTTTTCATCATGATGAATTCAATATAACGTGACTTAAGAATGGTCGGGAACTGACGATATGAAAATGGAAGATTCTTCATCGGAAGGATACATTATTGTAGAGAGAGGGGGGAGAGGGGTAGTAGAGGGGGGGGGGGGTGAGAGGAGACAGACGAAGATGAGAAAAAGAGAGCGATAGAGAGAATGAGTTGAAGAAGGAGAGAGAGATAGATTGATAGAAAGGAGTAAGAGAGAGAGAGAGAGAGAGAGAAATGAGGAGAGAGAAAAAAAAATGCACCTATAGCAGGAGAGAGAAAAGGAGGGGCAAAACTTCAAAACACATAAAAACAGAGAAAGGGTGAAACAAATAAATGGATACTATAAAAAAATATATGTATATATCATTCATGAAATATGAGCATGCATACTGAAATATGACAAAATACAAACATTGTATGAATGACCAGCTGAGGGTCATTTTTACCGCTTATTCAATGACGGCAATTATTATTCATTATCATTTTAATTGTATATAAGTCACCTAATTTGTTCACGAAAAGCATCTTTATTAACTTATTCTCATAACTTTGCATAGAAAATCATTTAATACTTACGAATCCACTGTATGGTGAAATCATTAACAGCATTTTACCCCCTAAATACTCATAAAATCAACTTAAAGCATTTACCAAAATATATACATGTACTGTATATCGAGCTAAAACGATGTCAAAATCACAAAAACAAACAAGCAAACAAACAATATCGACGAAATGGGTACTTACCGTCTGTATGTGAAAACAAGAAGCTGGATCAAAAATCATGTAAAGTTCTTAGCAACAAATAAGCTCCAGTATATAATTCAGAATCCGTCTGAATTTGTCACGAAATGCACCTTGCGATGAATATTGCTCGCTGATTAAAAACAAAATACTCTTTGAACCACTCCCGAAAATTAACAATAAATAAATGGACGCAACCCGCCAGACCCACTGCGTGTGTGTGCACACATTAAGACAATTCACACATACTCCAGCACAGACTTCATTAGCCTAAAAGCTAATTAACTACCATACACTACTGCATTGGTACAGGGTGATGTAAAGATTTATGCCATTTAAAAATCGATGAATTTTATTACCTCACCATCTGTTTTAACATGATCATTTCTTATTCGCCAAACCCTAAAACCCTACCATGACCAGTAGAAAACCACTGAGCGATCTTGATTTTAAATTAGCAGAGGGGGCATTTCGTTTCATAGAGGAAAGATGACGGGGTGAGGTACTAGGTGTAAGTGACGGTGTAACTAAGATTTACCTAAAATTTTTCGCTCCCCTCCCCTCCCCCCTGACGAGAATGATTTTTTTCCCCCAAGATTTCTTCTTTCATATTCCCCGATCTATGGATCGTATCCCTTACACCACAGAATGTGCCCAGTTCGAGATTTTCAATGATTCAAACACTTTTCTTTTTCTCATAGAAAAGGTGTTTATCAGATGGATTTTTAGTTACAGCAACATGATTCAAAATTGAAGAAAGTATGTTTTGCGCTGATTGAAAGAGCCTCTGACTTTTATCCTTGATGTAGACTCAAGAGGGCGGACTACTAAAAACGTACACTCCGTATATTGATTTTCACACTACTACTTATAAACTTTGCAGAAACAAATGTTTTTCACTAGTTTTCATTTTGTTTGTGTGTGTATAAGAAATCTGTTTGATCAAATAACAAAAGATGATAAGAACATGACATTTCGGGATCCCCCCATAAGAATATTGCCTTATTTTGAATTATGCCAGATACATATGCACGTACCGTACTTCGCGTTTTGTATAAGGTATCTCTTTGAAATAAAAATGGACGGAAAGAGGGAAAAACAACATGATTAATCAGTCTTATCCAACTTGAAGGGAAATCCAACCATAATAGCAAGTTGTTCTGACAGAAAGAGGAAAATCAGAGAACCAGATTATCTTTAATATGATTCTACCTGCTCTGTTCTGAAGTTTTTGTAACAAATCTAAATATCTCTTAGGGGCAGACTGCCAAATTATATCTGCGTAGTCAAAATGGGGAAGAATAATAGAAGAATACACAATTTTTAAAATAGATTCATTAACAAAATAACTCATTCTTCCAAGAAAACCTATCATTTTGCCTATTTTTGAGCACGTTTTTTCAACTGGGTTATTCCATTTAAGCTCTTTATCAATAAAAACACCAAGATATTTGACAGTGTCTACGTTCTTAATTTTTGTATTATGAACTTTAAAATCTAAATCACTGTGCCTTGTTAACATCTGTCTCGTTTCAAATAACATACCTACAGTTTTTGTACAATTTTATTTTTAATTTATTTTTGTTCATCCACTGGATTACTTTGGCGAGTTCGTCATTTAAAACTGTTTCGACGATTTTCGGATCTTTATCAGAAAAATATAAAATGGTATCATCTGCATATAAATGAAATGAACATTTGTCAAATCAAGAAGCTAAATCATTAATAAATATTACAAAGAGAATTGGCCCGATCAAGCTCCCCTGGGGCACTCCATTATCAACTGAGTATTCTTCTGAAAACACATTATCAATAAAAGTTGTAATTTTCCTATTTGATAAATAACTTGTAAACCAGTCTAGAGATTTTCCAACTATACCCAGCCGTGACAGTTTAAATAAAAGTAGCTCGTGGTTAACCATATCGAAAGCTTTTTGTAAATCTATAAATATCGCTCCGGTGTATTGCCCATTATCCATGGCTTGAAACCAGTCGTCAGTTACTTTCATCAATGGTGTTGTGGTTGAGTGGTTGAATTTTAGAAAGTTGTAATCACTATACATGTACATATGGGAATTTTAAATTGGCCGAATCGGTAATGTCACTATATGATGTATACTCCCCCATTTGCTCCAACACACAAAATGACTAAAATGTAATTTCTTTCAAAAAATGTTGCTCAGTATGATCTTTTTCTTTCATGAGGACCTATAACAATATGCTATCTACAATATATTTGAGTACTGCCCCGAGGGAAAAGGCGCTTCGCAGAAAACCGTAAATTGATGATATTTTTGTGTAGTACCGCCAGTATGTCACAATCGACTCACCACATTGCCTATTTGAGATTCGCATAGATTTAGTGATCTCATTTTAGAAACTTATTCCTTGTCCGATTTCATTCAAACCTTCACCATCCTATTTTTCTGCTTTTACACAAATTATCTTATTACCAAGGTTGGATTGCCCTTTAACTCATGCTCCTGCATGTGTATTGCACATAACTTTTAAAGTCAATAAAACTCACATAAATGCTGTTCCTTTTGCACTTGACCTTAATTATACATATTTTGACATTTACTTTATCATTATCATTATCATCATCATCATCACCATCGTCAACTTATCATTTTCACAACAGTCGTCATCATCATCATCATCATCTTTGCCATTGTCATTGTAGTCATCATCGTCATCATTATCATCATCACCACCATCACTGATCACCATCTTTCTTCATATTATCATCACCATACATGGTTATTTCCTTTTCTCCTTATCTCCGTCTTTGTCTCTTCTCTCATTAATAATTTCGTCATCATGGTATCTTTGTCGGTTCGAATATTTCACCATTCATTCAGTCATAGCCTATTATCTGCCAGACATCCCAGAAGAACTACAAACAAAAAGATCGGTGAAACAAAAACTAAAAAACAAAAAAGAATATGCAAAATCGTTCTCTTCAAATTTCTTTTATTTATATATGCACGATTATCCCTCCATTTGCAAAGTATATCATTTTAGATATCGGTAGTAGCAAAAATATACAAATTAATGTCATATATGACAGTATTGCAAGTTCTTGGTTAATGATACAGTGCTATTTACAAAACAAAAAATTAAATTTGTCAAGAATAGGCTATACAACAAGACATAAAGCCACAACAAAATAGAAAAAGTAGGTTGCTTTAAAGCCTTGCTATCACAAAAGTAACAAAAAAACATGGAAATATATACATGTACGTATAGTATTCTCACAGATCTCTTAAAGATAATAAATCTCTCACATTCACAACATTTTAGTCTTGGTCTATATACTTAAATCTATAGTCATCAACCTAATGTACTAAATTACAGGAGCGTTTTTTGAACTTTTTTTCCACTATACAGCCGTTACGAGGGAGGATTTGATACCCCACCTCATTCAAAATTTCTATCAGCAGATCGATGGTTTCTGCCAACAAGTCTTTAAGTCGAAGAACCTTACTTTGGGGTATAGGAGGATCTTTAAGACAACTTTGTTTGCAAACTTGCCCCCCCCCCCTCAACTTTAAAGTAATGAAGCGGTTCTATGGCACATCTTCTCTGTAGCTATATCTCTGCTTCCAATAGTGCTATATCGATGAGAAAATCCAGGACTAGGGATCTTAATCTAGTGATGTCACGAGACTTTTTAAAAGATTTTGGCTCCGACACACACAAAAAAGATCTACAGCTAAATATTGACGGCAGTGCAAGCTGGCAAGTACTGAGATATATGTTTCAGCGTTTAACAAACTAAATTTATCACACAAACAAACTAAAAACAAGAAACAAAAAGCAAGATGTCAGTAATAAATTCTTTTCAGCATGATACCTTTGCCCAGAGAATAATCATTATTTATTCCTAATCGCCGATCTGGATTTCTCCATTGATGTCTAGTATAAATGCATGTAATAGAAGAAAATTAATTTCCTCAAAATCCATAACTTTTTCTAACACCATGGTTTACCGTTCTGGATCGACAGAAAATGATGTGATAATAATATCCAATGAATATCGGACAAAATGACGAACAAGGAAACAAATGAAATTGATATAGAATCATGGCAATTAGTTTCACATCACATTTTCTCAGAACGTTTACCAAACGGATATAAAACAGGTCCTAGAAAAGCACTAAATAATCCTCTCAGCAACACAGCTATCGATGAATGGCAACTATTTTGTTTTGAACCTAATAGTATGTTTTAAGAATAGCTTCATTGGTCAGCCATATTAGAATAATTTTAATAATGATTTTCAAAAGATGACTTTACATGATTTCATGAAGAGTTTTGCCAAATGACGTATAAATATAAAAATTATCTTTCCAAAACTCTTGACAACTTGTCTTTTGTACTTTTGTCTTTTTAACCTTGCTTTGATGTTAATGCAAACTTTACATAACGTTTTCACTGTTTTTAGCAAATATGTACATGTAATGACTACATCTGATAGAAATAAAAAAATGACAATAGGTGCATATTTCTCATAATGTGGCACATTCAGGAGTATTGTTAATCAACCGGCGCGCTTCAAACTTGAATTTTTTCATACTTCAGAATTTCTAATTTCCTTGTGAAGTCTCGTCGCATCAGCGCATTGACCTTTTCAACCATTTCACACCGAAAAAATGGCTATCATTTTTAGACATTGTATGCTCGAGCGCGGTTAGGCGCAGTGGTTAGAGAGACGGTCTGATAGAAACGGGAGACCTCGGGTTAAAAAAAAAACCCAAGTCCACTGAAGTCAGTGCGCTATATTTCCTTTTAGATAAAGCATAATGACCCTCTCTATTCAACAGCTCGATGATCATATGATTCAGAATAAAATAGTAGCATGGTACAAACTTGGGTGACGGATTTGGTCCTCAGTTACCTATTCCTTCGTATGGGACTCAAAACCGTAGGTCCCCTGGCTCCATAGCCATATGTATTATACATGCTCCCTTAGAATGCAACACTAGTAGTATACAAGACAAACAAGACACAAGCAAAATGTTACATATAACAAGGGTTAAAGGTATTCTAAGTCAGGGTGGAGAGTAGGCCCCGGAAACAAATTCTTCACTAGGTGGTTGGTTTATCATTTTATTCTATCATAACCAACTGTATAAAACCATAATTTGTTTTCAGAATGACGACATCATTGTTGCTGCATCATGGGAGGGGGGGGGGGGCAGCTCTTGAGCAAACATGCGCGTCGCTAGAGATCTCCTTCTAAAGTAAAGATAACCAAGTTCCTCATGAAATAATTCTGAACTTGATAGGTAACTCGTCAAGTTATTTCTCAAGTAACTCTGGCATGTCTGGGCATTCCGAAATAGCTGGTGTCTCCAAGTTACTCATCAAGTAATTCTTAACAAGTAACCCCGAACTCCTCAAGTAACTCTGCAAATCCCGAAATATCTGGTGTCTTCAAGTTACTCATTAAGTAAATATAAACAAGTAACTCTGAAGTCCTTAAAGGTCATGTAAAGTTTTGGTAAGCCCTCAAAAACTGTTCGTCAGATTTCTTCAATTTTTATTGATAAATAGCAAGATACTAGCAATACTAAGACACTGTGCATATTTCGCCTCCTAAAGTTTAATATTAAACAAAATAATAAGAGGCAAAAACTAATTTATGTGCCGGGACAGGCACGTAAAATCCCAACAAAGGCAGCATGTGCTATACACTGTGCACACACGTGTAAAACCAATGATGAGTAGCTACACACAGTGCACACACGCTGTCTCTTTGCGAAGCCCCAAGATTACTGTACGGGGAGCCGTCGGGGTGGAATGGTCCTAGCATAATGGCAGTGATCAAGCATTCCTTACAGATATTTACACTGAAATTCTCCAGAAATCATAGATGGAATACCAAATGATCTCTTACAGACATCTTTTGATACAAGGAAAACAACATGAGACTATATTTAACATGTTTCTTTCCAATTTCCTTTTTGCTACCAATACTCTACATGAGCTTTAAGTAACTCTGAACATTCCGAAATAGTTGGTGTCTTCAAAATACTCATCAAGTAATTCTAAACAAGTAACTCCGAACTCCTCAAGTAACCCTGAACATTCCAAAATAGCTGGTGTCTTCGAAGAGGCAGACACGACGAGGGGTATAGAGCATCTTAATGCCGACCTTTCCCCGGGGTGGGATGTAGACGAGACCGCCAATGAAACACGTCTTGTACTTGTTGGTCTGTCCCGTGATCGGAGCGATGCAGGTGAAAGCCTCGACGCCATCGACCACGATACTATGGCCGATGTATTCATTCGGGTCGTAGTACATCATCTGAAAGATTGGGTGACGAAAAAGAACAAAGTAAAAAGTACTTTAATTGCGCCGCTTTTTTTTTCTTCCAACCTTATTCCAACTTCTCACTTTTCATCATTTATTATCCTCAGTCATTACTAAAATGGAAGAAAAAAAATTATCATATATGATAAATTTTCTTTAGATCTATGGTGTTCTTTCTTCACATCTATGATGTAAACAAATTTACATTATTGATGAATCTTTAACATTTGGAATATACAGAAGAACCAGTATCCCTAAAGGGGAAAGGGGGATAGGAGAAATTCACTGGCATTAAAATGGCAGAGGAAACTTCGCAAGAAAGAAGAATGAATGGCATCGGGTATAAATGATTAGGGTGATTGTGGAAAACGTAGCTCAAAATTAGAAGAAAAAAAATGGTAGACGAATTGATATCATAAATGTTACCTGGCTGTAAACATAGTAGAGCCCTGCAGTGCGTACCGTGACGTTTCCCCGTGCAGATAGCCTAAACTCGCTCTTGATTTCATCCGTGTACGCTGGGGAGCCCACCTTCAGAAGAGACGAAGAGAGAGCCCAGTATGGGACCCAGCCAGCTTTTTTTCAAGTGAGAAGGAAGAGAGAAGAAATGAAAGATTTTCAAAAAGTATGACGTCGTCTTAATTGCTTCCTACAAACGAGATGAGCGATGGAATTTTTTTGCGAATAATTGTGAAGTCGATTTTGATTGGCTGAAACGGAAAAAGCAAATATAATGGAATATAAAGCTTTGGCAAGAATGAAAGTGCATACACCATTCAATATCATAAGCAAAATTGGGACATAGTTGGTTGACGAAAAATTGTGATATGATATATGAACTACCCTCATAAGGGTATAGCTTCATCAGTAACTGTTCTTCCAGACTGCTCTGCAATCATATCGTAACCCCGGCTTGTATCCGGCTACCATGATAAGTTGATCAAGCATTCCAGAATTTTTTTTCCTATCGGGTACCCTCTTACTTCACCTGGATGGAGAGTGTCAAATTTATGACACATTATTGGCATTAGTGTCATAAAGGATATTAGCGGGTTAGTTGTCTTGCATAAAAAGTTGCGATTAAACGCAACTCAAAAAATTAAACGCAACTCGATTTTCAACCAATCAGGATCGCGTATTTGGGACTTGCGTTTAATTTTTTGAGTTGCGTTTAATCGCAACTTTTTATGCAAGAGGGCCCCGGGGTACTTGATCTAGGGAGATAGCTGTCCGGGTTAGTTGTCATGACGGGTAATTGTCCGGGGTAATAATCCGGAAGAGAGTTGTCCAAAAAGTAGTTGACTTGCTATTAGTTGCCGTAGTCAGTTGTCCTGATGTAATTATCCTGTCGTGGTTGCCGTGGGGTTATCGTCCTTATATAGTGAAAACCCTTGTGAATGAAAGGATTGCATACATGCATGTGTATGGTGTATATATACAAGGAATGCTCGCAAGCGAGGGAATTTGGTGCACATAATGTATGACGACTTGTTATGAATACATTGACCAAGATATTCATCTTATTTTGAAGGGCTTGAATCATGATAGGAAAGTATTAGTATCTAATTAGTAAGGAATTTCGGGAATATAGCATGCAGATCTCAATCTGAGGCCAACAAATCAATTCGTACCCTCACCTACGCCGATTGTCGTGGTTCGATTCAGGTTTGCCTGGAAATGGACACCTTTTATGTCGGTAGAATTTCGTTCTGAAATCAAGCCTGAAAATATAATAAATAGATATTATATACACTGAGTATTTATACGAGTTTTTATACAGAGTAAATGAAAGAGACGGACAGACAACAGACAGGCCCCGAAACAGAGAGAGAGAGAGAGAGAGAGAGAGAGAGAGAGAGAGAGAGAGGGGGGGGGGCACACAGCAACAGCTCGATATTAAGTATAATATAGATTATATTGAAGCTCACCGCACACTGTACGATGGACTGCGAGCCGGTTTTGGAAATAAATCGCAATAGCATTAAATATGGGCATTTTAACAAATGGAATCTTCCTGATTCAGATTCTGAACAATATGAATAATAAACATAGGATTTGGGCGCGCTGTCGACCCTTTACCCGGAATAAGGGCCAAAGTAGTTTCGTAGGCAATCGTAGGACTGCTCTGACGTTACTACGACTCGGAGCCGATGTGGCTTTTCCTCCGACTAGAATGCTCGCAATAGGCCGTGTTTTCAATTTTACTATTTTTAGTTTAAATGTTTATATCAAATGCTATTTTCTTTCGAAATCGGATCGCAGACCGATCGTAAAGTGCGCGTTTGGCTTAAGTCATATTTATAGACAACCATTGCAAAGCAAAATATACCACATCAAGTTCCAGTAAAATAGGTTTAATGGAAAGTACTTTTACTCATATGTAATATTTATTCTTTAAACGAATTGATGAGTTAATATCGAATAATTCATTTAATGAAGGCGAAGGACCAAAGGAAGGAAGATGTAAAAATGACTGAAGATGTATACCCGAGTTTCCTGTTCGCGTAGCCGCCCTTCCTCTCTGATTCTGTTCAGGTGGATGCCGGTCTTTTCCCTTTCTTCTGCTGCTTCTCTGATACCTGCCCGCATTCTCAATGCGTTGGGATACCACAGGCATCCTTTTCGGTGATGCGCTTTCGTCATCTAACGGTGCGGAGTCGCGACTAGCAGAGTTTCGTACTTGCGGTGGTGTTGGGGTGTTTCTTGCCTCTTCAAGTCTGATCAAGACTTTAGGATGAATCTGTAACGAGGGTGAATTACTAAATAATAGCATCATTTTATTTTCCTCTGTTAATCACAAGTGCTGAGGAGAACGTCTTAATTCTGTCTGAGCAAGTACAGTAGCAGTATACAGTGAATTTTAAATGGCAGAGATCGTTGTTCAGAATTTCTCTGGCAACATCCTTGTTTGAGATTGTCACTTTCCAACTGTGAAAAATAGGTTGTAGATAACACTACCGATCATAAAACAATGTAAAATATTGATAAATAAAGTCGATCATTCACGAAGAATGTACAAAAACAATTATATTTCAATATCTCACCATGTTACCCATGACTGTTAATTATATCTAATAACTAATTGTTTTATTATTATATATATATTTTTGTGAACAAAATACTGTCATTTCTGCTTCAGCGTTTTGTTTGTTTCATTCATTCATAATACTTATCATTATTCCTTCCCCTGATACGAAAAAGCTAAACAGTGACACTATTTTTAAATGTTTTTCATGATCGTTATACTTTGTTTAATTATGCTTTAGGCCCGATAGTCACTACCAAACGTTATCTTTAACTCCTTTTCCGCTTCATATATTGTGCATATTTTCAGCAAGCATTGTACTTTCTTTGTAACAAGGTTATATCAATATTTGTATTCATTTACTTAATTATAGTTTGCATGGGTGAATTCACATACAAAATGACAGCGACCAAAGCATTTCACTATGTAACAACTCGAGAATGATTATGCACAGAATGTATTAATACATCTATCACAGTGAACCAAATGTGCAAAAGTGCAGAAATTCGCCGTTTTGTAGCCGTTTACTGTATTATTTCCTATGGGGGAAAAGGTTTTGCACAAAATTCGCCGTTTTAATCGGCTACAAAACGGCGAAAAAACGGCGATAAAGGAGAGAATTTTAAGCTACAAAACGGCTAGTCTGTTGTTTTCTATGGGCTTTCTTTGATAACTACGGAGTGCCACATGGTTGAAAAACCTTTTTTTCCAAAAACAAATTAATCTTTCCTTTTATCAAAACGGCGAGTAAATAGCTAATAATCGGCTAGGAAACGGAGGGAAAACGGCGATAAAAGGGAGAGGAAACAGCCAGAAAACGGAGAGGAAACGGCGGTACAATAGTGACATCGATGCATGATTAGTAGAGAGAAAACGGCTATAAAAGGGCGACGAAACAGCCAGAAAACGGACAGGAAACGGCGGTACAGTGGTGACAACAATGAATGATTAGCAGAGAGAAAACGGCTATAAAAGGGCGACGAAACAGCCAGAAAACGGAGAGGAAACGGCGGTACAATAGTGACAACAATGAATGATTAGTAGAGAGGAAACAGCGATAAAATGGAGACGAAACAGCCAGAAAACAGAGAGGAATCGGCGGTACACAACACTGCTTGATTAGCAGAGAGAAAACGGCGATAAAATGGCGACGAAATGGCCAGAAAAGGGAAATTGCAATGCATTTTAGTGATGAAAATAGTAATGCCTGGTGTCATACGGTCTTTAAAAAGGAGGAAGAGATATATATAATGATAAGTACAGGCCGCAATCGGCCATTTTCTCAGGGTCCTTGGACATCCCTATAGAAACTGTTTCATTCATGGATGTCAATCCGTGGGGGGGGGGGGGGGGGGATCTGGGGTATATATCCCCCCCCCCCAAAAAAAAAAAAAATTGAGGTGGGGGATGGCCTGTATTATCATCCCCTCAATATTTTGGGATAAAATAAATAAGAATTATGATACATTAACTTAGAACTAATAATTATTCAAACTCATTATGTTTGATCTTGAAATACCATCACATTCTTTAATGATTAGAAGGAAATAAATGCCATAATTTCAAAGTGAAAATATCCAAGAAAATTCGTTCGCTCGCATTGTCCCTGGTGTGGGAGGGGGATACTCCCCCCCCCCCCCCCCCCCATCGTGAACACGGATCGATACCCCTGGTTTCATTGAAAAACGCCTTTTCACAAACACAAATGACGTTTTCGAGAAACCAGATGGAAACTGCAATTTATAATCTCGTCGCAGCATAATCCTACATGTAGATTGAGAAAGAAAGAACTTGACATATAGATCTCCTTCACGAGTGTGTTGATAAAACAGCGACAATTAAACTGATAAAAACTGAGAAGCATGATAGTGATATATACTGAACAGTTTTACGACTAAAGAACGTCGTACAGCACAACATGAACGGATATAGTTTGAACTTCTCTAACAGCTTACTTTCAGTAAAAATATGCTTAAGTCTCGATTAAGAACAGGAACAATGGAATTATTGTGAACCTTCGCGACAAAATGAGACAGAAGGACTAGAACCTGAGTAAATTGGGCAAATCTTGAAAAACTTTTAACCAGAAAGAAAAGTACTTGCGTCGAGATTATGAAAAGTGCGTGATTTAGGGGATTTAGAAGGACAGAGAGAGAGAGAGAGAGAGAAAAAAAAAAATCAATAATCGTCTCTTGCTGGAGGTGACTTAATCCTTATTCTTTGAAAGGGGCGAATTCTGTACCTCTTTATAACATGCCGAAAAGAAAAGAAATTTAGCTTCTAGAAACCAGTAGATTGTATACATTTTTTAAAGCTCGAGTTAACTAGAGCGGAGAGAAACGATGACTTTTAAGCTAAGACACAGTTTATCTTCATCATGTTCATACCACCAGTTAACATGATGATGAATTAGCGGCCAATTCTCTTATTCATCTAAAAGCCGAACAGAAAAGAAAGTTAGCTTCCAAAACACAATTAAGAAGAACTGTCGAAATTATGATACAGGTGAACCGAGAAAGATTAAAAAGCAGATAGAGAATTGTCTGGGCGTTAATTTTTACAAAAAAAGCACTTGTAATTATTATAATTTTTTGTTGTTGGAAGCTCTAGTTAACTAGAGCGGCGCTAAAAGCAGTTTATCTTCGTTGAACATGAGGACAATAAGCGGCCACTTCTGTAACTCTTTCAACAGCCGAAAAGAAAAGAAAATTAGCTTTTTAACTAAAAAGAAAAGACCCGTGGTTGCGATTTTTTTAAAGCTCGAGTTAAGAAGAGCGGACAGAAACGATGACTTTCAAGCTAAGACGCAGTTTATTTTCATCTTGTTCATCCCTCTAACATGATGATAATTAACGGCCAATTCTCTGATTCGTTTAAAAGCCGAAAGAAAAGAAAATTAGCTTTTTAACGAGAAAGAAAAAGGATCTGTGTCGAGATTATTAAACAAGTGCATGATTATTTTTAAAGTTCGGGTCAACAGAGCGGGGAGAAACGATAACTTTCAAGCTAAGTCGCATTTTATCTTCATCCCGCCGTTTAAAATGATGATTAATAAGCATGATAAGCGGCCCATTCTCTAATTTGTTTAAAGGCCGAAAAGAAAAGAAATTTAGCTTTTTAACCGGACAGAAAAGGACCTGTGTCGAGATTATGAAACAAGCGCGTGATAAAGAAGGACAAGGAGGGAGAGAAGAAAAAAAAATCAATAATCGTCTCGCGCAGGAAGTGACTTAATCCTTGTTCTTTGAAAGGGGCGGATTCTATAACTCTTTAACCAACATGGCGAAAAAAAAAGAAATTTAGCTTTTAGAAACCAGTAGATTGTATACATTTTTGAAGGGTAGAATGAACTAGGGCAGGATAAAAAGATTTCTTTATTATGAAGCTGTTTTAAGCCATCGTTGTTTAATCTGGTAAAAAATAAAGAGCGAACAGAAAAGAAAATTGGCTTTCAAAACAGAATTAAGAAGAACTGTCGAAATTATGATACAGGTCTGTGACTTGGAAAGAGAGAGAATTGTCAGGTCGTTAATTTTACAAAAAGCAGTTACGGTATTATTATTCTTAGAAGCTCTAGTTAACTACAGGGGCCGCGGAGCGTCTTTGAAAGGGCGGGGGGCTGATCTGATTTCACTCATTTATTTTCGAGTCTTTTTTCCAAGATTTTTTTTTTTTAACATGTCTGCTAAAAAAAGTACGGGGCTACAGCTCCCGCCCCCCCCCCCTCCGGGCTCCGAGGCCCATGAACTAGAGCGGCGCTAAGAAGCAGTTTATCTTCATCTCGCTGTTGAACATGAGGATAATAAGCGGCCAATTCTGTAACTATTTTAACAGTCGAAAAGAAAAGAAAATTAGCTTTTTAACTAGAAAGAAAAGGCCCTTGGTTGCGATAATGAAGCAAGTGCCTGATTTGTTTTAAAGTTCGAGTATAGAGCAGAGAGAAACGATAACTTTCAAGCCAAGACGCAGTTTATCTTCATCATGTTCATAACGCCAGTTAACATGATGATAATATTAACGGCCAGTTATCTTCTTTGTTTAAAAGCCGAACAGAAAAGAAAGTTTGCTTTCATAACAGAATTAAGAAGAACTGTCGAAATTATGATACAAGTGAAAACAGGGGCGGCGCCAGGGTATTTTGATAGGAGGGGCAAGACGACCTAAAGATGACGTCCTATTTTTTCTCCATTAAGTAACAGGGGTAATATAGAGTTATATGTTTAAGACCTCTTTTTAATACTCCTCTTTCTTCTTTCTTCCCTTTTCTTCCCTTTTCTTCCTCCTTTTCTTCTTTTTTCTTCTTTTTTTTTTCTTTTTTCACTACTTGAAAAATCATGGGGGGGGGGGCGGTCGCCCCCTCTGCCCCCCTGTAGCGCCGCCCCTGAGTGAAAGATTTAGAAAGAGAGAAAGAACTGTCTGGGCGTTAAATTTTATAAAAAGCAGTTATCATTATTATTAATTTTTTAAAGCTCTAGTTTAACTAGAGTGGCGCTAAGAAGCAGTTAATCTTCATCATGTTCATCCCGCTAGTTAATATAATGATAATTAACGGCCAATTCTCTGATTCGTTTAAAAGCCGAAAGAAAAGAAAATTAGCTTTTTAACTAGAAAGAAAAGGACCTGTGTCGAGATTATGAAACAAGTGCATGATTATTTTTAAAGTTCAGGTCAACAGAGCGGGGAGAAACGATGACTTTCAAGCTAAGTCGCAGTTTATCTTCATCCTGCTGTTTAAAATGATGATTAATAAGCCTGATGAGCAGCCCATTCTCTAATTTTTTTAAAAGCCGAAAAGAAAATAAAATTAGCTTTTTAACTAGAAAGAAAAGGACCTGTGTCGAGATTATGAAACAAGCGCGTGATTATTTTTAAAGTTCGGGTTAACAAAGCGGGGAGAAACGATGACTTTCAAGCTAAGTTGCAGTTTATCTTCATCCTGCTGTTTAAAATGATGATTAATAAGCATGATAAGCGGCCCATTCTCTAATTTGTTTAAAGGCCGAAAAGAAAAGAAATTTAGCTTTTTAACTAGACAGAAAAGGACCTGTGTCATGATTATGAAACAAGCGCGTGATTTAGAAGGACAACAAGGGAGAGAAAAAAAATCAATAATCGTCTTGAGCAGGAAGTGACTTAATCCTTGTTCTTTGAAAGGGGCGGATTCTATAACTCTTTAACCAACATGGCGAAAAGAAAAGAAATTTAGCTTTTAGAAACCAGTAGATTGTATACATTTTTAAAAAGGTAGAATGAACTAGGGCAGGATAAAAAGATTTCTTTATTATGAAGCTGTTTTAAGCCATCGTTGTTTAATCTGGTAAAAAGTCAAGAGCGAACAGAAAAGAAAGCTAGCTTTCAAAACAGAATTAAGAAGAACTGTCGAAATTATGATACAGGTCTGTGACTTGGAAAGAGAGAGAATTGTCAGCGCGTTGATTTTACAAAAAGCGGTTACGGTATTATTATTTTTAGAAGCTCTATAAACTAGAGCGGCGCTAAGAAGCAGTTTATCTTCATCCCGCTGTTGAACATGAACATACTTTGCGACAATCGAATCCAAGCTTTGAAAAAGAAAGCAAAAGACTGAAAGAAATCAAGTTTACATGATTAATTTAGAAAATATAAAAAGAGTGCCCCTAAATCAAAGGAATGAAGACAATTTTTTTCTAAAATTTTTCCAAAGCTCGCTCACATTTACTGTATATCTTTTTATCATGTTAGGAGCGTTAGAAAAAAATCTTGAATTTTTGCTCACTCGCTTCGCTCGCAAATGAATAATTAGACCATTACACACAACTTCAAAGTATATATTTAAAAAATATAATCTGGAACCATGTTAAGATAGAAACCACTAGCGTAGCCAAGGGGGGAAGCAGGGGGCAGACTGCCCCCCCCCCTGACAACTTTTGACAAAAATGTTTTTGTTTGTCAGAGAATTATGAAGGAAAACTGGACCCCATAAAATCTGATGCCCTCCTCCTCCCCCTGAGCGACTTTTGGAGGGCTGGCGAAAAAAAGAAACGACCCCCCCCCCCCCCCCCCCCCCCCCACTGAGCGACTTTTGGAGAGCTGGCGAAATTTATTGGCGAGAAAAAAAAAATACGAATCTCCCTCCAAGCAGTTCCCCAAAGTTGACAGCCCTGCATTTGTGTGCCCCCCTTTTTTAAATCCTGGATATGCCACTGATAGAAACAATAATGTGTCGAAAATGATCCTCGATGGTGTAGTATTCAGATTGTAGCGGTATATACAAATGTGTCAAAGTGGTATTTTCCGCCTTTTTTTAAAACCTTTATAGATGCTCCTTTTTGTTGGTGCCTCCCCCACCCCCCACTTTGAAAGACGCTCCGCCATCACTGGGCCTACTCGCCGTTTTGTAGCCGTTCGTGGCTATTTAGCACAATAGGTACTCCTGTTTTGTAGCCGTTTAGTAGCCGTTTCGTTGCCATTTAGCACAATATAGGTACTCGCTGTTTTGTAGCCGTTTTGTAGCCGTTTCGTTGCCATTTAGCACAAAAGGTACTCATCGTTTTGTAGCCGTTTTGTAGCCGTTTCGTTGCCATTTAGCACAATATAGGTACTCGCTGTTTTGTAGCCGTTTTGTAGCCGTTTCGTTGCCATTTAGCAAAATAGGTACTCGTTGTATTGTAGCCGTTTTGTAACCATTTTTGTAGCTGTTTTGTAGCCGTTTTGTAGCTGTTTCGTTGCCAGTTAGCACAATAGGTACTCGCCGTTTTGTAGCCGTTTTGTAGCTGTTTTGTCACAAATAAACTGTGATTTTTACACTCAGCTTTCCATATTTACCCTCAAAACCTTTTGTTTATTTGTCGCCGTTTTCTAGCCGTTTCCTGTCCGTTTCCTGTCCGTTTCCTGTGTCCTTATTTCTAAAGAAACGGCAACAAAACGGCGAAAAAACGGCTAGAAAACAGCGAGTGGCCAACACAAGGAAAATCCTGGTTTAGCTCACTGTGTATACATAAGCGTAGCCAGGGGACACAAGGGGCCATACCCCCTCCCCTGTTCATCCGCTAAAAGAAAGGTCATCCACTGAACTTAGGGGTCAGGACCTTAAACTATGCGACTCTGTGATTTTGGGTGTCAAACCCCGTCTGTGCCCCCCCCCCCCCCCAATTCAACAAGGTTGGCTACGCCAGTGCATCTATATATACAATACATTTAACCGCTGCGAATTATTGAAATCGCTTGATTCTCTTTCTTTCAATAATTTCGTTCTCAAATTAATACATAAATGACTATCTGATAATCATATTTTGAAGGGTATTTTGCATCGGGTTACAATATCAATGCATATCATCCTCCATACATTTAATATACAAGAGAACAGTAATGTCTTACCTCTGGTGCTATTGTTTCAAGAGTGTCTTTCAGCTCATGTTGTAAATCAAAGACTTCATCGGGCTTCGACTCCGTTTCTCCTTCCAAGAATTTAGAATGGCCTTGGGCCATCAAAAAAGCAAACTTGTTATTTCGTCTCTCACCCCTGATAACGTCTTTTTGCCCACTACCTCCTTCAGCTGCCCTTCCACAGTCACAAACATTGTCAACTTCTGTCAATCGATGTTCTAATAATGTCATACGTTCCACGAGATGTGCTTGAGTGTTACTTAACGAAACAACCATATATGCCATTGCTGAAATGAGCACAAAAGCAACACCAACAACAGCAAATATCAAGATGTAATACGCTACTCCCCTTGCATTTGTCCTGGTGCTGGTTACACTGAGGTCGTTTTTGTGGCTCTGTGACATCAGCGAAGTTCTGCTAAGGTCTCTTGAAGATGTGCACTTTGAGTCCTGGTGAAGTCTCTTGTGTTCAGTGAGCCTATAGCATCTACACGAGACATCATCATGGTCCTGGCACGGGACGTCACGGTCCTGGCTCGGGTTCTCTGGAATGTCTGGCAAACTCCTGGCCGAAGGCATGAAGGGATGCTGGTAGGTATCGAATGGAGGCTGCATCTCAGAGGCACACTCCTCGTGAGGTCTCTGTGCTGAAACCAGGAAACTCATTGCTTAAACTCTCACTGAATTTTGTATCAAAACCAACATCCCAACGACTATAGCGCGGAATGAAATATTAGCTGGCGGCACTTGATTGTCCAGGAATTCCGTATGTTTATTGATGACACAATTTCGATGACAATAAGAGATCCCCAAATCCCTGTGGCTCATTTTGTCAACCTGTAGAACATTTTGTATTCACCACGGTACACGCTGACACATGGCTCGATTCCCTTACCAGTAAACGACTATTGTGCTTGTGCATATAAAGTTTCCTCGCGAGCCGAAATCCACCATAAAGTTGTGCTTCTGAAGATCCCCAAATGACAGGGAAAGGTCACTTTGATGCCAACATCACTTTCATGCAGTCATTATCCCTTCATTATCATTTGACGTTTCTAAAATTACCGGGTATTTGTGCACAGTATCCAATGAGGCGAACTTCCATCAAGCAGTGTATACAATATAGAACAGCACTATACCGCACAGTCGACAACTTCCGATAAAACCCCCCAAGTTGATTCCGGTGAATATATTCCACAAAAACTAAACTTTTACTAAGTTTATCGGTGGACAGTAACTTTGATTACCTGTCAGGACAAGAGAAGACCTCAACTTCCCGACGGAACAGTTCTGGTTGTAGTTGCCTGATGAAGTTTGTCGGTCTTCTATCAACCTTTGTCAAGGCGCGCGTATCCTGTCTACAGGTGTTTTCCCGAGGTGCGCCAACGAGTAACTTCGTCCCAAACAAAGACATGAATCTCAGAATCATGCACGTACTTTACCACTTATTACTGTGTGAGCTCGGCTGTCGTTTATTATCATGGATCATAATCTATAGATACAGAAGAGATATCTGGGCATCTAAAAGAGGGCAAAGTCCTTCCTATGTGATTCTGTACATTTTCTAACCGCATTTAGACTGAGCACTGGCGTGGGAGGTCTAGAGTGTTGAGACGTGACGCGTCCATTGTGTTCTGTTCCAAGCGAGGGATCCTGAAAATATAGCCGAGTCATTTTATTTCTAGATCATCGCCCCCTTATTTTTTTTCTCTCCTCTCTCTCTCTCTCTTTCTTTCTCACTCTCCCCTAATTATCTGCCTTTTCCCTCTATCTTTATCAGTGTCTCTTCTCTCTGTTCTGTCTTTCTCTCTGTCCCTCTATCCATTTAATCCTCCCTATGCATGTCATGTCTGTCCCTCCTTTCTCTCCAATACTCTGTTTTGAACTGTATTATAGAAGACGTACCCCCAAGGCTACCAGCCCGAATATCTACGCCAGAACAACTACCCCCTTAGATAATTACTCCCATATTCCCCTCGGAATATTACCTGAGGGTAATTATAATAATAATTATAATGATATTCTGGATTTAAAGAGCGCCGATACATTTATAGTTTGTCTCTAAGAGCTTTACATAATCACTCCCAGCATCGGATTCAGGCTTGCCCGCATACAATGTATGCACCTTCTCCACTCCCTGGGGATCATTTTTTTTTTTTTTTTTTACAGACGCTCACAATGCTGAACAAACCACAATGAACCCACGACCTTCGCATCTCCATGTCAAGTGTTTAAACCACTCGACTACGATACCTCTACAAGTTGTCTGGGGTAACTAGTTTTCCTGAGGGTTATTGTTCTAAGGGTACACCAAAGGGATATTTGTCCGGGGCAGCTTCAGACAAGATTAGTGACCTCCAAGGAACCAGACAACTGCCCCCTTTGACAACTACCCCCAGTGGCGTAGATAGCGGGGGGGGGGGGTATGCATCCCCCAAACTTTTCGGGTGGGGGTGGTGTGTACAATCATCCCCCCCCCCCCGGTTTCACCCCACCAAAAAAAAAAAAAAAGTGGTGGAAAATATACATTTCTATATTGTGTTGTAGATAGATATAATTTGATACATTATATCTATTAATTTTATTGTTATATATTCTTTATTTCAATATAAATGTTATCTGTGTACAATATTGTAGATTTATATGAATTTATCAATATTTATCTACAATGCTGTCGTGGCTTCTGATTTTTCCCGATATATTTTTACACTACATTAGAAAGTGAAAACCATCTACTTCAAATTATACAACATGGGTGTTGATCTGAGAGTGATATGGAGGTATATATATATTTTTTAATGAAGTTGGGGGGGGGGTGTTGGTCTGCATGTGTTACCATTCCCAAATACATTTAGAGGTGTTTTTTTTTTTTTTCGAAGCCACAATGCAGAAAAATTATTTAGATTAAAAGTACATGTAATTATTCTGGATTTAGAGGGTTCAGTAGGCAACTTTCCTTTTTTAATCCTTTATAATGCAATTCTGCAAAACTGAAATGAAAATATAGTCACAGGAATCGAATGTGGTGGAGAAAGAGGGAATACATCACCCCCAATATTTATCGAGAATGATGATGATGACCTGTGTCATCATCACCCAACTATACATAGAAGAATTATGAAGTGACAATCATACCATGTACGATGTAGGCCCGGTCAGAAGCACCGCTCCGGGCGTTGCATGTGGGTACAGTGCCCCTTCTTTTCCCTTTAACTTCAGATAAGTACCCCCATTTTTCTTTCGAGTAAGTCCCAGTTCCATATTCTTTTCAGTGCCCATTTTGGTAATTACACCTCATCCCTCACCTTACCTTTGATAAATGCTCCTATTTCAACGAGAGCATTTTCACCCTTTTAATCCCTTTTATTCCTTTTAATGTAACAAGTAATTTTTTTCTTTGTAATATATAGACACTGATTTAATTTTTCTACTTTATATAAGAGCATTTTCCCGTTCTTATAAATGTCCCTTTTCAGATGTTATAAGTGCCCCTTTTCACCTGTGATGAACTGCCTTTTCTACCTTTTCTACACATTCATTTATTTTTTTCTAGTAATTGAAGTGTCCTTTTCCCCATGATAAGTACCACGTTTCCCTTTTCCATAACATGTGTCCCTAACCCAAAGTGACTTAGAGCCAGTATTCCCAAATGCTCGCTCGCTACGCTCGCTCATATTAAATGTATAGCTTATTAAATATATTTTCATTGTGAAATTTTGCAATTACATTGTAATTGCTAATGTTTGCTCGCTCGCTTCGCTCGCTTGCTCAATATTCAAATCATACTACAAAATTGCAAAGCATGATGCTAAAGTTGTATCTTGGATATTTAAAGAGAAAAAAAACATATGCATGTTTACACACCCTCACCCCACACATATATATGGCCCTTGGGGGAAATCATACCCCCACGTATGAACACCTGTCTACGCCAATGACTACCCCGGACAGTTAAACCCGGGCGAAGGATATTAGCAAGGGGGTAAATGATTTGAAAATTTTTGTCTGGAGTATAGTTGTTGTCCGGGGGTAATATTATTAGAGGGGTGAGTTGTCCGGGTGGAATTCTAAAGTGACTGTTGTCGTATAATGCTTATCAATAATTAAACGAAATTATTACAAATAAAATTAGAGTATGTATGTTGTGGGATTCTGAGAGAAATAAATAAAAGAAGATTATGGGGCGTGATATTTTGGGGGAGGGGGCCGCAATTGCGAAGCAAGTTCCTCAGTAAAAAAAAAAAAAAAAAAAAAAAAAAAAAAAAAAAAAAAAAAAAAAAAAAAAAAAAAAAAAAAAAAAAAATTGGTAAAATTGCCTAAAATGAATTGTTAACATTTCATAAAAATTTCTTTTTTGGTCTCCTGATTACGTAATCAGAACAGAGTTCCAACTTTCGGATTTTGATGGGCTTTCCCCCAAGCTCACTTTTGTGACATAACTGACTGAAGGACGGGACAAGGATAGTTCTAGATAAAGTTTCAATGAGGTGATGTTAGCGACTTCCCTTAATTGTTCTCTAAAGAGAAAGTGATAACTGGGAGCGTTTCATGAAGTGTTTTGTCAGTGATTTTTTACCGACAACTGTTATGAGCTACTGAAATCCTTGCATCTGATTGGCTGAGAGCAAATTTGTCGGAAAAAAGATCACTGACAAAACGCTTGATGAAACTCCCCTGTTTGTGATAAGAAAATGATCAAAAGGTAAAGATTAAAGAATTAACGGCGGATTAACGGCGGATCCGGCATTGCCGAGAGAGAGAGAGAGAGAGAGGGGGGGGGGTCGAATACAGTCTATGATCTCTTGGGAGCGTAAAAAGAATAAGCAACAAAATGATGTATATTAATGTTACAAAGAGGGGGGAAATTTTTCCCTATAATATTGTTGAAGTGATAATCGGAAGGTTGTCAATAAATAAAGTGAGGAGGTTTCTGACTGACATTCTCCCTTTTCTAATATACATTGGTCTCGATCTTCATGGCAAAAAGATTATTCGAAACGTATAATTTGGATGTATGTTTACAATATGAGACTTACTTTTTAACAGTCTTTATCCTTAACTTATCCGGGTATTTATGTGATCATTGATGATCAAGCACAATAAATGATTTTAATCATTTGTATATTTTGTTTATTCATGCATAGGTAACAAAACATTAAAATCCGGAAGCACTGTTACGTTTATTGTTCGCAGAAAAAGGAAAGTAATCTAGACACACGACTAGATGTGTGCCATTAAGTTCGACAAACCTCGTAATCATGGTAATTATTCATGATGATGAACTACGCTTCCTATTCAAACTTTTTAAAATCTATATTTCCGTTGTTCTATGTTAGTAGTATTGGTATATTTCGTGTCATGTATGGGGTCAAAGCATTGGTTACTTTCGATTTGTCGTTGTTTGGTAACATTGTCAGATTGTGATTACAGATGTAGACTGAAATTTCATGGTGAAAATGAAAATTCAAATCAACGAAGAATTACTCAGTAATAAGGGGTCACTGTTCAACCAGGGAGATCTAACATCTCACTGGTTTAACAGATAAGAAATTAATATATGACCTTTTCAATTCAATTCAAATTAACATTTATTTTCTTCCATTGATTTTGACAACATTCAACATCTGTTCGAATAGTACAATTTACATGCATACAAAGTAGTATCAGTACAATCAAGAACTTGCAAAATTACAAGGAAGAAGGCGCAATCCCAATAAGCAGATGCTTGTAGCGGGTACGCCTGAATACACAAATACAATATACATAATAATAATACATACTATAATTTAATATAGGAAAAGAAGAAAGGTACAGACAAAGATATTTTTTCTCATTTCTCTTTCAATAAACTGTAATGAGAATGATTAACTATACAATTTGATATGTTAACCTGTATATCCAGATTTCTCCACACTAAAATAGGTTGGGTATAATTTTTACCCAGTATTGGGTAATAATTAAAAAAACAAAAAAACATGCACGTTTGTTGGGTAAAATTATATCCAATATTGGGTAAGATCTTACCAAACCTATTTTAGAGTGTCCTTGCATGCTGAGTAAGAGCGGGATATGGTCATTATCGTACAATCAAAATGAAACTGATTTGGTGTCATGTACTAAAACAAGATAAAACGTCTAATCATTTTTTGACCAGATCGCCTGGTCAAATTTTCTAAATCAGATTCTATAGTTATTCTAATTAGGATTCTGTTCATTTTTACTAGAATTTTGTTCACTTCAAACCCGAAGCTGGTACTTTCGACTAGAATAGTGCAGGTGCCCGTGGGAATAGCTGTTCTAGTCAAATCTGACTAGATTCTAGTCATATTTGACTAAATTATTTTTAGAGTGTGATTTTCATTGACAAAACCTCAAAATGTACAAAATTAGATCGGTGTTTACATGGTTTATCTGAAATTCACCATGAGTACTTTATAACCGCTAATGTCATGTAAACTTGATAACGTGGTATCGTATCATACTGAGATGTCATAATATTACTTGTTTTGCTGAAATACATGTATGCACTTCTGACTTTTGATCCGTAGTTCTACAGACCAGGCTTATTTGAGCTCCATCAATGTGAGTTCAACGGTCATACACCGTGACTATTGATCAATCATTGCAATGATTACATTTTATCATAATTCTATCATTTCTATGTAGTTCTCTAGCCACATTACAACAAAACTATTGTCAACTTGAACGATTATAATATTTTCCAGCTAAGTAGGGACCGTCCCGTTTCTGTTCACTTATTCATTCATTCTTTGTATGTAGGAAGATGTATTATGAGGATTCATGAACCATGCACCTACTCAATTGTTATCTCGCTCAACAAAGAAAAACCGTTTGTTATTGATAGCTTTATATCAATTCGCCAGCATTTAAAAGAATATTTTGCACAAGAATGATTCAAGTGTGAATGTAGTGGGTTCTTTTCTTTTTCTTTTTCTTCTTCTTTTTCTTCTTCTTCTTCTTCTTCTTCTTCTTCTTCTTCTTCCTCTTCTTCTTCTTCTTCTTCTTCTTCTTCTTCTTCTTCTTCTTCTTCTTCTTCTTCTTCTTCTTCTTCTTCTTCTTCTTCTTCTTCTTCTCTTCTTCTTCTTCTTCTTCTTCTTCTTCTTCTTCTTCTTCTTCTTCTTCTTCTTCTTCTTCTTCTTCTTCTTCTTCTTCTTCATCTTCTTCTTCTTCTCCTTCTCCTTCTTCTTCTTCTTCTTCTTCTTCTTCTTTGAATTGTGTTGATTAAAAGGGTATTGACCGTCATTTGATAGACCTGTTCACAAAGTTATTCAAATTTATGGATGTTTCTTTCGTGCATGGGGACCTATAGTAACAAGGTATTCCATTAACCTGTTATTAATTAATGAACTACAATACTTGGAATCCACTTTGCATGCATTACTTGTTGCTATGTCTGACAAGCCTCTGACAAACTTTCAGGTTGTCAAGAACAACCTTTGTTTTAAAAGTATGCATAAAATTTGAATATATTTGTGAACAGGTCTATTCATTGTGACTGATGTCACCCTATAGCAAAGACGGTAGTAGAGAAAGAAGAGAGAGAGAGAGAGGGGAAAGATATTTAAAAAAAACTGGTCGGAGAGGGTCCCCTTCAAAATATATTGCCCATTACGCCACTGTACATATAGTTGAATAAAATTTTGACCAGAATATAAATGAAAGGAAGAGGAAGTATATGTTTGTTCTTCGTTTTACATGGTTGCTTCCAACAAGTTAAGTTTTTTTTCCCGACCGGAATAGTTTTTAATACTTTCAGAGTCTTTTCAACGCTTTTCTAACAATGAAATATAATGTCGATGCATAATACTTAAAAAAAAAAAAAAAAAACCTTAATCATGCCGATCGTGCCGCTTTGCACACACAAAGCATAAAGTGGTCATAACTATTCATTTTAATCAGGCTTAATAGAATGAGAAAACGGATTTCTTTTACTCGTATGAAACTAAACTATAGTGTTTCTTGTGTGGACGTGTTGAATCAAACGAGTATAAAACTGATAAGTTTCCTTTTTCCTTTTTTTTTTTTCAAGAGAAACCTTTCTCTATATCGTATTATGCAAATAAATTGAAATATATAGGTATTACGTTAATCATGTTAATCTAAAAAAACAACAAAAAGCCTCAAACAAATTTTGCTATTCAAGTTTGAACATTCTTATCTCTCGCTTTATTGTGCTATCATTATTGAATTTGGTATAATTAAAAGGCCTGTTTATTCCTCTCTGTACGATTTGTAACTATTATGTTATCATGGAATGTGAAGTATACACGGAATATGGGACCAAGTAAAAATGAAATGTTGCAAAATGCACTGTTATTGCCAAAAGTAAATTCTTCATTTGTTTGGAGGATGGATAATGTTGACTAGCAAGAATTATGAAAGAGACAGATGCAACTCTCAGGGATCACATTCCTCACTCCCCCGAGAAGAACAGAATTTCATGTGATGATGATGATAATAGAGATATCTTAGACACTAAACTATTAGTAATTTCCTCGTTAGCGCCCTCCTACCGACCATATTTAATTTACATAAAGATTCTCTGGTTCGGGAGACGTTTATTAAACCCTGATATTGCTTGGTCAGATAAGTCTGAGGTATAAGTATTTAAGTTTGTCAAGGTCAAACTAAGCCCAAAAAGTATACAGAAGATAAAATAAAATGACATAATGTAACTGCGTTCAGAATTCACATCAGCGGGTGAGTTAGCGACGATGGCGCTGTTGAAGCTTCACAAAGAGATCTTATGAAGTTTCATAAAGTGTGTTTCAAAAAGTTTTGATAAGCTGCATCAGCCAATTTTCATTTCCAATTTCCCAAATCTGCAATACTTTGATATTCACAAGATGAGTATTCCATCTTATGAATATATATAGCTCAGTGGGAGTAACGCTCGACTGCAGATCGAGAGGTCCCCGGTTCATACCCGGGTGCCCCCTACTTTTTTTGGGGGGGGGGGGTGGGGGAATACCCAATTTCATTTTTCTCCCTTCAAATCGTCCATCATTTCTATCTCTCTAACACGTCTAGGCCGCCCTTAACCATTGTTAAATATTCTAAATGTATTAATGAATACACTGTGTTATATGCAGTCGAATAATAACGTAAAACATATGTCATCGTACAGTATATTATGCTATGGTGTCAAAATAGAGAATTGAACATTAAACGTACCATACAATTCAGAGCAGGGGTTACTTTTCGATAGAAAATCGATGTAAAAGTGTCCATATGGTGCTGTTTAAGTTTCACATAGAGATCCTATCAAGTTTAATGAAGTGTACTCCAACCATGTCAACACGTGTTTATAAGTTGCATCAGCCAATTTTCAGTTCCACTTTCCCAAATCTGCGATACTGTGATATTCACAAGATGAGTATTCCACGTTTGAATATCAGTCAAAGGGGGTATAGCTCAGTGGGAGTAGCGCTCGTCTGCAGATCGAGAGGTCCCCGGTTCAATCCCGGGTGCCCCCTACTTTTTATTCCTCCTCTTTTGAAGTACCGCCCTAGGCACGTGCCCCATCCCCCTTAGATACGCTACAATGGGTAGGCATGGAAGGAGAAGAGTGAAGGCACCAGCTTAGGAACATGATAATGGCAAAATAAAGGATATTTTCAAACATCGCTTCAAGCTAAAAAAAAACACAAAAAACAACAACAACAACAACTTTATTTGATGTTTTAGGTAAGAGACAATACTTTGGACGTGCCTTTTTCTCAAATTCCGATAAAGAACCATCCAGACGTCATATTTAATCAAATGGCAAGCATTTTGAAAGAGACACATGCAAATATCTAACTTTCAAGTATCACCCCCCCCCCCCCCCTGAACAAACACATCCTTTCATGTGATTATAAATGGAGATTCCCTTGTAATAACGCCCTTTTACCAACCACATTAAATACGGATTCAAGAGACGTTTGCTACGCTGAGATATTGATTGGCCAAATCAAGTTTTAAGGTTGGCAAGGTTCAAACTAAGCAAAGAAAGTATACAACAGATATATATAAAATGGGATGCCATGTTAATTTCTTTCATATCTCGTATCAGTTGTTAGTTCGCGTTAGAAATTCGATGTAGCAGTGGCCATAGATGGCGCTGTTCAAGTTTTATGACCAGTGCCATGTGTGGCTCTGTCATAACTTTATTTCCAAGAGGGTTGATAAGTTGCATCAGCCAATTTTCACTTCCAGTTTCCCAAATCTGCAATACTTTGATATTCACAAGATCAGTATTCCACGTGTGGACATCAGTCAGAGGGGGTAAAGCTCAGTGGGAGTAGCGCTCGTCTGCAGATCGAGAGGTCCCCGGTTCAATCCCGGGTGCCCCCTACTTTTTTTCAAAGCTATTTGCGCAGGGCAAATACCAAAGTTCTTTTTTCTCTCGATTCGTCCATCATTTCGTCTCTCTAAGATGTCTAGGCCGCTGTTAAACATTGTCAAATATTCTTAATGTATAAATGACGTACACTGTGTTATGCTATGGTCAAGATTGTATCAAAATATAAAGTATGAAATATTAAAGACAGCAAGAACGTACAGTCCATTTTTTTTTTCAACAATCATGTATAATTGTATGAAGATACGTTATTGTGTTTATATATTTTGAATTTAACACGATAAAAACTACTTTCGAAAAATAAACTCAAGGACAATTTTAAAGGCCTATTGTTGCCCATAGAAATCAGGTTCGGATTACGTTATACTCCATTGTAATGTTCGCACATTTCTAAAGGTGATAGACAGGGCTATTGAAATTGCCTTGAGTTGATTTTTCGAAAATAGTTTTCATCGTGTTATTTGTATTTCTTACGATTCGGATTTCATAATCAATAACTAGTATGTTTTGCAAAAGAAAAGAAAGAAAAATGAAAAGAAAACATTGTGTGAGTCTTTTAAGAAAAATCCAGTGAATAACTGCTCCATTTTCATATGATGCTTTCTTATTTTTTAAAAAACATTTTCGGGCTTTTTTATTCATGGATTTATGAATATTGCTATTCACAGTGGTTCAATATCCGTTGTCTTTGGAAAATTTCGGTACTGACGAACTATTTCGCTGACAGTTATGCAAGGGGGTATAGCCTAGTGTAGAGCATACGACTGCAGACTGAGAGGTTTCCAGTTCAAATCCGGCAGCGTCCTGAGTATTTCTGATCTTATTTTATTATTCATTTCCTTGTATCACATATAATTATATATATATAATATGATATGCCCCTAAGCTGGTCCCATCATTTTTCTTCTTCCATGCCTGCCCCTCGTGGCTTATCTAAGGGGGGGGGGGGGAGGTAGAGGGGACACGTGCCCAGGGGGGCGTTTCATGAAAGGACTTGTCAGATATTTTATCCGACAAATTTGCTCTCAGCCAATCAGATGCAAGGATTTCAGTAGCTTATAACAGTTGTCGGATAAAATATCCGACAACTTCCTTTCATGAAACGCTCCCCAGGGCGGCACTTCAAAAGAGAAGAAAAGGAAGGAAAAAATATAATCCTTATGGATTATGCGCCCGCATACCCTGGTAAAGACCACAAGCAATAATGATTTTAAACTGTCTTAAAATATTGTGAAAAGTTTCTCAAGCTCGGTCGCTTTGCTCCCTCACATATTGGTCTTCACGATCTCGTAATTTCTCGCACCAAATTAATCTTGCAGCGCACAAATAGCGAAATTCTAACTCACGTTGCTTTACTCCTATAGTATAAGTTTCATCAGGATCTCGTTAAACTTTGCGCCCCATTATTAGGATAAATTGTATAAAATAGAATTTTCAAATGTTCAACTTTGAGAGAAATCCTTAGTTTCGATTGCCTTGCTAAATTCCTCACATATATTATTTCATTAGGATTTTCGTTAATTTTGCTCCCCGAATAGGGGAATAATGATCAGAGTAGCTTTTTCCAAAATATAAAAGAAACTCTAACGTTCGTTTACCTACCTCCCTTGCGAATTTTTAAAAAGAGTAAAATGCATATAAAGAAATCCGACTTATTAATTTGGTACACAAAATACGAAGTCAGGGGGCACCCGGATTTGAACCGGGGACCTCTCGATCTGCAGTCGAATGCTCTACCACTGAGCTATACCCCCTTCGACTATTCAAGTGTGATTCTCTCAGTAAATGAATCTGTGATTTCCCTAATTAAATTGACTCTTTTTGAGACACAGAAGCTGACGAAAATCAATATTCAACAAACTCCTCTGCTCACATGTCACTTCACAAGGCTGTTGGTAAAACAAATATATGAAGATCATAATTATAATAGGTTCATGATGTTTAATGGTCGTGTAGACAGTTTTTGTTTAAATATTTTTTTAATGTGTACATTATTTAAATAATACTGTTAAGATGTAGAGAGGGGAGGTTCAAACTATAAAATCTGATAAAGACGAAACAAGGAAAGAGAGAGACAGAGACAGAGAGAGGGGTAGAAGCGGGTAAGAAGAAAGAGAAAGAGAGAGGGAACGAGAAGGAAGGGGTATAGACGCATGGATAGTCAGAAGGATACAGACAGACAGAGAAAGAAGAGAGGAGAGAGAGAAAGAGGGAGAGAGAGAGAGAGAGAGACAAGGAGAGAGATAAATAGATAGAGAGAGAAATAAATAAATAGACAGAGAGAGAGAGAGAGAGGGAGAGAGATGTGGAGGAGGCAGTATCGTTTTTAGGGATTATGGCGCCCGGGGCAAACGATAAAATTCTCCCCCTGCCCAAACTTATGTGCTCAAAAATACAAACCAGATTATTTCCCGCTTTTCATGAAAAGCGGGAAATAATCTGGTTTCAGAAAATGGTGCCTTCTTTCCCTCCATCCATTACCCTCTCTCTTCCTCTCTTTCTGTTTGCTTATCTATCTATCTATGTCTCTTTTCATGAAGAGAATAATTACAAACATCATGGTAAACTTTGAAAATTTGATGTGTTTCGTATAAGGGACGATACCTTGTTGGACTTGCACTTTTTAATTCCGATTTCGAAGGGGAAAGATGCAAATATCAAAATTTCACGGATTCCCCCCCCCCCCCCCCCCCCGGTGAGATATTGCTTGGCCATTTGAAGCGTTAAGGTGGCCAAGGTCAAACTAAGCCCAGAAAGTAAGATATATAATGACATGATATTCGTTCAGAATTCAGATCGGCGGTTACTTTCCGATCCCGATAGAAAAAATGTTCCCGATAGAAAAATAAACAATCGAGGGCGAAGTATCTATAGATGACGCTGTTCAAGTGTATAGCTCTGAGTTTATACGTAGATGGCACTTCTGTATTTCACCAAATGTTTTTAAGTTGCATCAGCCAATTTTTAATTCCACTTTCCCGACATGCCCGAATCTGCAATACTTTGATATTCACAAGATGAGTATTCCTCTTGTGCATGTCAGTCAGAAGGGGTATAGCTTAGTGGGAGTAGCGCTCGACTGCAGATCGAGAGGTCCCGTTTCAATCCCGGGTGCCCCCTTATTTTTTTGTGTTGTTGTTGTTGTTTTTTGTTGTTTTTTTTGGGGGGGGGGATGGGGGATACCAAATTTCATATTTCCCCTTCAAATCGTCCATCATTTCGTCTCTCTAGCATGTCTAGGCCGCCTTTAATCATGGCCAAATATTCAAAATATATGAATGGCATAATACTGTGTTATAGTCAGGTGAATAATCACTTATAATTGTGCCATCGAACGCTTTATTATGCTATGGTATAGTATAAAGACAAGCAGAATGTACAATCCAATTTTGTTTTCAACAGTCTTTAGAATACTACTCGGATACATTACTGTGTTTAAATATTTTGAATTTGCATGTCATAGGAATCGAATTTCATTGATATCAGACTTACATGATTTGCAAAAGAAAAAAAAATAGAAAAGAAAAGAAAACATTGTTTGTGAGAGTATAAAAAATCCATTAGAAATCTGCTCCGTTTTCAAATGATACTGTCAGTATGTTAGTATGTCAGTGTCATCTCAGTATATTCAGGCCTATTGGTTTATGCGTTTGTAAAATAATATTGCTATTCGCAATTGCTCCATATCTAAAGTCAGGGTAATAATACTACTTCGTCGCTTAGAAACAATGTATTATGCGCAATATAAATGTTATGTATTATTATCTGTTCAACCGCGTAGCCAAGATTCTTTTTTTTTTTTTTTTTTTTTTTTTTTTTTGGGGGGGGGGGGGTTGTTGTTGTTGTTGTTGTAAGCACGCGAAGAGTGCGAAATTGGTAATGAGCACGCAATGCGTGCTCCCCAGGGGATGGGTGCCGGGAGGGGGGGGGGGGAGGTTCCCCTTCCCGCGCGAAGCGCGAAAGTTCTGATGTTTGAGCAAATTTGAGTGAAAGATAACGGCTCGTAGCACTTTTTTATTAGGTGGAAAGTTAGTTCGACGCCCTGACTGTTTTTTTAAATTATTTCGACGCTATACTGCACTGTATGTAACAGGAATGAGTGCAGGGAGAAAACTTTAGCAAATTTGAGAGAAAGATAACGACTCGTCTACGTAGCAAACATTTTTTTAGGCGGAAAGTTAGTTCGACGCCCCGACTGCTTTTCAATAATTATTTGGACGCAATACTGCACTGTATGTAACAAGGGTGGGTGAAGGGAGGGGGAAGTTTTCCCCTTCCCGCACGAAGCGCGAAAACTTTGACGTTTTAGCAAATTTGGGAGAGATAACGGCTCGTATAGCACCCTTTTTTAGCTGGAAAGTTGGTTCAACGCCCTGACTTCTTTTCAATTATTTGGACGCAATAAGTTGGAAGTTGGTGCCTTCATTTTCCCGCTTCAATGCCCACCCCTCTCTCTCGTTCTTCTTCTTTTCCCTTCTTTCTCTTTCCGTATGTATGTCTCCTTCTGACTACCTGCCCGTAGCACTCTCTCCACCCTCTCTCTTTTATTCTGTTCCCTCACTTTCATTTTTTCTGCATTTTGCCTTCTCTCTTCTCTCTCTCTCTCTCTCTCTCCTTCTCTCCATCCCTCTCTCCTACCTTCCCTCCCTGTTGCATAATCTGCAACTAATATTATTAGTGTATGTCCTCTATCTTATTTCCTTCTCTCTTCACTTCTAAACAGTATGATTTAGATAAAAAATATCTTTGACAAAAAGCTTTTCCTGCAAAAACTGTCTTTCGAGATGAAGACACGACCATCAAGCACCATGAACCTGTTATTTGATCTTAATATTTGTTTTATCAAGAGCCTTATGAAGTGGCATGTGATGGGTTTGTTGAATATTGAATTTCGTCAGCTGCTGTTGTAATCCATGTATGTTCTCTTTAAACTAATCAATCTGGGAAATCACAAATTCTATATTAACGAAATGTTATAGTTGTCGGTATACATGGGGGTATAGCTCAGTGGTAGAGCATTCGACTGCAGATCGAGAGGTCCCCGGTTCAAATCCGGGTGCCCCCTGGTTTCATTTTGTTTTTATTTTGTATACCAATTGGATCAGGACATGTAAACATGCGTGTTTATTTGCATTATATATCATCCGATAAAGTAAATGTCTTCTCTTTTTACAAAATATACACCACACATTTTTCTTGATGTCTTCTCTTTCTCATTCTTTATTTCGCCATCTATTCTAGGAATTGACTTATCAACTAGATCTACGGTTTGAATGACCTTTAATTCATGATATATATTTTTTGTATATCTATGATCCCACAGCCCAGATGATTTAAGAAGACGTTCAGAAATTATACCATAACCTATATATGTCGCATTATGCGTTTGCAAATTGTCTGAAAAATGTATCATTCCAGTAAATGTTTGACATCCAATATCTTTTATTTCTTTTTCTGATATTCACAAACGACTTTCTTTTCTATATAAAATGCAATTCGTAGATGGGGGTATAGTTCAGTGGTAGAGCATTCGACTGCAGATCGAGAGGTCCCCGGTTCAAATCTGGGTGCCCACTAATTTATTATTTTGGTGTCAACAGAATCTGTAACGCATTTATTATGACTATCCTTGTACATGCGAGGTTCCATGTTAATGTCAGTATTTTGTTTTGAAGAGACCGCGTAGATTTCATCATTTTCTTTATAAATTTATGTTTATTGTCATTATGTCATCCGCAATAAGGATATCTCCTGATATTTATCTGTATTATCTTTCAATCCACACCTCTTCTTCTTTTTCTTCTTCTCGCTAGAACATTTTGAATGGGGGGGGGGGGCGGGTTGACACCCAAATTTGCCGACAAAAATGGTGCAACCTAATCTGCCCCCACGTACATAATAATAAAAGAAAATCGCAGATGAAGAAATCTTGATTATACGAGCCCAGTTTCGCAAAGACTGACGACTTTTGCCCGAATATTAACTTGTCTACTTCTATTTTTTTTTTAACTTTTCGTAGTGAAAATATACAGAAGTTACAACAGAAGTGACAAAATTATCCAGGAACCTCACTGTCCAAATGGTTATGTGGATATTCTGGCACCTCGCTGCCCGAAACGAAGTGGTGTTGCCCGAATATTGGAACTTTGAAAATCCTCGGGAGGGGGCTGCAGCCCATTCCGAAGGGGGACTCTTTTGCCAGAATATTGAACTTTCCAGTGTTTATGCGAGCGAGCAGAAAAACTGGCCAGTTTTCCTTATTTTTCTTTCCTTCCCTTTTCCTTTCTTTCATTTCTTTCTGTTTTTCCCTTGCCTTTCTCTTTTCATATTTTCTTCTTTTTTTTTCCTTCTCCTTTCTACTTTCTCCTTCTCATTTTCTCTTTCCTCTTCCCTCTCCTTTTTCCCCCCTCCTTTTTTTTTTTGCCGACAGAGGTGGCTCATTTGCCGACAGCAATTTTGAGTGGGGGTGTGACACCCCCCCCCCCCCCCCCTCTATCAACGCTCCTGACTACCGTCCCACTATTCCAAGGGCAAGAGAGATAAAAGCACATTGCACTACATGTACTACATGACTGCACAATGTATAGGAATAGCCAAAAGCTGGCGCTCTTCAAGATTACCATAGGGGATTAGCTTCAATAAGCAGCTTATGTATAGTTCCTCATTATGGAAAGTGGGTGTGGCAAGCAGGTTTTTGTTTACATTGCTCTGTTAAGCACAGTTGTTTCGTCAGCTGTGTCACTGGCTGTGTCGTGCAAGCAGTATGCTAGCAATCTGGTACAATAATAGTTCAATACTGCCGGAAAGAATTACACCGATTATACCTACAACTTGACATACATGGGGGTATAGCTCAGTGGTAGAGCATTCGACTGCAGATCGAGAGGTCCCCGGTTCAAATCCGGGTGCCCCCTGGCTTCGTATTTTAGTTTTCCCCACTAGATAGTGCAATAACCCAATACTGAGTAGAAAGAACAATTTACACTAAATCAACAGTCAATAATGTGATAATGAGTTTAAAATCTGTATATTGTTTATACATGTAGGCCCTACTTCACAGAGTCTCATTGCAAGTCACTGGGGAGGGGGTGGGGCATTTGGGTGGTTTTTAGGTTTAATTTGATTTATTTTATTAAAATATATCTAATCAGGTTAACAAGAATCACACATATATACAAAATCTGTTGATTAATTTTTTATATGTACTAGCCCACTACCAATCTTTATCTGAATCCTGGTAATTGTTTTCCTATTCAAAGTATTAAAATTACAGGAGATATTGGTATAGAATATCATTTAATCCGTGATTATTTGTAAACATGATATACCGGTTTTTAGACAGGAAGAGTTTGGCAACCTCTTAATGTATTTTCTGTGATACATTAGACACTTATTAGGATAATATCTTACAGCAATGCAAGTAACATTTTTAATGGGTCTTTTGTGTTCCAGTTTTGTTATGATTTTTGTGTTTCCCCCCTTGATTGAGTAATTATATACCTGACATAATTTGAAACTTTGAATTTTACATAAAAACATTGGCTTTATTGATTATCGATATAACTGATGAATAGAATGTTTATATGAGGAGGAAAAAACAAATTTCTTTACAGAATCTTATAATAACCTCATTTCAGTGGAAACCTGTCTATGAAGGTCTCCCATGGGGAAAAGTAGCTAAACATCAGATAATGAAAGAGCGATTTAAAAAAAAAAATATTTACATATGAAAGAGCGATTTTACTTCATGGAGGTACTTAAAGGGAAAGTTCACCCTGAAGATTACTTGAGTTTAAAAAAATGCAGAAAAAATAAAGAAAAATATTGGCGAAGGTTTGATGAAAATCGGTCAAATAATAAAAGAGTTATGAGTATTTAAAGTTTTGGATTCGTGACGTCACATGCGAGCAGCTGCCCATTGGTCCTGTAATAAATATTCCATATATTCGCATTTTTTTTACGTTCCACGATAAATTAATATTGTTTCTTTTCAGAATCTAGTATTGAATAGCATTTCTGACAATATATCAAATGCACAGACGAAAATATTCTAAATTTTCTGAGAAAACTGTATTTTATGGAATATTTATCACATTACATAATGGAGGAGCTGCTCGCATGTGACGTCACAAAATCAAAACTTCAAAAGTCCATAACTCCGTTATTCTTTAACGGATTTTCTCCAAACTTTCGCCAATATTTGTCTTTATTTTTTCTGCATTTTTTAAACTCAAGTGATCTTCGGGGTGAACTTCCCCTTTAATCTATTGCGGGGTGGAGCATTTTTGTTACCGGAGTGGAATTCTTTTCTTGATTTCTGAAAGGGGGGACGGGGGGGGGGGTGGATTCAGCCGTTGCTGGCCAAATCCATTCATGTACATGAGAGGTGGCGGGGGCTGGGGGGGGGGGGGGGCTGCATCCCCCAGCTCCGAGGATTTCAGAGTTCTGATACTCGAGGGCAGCAAGATGCCCATAAATCTTCACATTTGGGCAGCGAGCTCGGTGCTAGAATATCCTCATCATTTGGGCAGCAAGGTGCCCGAATATGTAATTTTATATCTTGTCTAGTGTATTTACCTTTTTACCTCAGTTCCAGCTTTGATGACAAAATTACATTTTAGAAATAGGGGAGTGTCTTTTTTTTGGTTGCATCATTTATTTAGAAACAGGATGGTATGGGGCCAGTGAGATGGGCGAATATATTTCTATTAGGGCAGCAATGTTTTCGAATATCTTTATATGCGGCAGCGAGGTGCCCCCCCCCCCAATATAAGTCTTATCTCATTTTGATGAAGAAATAACATTTTTACTACAATAAAGTGTCTGTTGTTTATTGCTCGTTCAACTTCAACATTTAGAAACAGGATGGTTGATATTTAGGCAAGAGGTGTCGCCCCCCCCCCCAGAGCCTCGCCCTCTCGAAAATGTGCCGTATGCCCAATATCCATTTTCATCTTTCTATTGACGGATCCAAGGTCATCTAAGCATGCTGACAAGTAAGAAGAAAAAAGTCATATTTGGCCCAGGGCACATACGATATATATGTCCAGTAATGACTTGGCAAATCAACCGCCCCTGCACATTAAATTAATATAACATTAAATTAATATAAAAAGTCGTCGTCGATTCAGCAGCCCGGGGGGGGGGGGGGGCCACTCAGGTATATTGGTGTACACATGCGTGTCCATGGATTTTAAAAAATGCCCCCTAAACAAGTTTCATACTTTGGTGAAAAGACACCCCTTAACGAGGATTTCGCGTGTTTTTTTCATAAAAATTAGCCCCTAAACAGGTTTGATTGAAATATTACCCCCTAAACAAGTTTGTCTTAAATATTACTCCCTAAACAAAATTAACTTAACCAACATAAAAAATACACCACTTGAATTCAAGATCACCTTTTGCAAACTGACATATTCTTCACCTTTGGTGGATAAATTCTTCACACAAGGCAAACAAAATAAACTGCACATATAGGAACTGCTGTTGGTTAAATTACAAATGTTATTATTTACTTCAATTATGTAGGACAGGTTTCAAACTGTGTACTCCGTTAGGTTTAATACACGATCACCATTTGCTTACTTTTGAAAAAAAAAGAACAACTTTTGTAATTTACTTCCAGAGAAATAAACTGTATCGGCAAGAAATCCATGCACAATAATCACACACATAAAGCCATTTAACAACTCCCTATAGGTTCCTGTAATTGAGATCAAACACCCGTTTTTCTGCGCACGCCACCGTTCAAAGGGCGTTCAAGTTCCTGAAAATCGGACTAAAAATGTTTTGTTCGTACCATTGCCGCCGGAATGAAAATGACCCCCTAAACGCGTTTGGCCCAGGGTTGCCATTTGGCCTTTTTTCCGGCCAGATTCCAGAAATTTGGCCGTATAAAATTTAGTTTGGCCGTGAAAAAAAATTATTTCACGGCCAAAAAAATTCGGCCGTATTCTGGCCGTAAAACAGAAATCTTGGCCGTGAATTTTTATTTCTGGCCTTTTTTCAAAATCGATAGGAAATGTTACCAGAAAATCACTTGAAATATGTAAAAATGCAATAGGGTGTGCATGCGCGCGTCTGCACGGCGTGTGATATGCTGAATTAAGCCCTTGCCCGGGTCTATGATCTAGCTTAAAGGAAACCAAAACCCAAGGAGAGAATCAATGTTATTGGAAAGTGAAAATTCAGAGAAGCAGTTTACAAAAAGTTTCATTAAAATTGGTTAAAAAATGAGAGAGTTATGGAAGTTTGAAAAGTCTCGTTTTACTTTCTATGGGGATCCTCAAATTGGCAAAATTGCTTCAAAATGGCTGATTTTGTGGACAACTCTCCATTTGTTTTGTACACAGATTTTCAGATGTTCCCCATTATCTCTCAGGGTACTCCTTGTCTCCTCCTGAACTCGACATTATGTGGTGTGCACTAGTCTACTAGTATTCTGTGCTGCTTAAGTCCTTTCATGAAACGCTCCCCTGGGCTGATATGAACCCCTATCATTAGTGGTAGGGTCCAAAAGTGTCGAGCTGATGACGTGACGCTCACAATTCTTACAGAAACTTGCATGTTGTCGCTCAATATCATGTCAAACTATTTAAGCAGGCTTTATTGTAAACTTAGGGGGAGTGCAGAAGACAATGAATTTGAGTATAGGGGTATACCTAATTTTATTTCTAGGTGATATAATTTGGCCGTGAAATTTGGCCTTGAAAAAAAATAGTTTGGCCGAATTTGGCCGTAAAATAGGTTGAGTTTGGCCGTGACGACTACCCACGATCTGGCAACCCTGGTTTCAGCCGCGCTTGCTACTAGTAACTTTCTTCCCATGAAATTTGAGGCATCCACGCCACCATAGAAATATGCAATATGGCAGCTCCCATGGCAGGTTAGTTAACTATCTTATTTACTATTTAGTATTTGTTCTCAAATAATTTATAATATTATGTTGTGTTGCTATGTTCAACAATTTATTCATTTCTGTGTATAGAAATCATTTATTCCTATGTAATGTATGTGTATATAACAATTTAGGGTAATATGTCGTTGGTTGTTCCTTGATTTATATACCAATCCATGGGCCTGGCATTTGTTGCCCATGCCGAGAGCAAGGTGAGCGCAAATGCTTTGCTTCTTTGCCCGATTGCGCCGGTCTAGAGTACACGAGATATGCCGTATTATAATCCGCGTGCACGTGTTCATCGGCCCGATGCTGAGCATCATTATAATACAATCTGACAATCGGCATGCCTAACAATCAAACTATTGCCTGTAAATCTTCTTTTTTCACTTACATTCCCTCTCTATTGAATGTTTAATTTTAATTGATTTCAAAAGAGACAAAAAGTCATTGATCATGATGATGATGAAGGTCTGAAGCTGAAGCCAGGCCAAAGAGGTCAAACTTCAAAGGTAGCGGTGGTAAGTAGCCACAGGGCCACAGGCTTCATTTCAGACAATGAACAGCCAGCAGTCTCCCATATGGAGAGACAAGTAAAAAAAAAAAAAATCATTGGCAAGATTCATCCATTTCCACTTATGATGAACTTTGCAAACCACCTTCATGACCTTCAGAGTTTGCTAAAATCTTCGTCTTTCAGCTCAACCAACCACTTTAACAATCGGATCATGAGAAATATGAAAAAAATTACATTTTGTGGCGACATCAATGTGGATTTACTTAACGTTCATGTGTAGTTTTTGCTGTGCGATTAGCATTACAAAGACGGCGAGATCAGCACAGAATGTGCACTAGCTGTAGATGAACGGAGCACAAGGCAGTGCAACGCTGAGCGGTTCCGACATGGCATGCTAAATTTAGTTGTGCTGATATTTCCCACCCGTATATACTGCCATCTATGCGTGCTACACAGTCAAATGGAGGGCAGCATTATCGAATCACGGATTGGATTTTGTGAAATTCTTTGTTAAATTAAAACAAATTGACACTGATAAAAAAAGGTAAGTGTATTTGAACATACAATTATGAATATATTTTTAAAAATGATAAGTTGAGATGAATAATAATGCAAAAAGCTTGAACAGTTGAATCACGGGCAGGTTACACCAGATCTATCTGTGGTAATCTGAGGCATGAACACCGGGGGGGGGGGGGGGGGGGGGGGGGGGGGGGGGGGGAGGGAGGGGAGTCTTATTGAGGCCTGTACGGCATCCGCGTCCATGAAAACGAGTAAAAAGGGTTGGGTTTTTTTACCACTAGACAGGTAACCCAGGGATCTCGTTTAGGGTATCAAAAACAGAAATTATGAAAAAAGGATATCAAATGCACTAATAGTGATGAGAAAAGATCTGCGAAAAGGGTAGGAAATTTGACAGTACATTCGGGAGCCAGTCAGTACGAATGCACAGGAAAAAAAAATGACAAAAAAGGCATTGTAAGTAGGTGTAATAATATACACAGGTTATGCATTTCGTACACGAGCACTGAATTGAAAAGGGCGCGCACACGCCAGCCGCTGCATGAAAGTAACTCCTAGCGGAGCTTCGTGAATATCTCCCCAGGGTTTTGGCAATGGGTTGATGGGGAAACCGTTGAAGCTAGCTTGCGCATGTGCTGCTGCCACACTCGATGTTTAATTCCTCTTTCGCAGAAATGACGAACAATCGTTGGATTTCGGATTTATTTCAGTCATCATTCACATGATTTTGTTTTAATGGATATTTCATCCAGTTTCTGATTTTTTTAAATTTTGGAGCTTATATATCTTCTAACACTTGTAAAATGTTTATGAGTGCTGTCTGCTGAAATTGTGATTATTTCTGAGCTAGCTGAGCCGCCGCGATGAGTTGACACACAGCGGAACTTCGTGAATATCTCCCCAGGGTTTCGGCAGTGGGTTGATGGGGGAACCGTTGAAGCTAGCTTTCCCTCTACGCTGCATCTGCTTGAGTAGAAATGATCACTTGACTTATGATTGTTTGATTTTTATTTATTTCAGGAATTACTTAGCAGTAAACTTGATTTTAGTTTAATGGATATATCATCCACAATATCATGTACAGTTGAATATAATGTTTAAAAAATAAATTTATAGCAAAAATTTTTACCTCATGCTCATGGTATGCATTTGTGTTACGTTAAGACATAATTAGGTTTTAGAATAGTTGAAAAAAGGGCCGGTTGAAAAAATACTCACTTTGAAGGAAAAATACTAATTTGTGCTTCCAAAGGTTCTCAGCTCTGCCAAAGGCACCTGAAAATTTATCAGAATTGTCCCCCCCCCCCCCCCCTTTTGACAACCTCCTGGCTCTTCCCCTGAGTTTTGAGGTAATACAAGAGACAGAACATTATAGAAGGGAGGGATATGATGGGAAGTTGGGAACATGAGCAAAATACATGTACATGAAGGATATATTACATTGCGTTTCAACTGTGAAGTAGTTATTCTAAAAGATTGATATTTTAAAGTTTGTAGGAATTAAGAGAAATTGTGTGTTGTGAGGATTCCAAAAAAAAAAACCAATATTGATTAAAAATGACTACATCATGATGAAAATCCCCCAAATATGAAAAACGCAAAACACAAATTTGGGTATATGGCATTACGTATAACACGTATAGTCAAAGGCTTCCACGATTGTTGTGATCTAAGTCTTTTCTTTTCTTTATTCTTAAATGATCTTGTAAGTGTTTATCATCATTTCCAGTTGTCTTTTTTCCCCACACTGTTAGTGGCTTTATATGATGAAATTCTTTCCTTCCCCTATGGGTGTGCAGACATTTCTCCCATGTTTTATTTCATCAAAGATATAGGGTTATGATTGCAATTGTTTAATAGGTTAAATTCATGGTTAGGGGTAGAGTGTTTGGTCCAGGGTTTAAAGGCATTGATTAACTTTGCCCAGGATTGAAAAAAAAAATCACTGTTCCAGCTAATGCTGTAATCATAATTGCAAACCTTTAGCTCAGACAGGAATCGCCTGAGTTTTATAAGCTGATCGGTCGTTTATATATCAAGATATTTACGACTGAACATTGATGTCGGGATAGAGTACCACCGAACCCTAAAGAACTCTTACGGTTGGCATACCTCGCTCTATCACAGAATACCGTACGGGCTGGAAACTCGCTCTGAAATCGCCAAGCGCTGGTGCTTGGTTTTTGTGACTGCAGCGCAGCGAAGAAGCCGAGCGACTTGCGCTAGCGATTGGTCGCGATTTTCTCTTTTTTAGGATAGTAAACGGGTTCCATTTTCTCTCATACTTTCACATATCCTTAATTATATATGTAGTTAGAGGACTGCACACAATTCACTGGCATTTGAGCTGATTTTACAATTTTACACAAAGTTAATCAATCACTTTAAGTAAGGAATTTTTGAAATGTAGAATATTGACCGCAGAGCAATTTTTATTGGAGCATGTGAAATTCTACACTTTTTTTAACTAGCGGCTGGCCTCTCATACTAAGTGGCTTAACATCTTTTTTTTTTTTTATTGATATGTTTTATTGAATCAATAGAAATTTCAACATTTACAAGTAATTAACATAATCACAATGATTAGGAAAACAAAATGATAAATATATAAATAAAAACATAAACAAAGGTGGCAGAAAAAATCATACAAAAAAGTAATGCTCTTGGAAATATAGCAAAATTGCAGTTCAGTATCTAAAATAGTGATAATTCGGTATAAAAAAACAACAAAAAACAAAACAAAACAAAAAAAAATGAATAAAAAAAAATAACCGAGGCGTCACCGCAAGGGGCCACCCAAAGCCCCCCACCAACACCAGCCCGAACCAGCCAGTAAAGCAACCGAGAGTCTCACCAGGCCAAGAGTACAGCGATCGGGAGAACCTCCATACAAGCTGTAGTATAATGTCTTGTCTGTATATGCATAACACACATGTGCATGTACAATGTACCCTCAATCCAATACGCTTAAAAATAACACATCACCTAGTGAACAAAGTGAGATGGAGGCTAAGGTGGCTTAACATCTTAGCTTGTCTTGTCTGATATTGCTTAGACAGCAAGATGTTTTCTCTCCTCTTTTTCTCATGCAAGAAGGTTTGAAGCATCAATCCCACCATCCATATCTGCCTTTGATTTGATTTGATTTGATTTGATTTGATTTGATTTGATTTGATTTGATTTGATTTGATTTATTTATCTTTATGATCCTTTTTTTTTCTTCAAACATATTTTACAAACTGAATTACAACATAATAAACAAATATTAATACATTATCAAATAGAGTAATTGCATTGTATAATTAACGTAAATGAATCATTGTATGTCCGTTCCAGCCGCTCTACACTTACATTCAGTGACCATTGTTGTATTTGTCATAACATGAATTCATGTTTGTAACACCTTTGGACTATTGATATCAAGATATTTGTGCTTTACAATAAATAAGTGGTATCGACATGTACTTTTAAGTACTATCTTCCTGTGTATTTTCTATTCTAATAGGCTACATAAATGTGACCCTGTAAACACGGCAAACATCTGTGAGCAGTTAGGTGTATAAGTCAGCCATTAAAGCTTGTGTATATGTTTTGATTAAAACATACTTCTGTAAGCCACATGTAAATGAGCTGATTTACATGTAGGGATTGTGGAACTGTCACTTTTTTTTCCAAAGGGAAAATGGTGAAGTAATGTTGACTAGATTTAAATGGGAATAGTGCCCTCTCTTGACAAGAGTCATAGAGCAGCCTGCCGATTACATTATGTCTGTGTTGACCCTAAAGTTCGTACAGAAAAGCTTTCTTAGGAGGAAAATTATGTGTTGCACTTGTCTTTTCTCTCTATGATTTGATATTGAGCGTAAAATTGTTTTTAGAGCGACAGCTACATGACTTCGGGCTAGGAATGGCTATATTTTTCTAAATTCTTCCTGAGACAAAAACAAGAACCTTCATGGTGAGTCCCATTTAAGATACTTCATGCCCAATTTAACAATATTTCAGATTTCTACATAGGCGTCAATCCATCTAAAGAATGATTGGGGGTAGTGAAAAAAATTAGCGGGGGCTAAGGGCGATTAGTCCCCAAAATTCTTGAAAAGCCATCTTAAATGAAAAAAGAGCCACTGTCCAATAATATTTCTGCCCATGTGTCGTAGTGCATTAAAATCTCTGAACACAATAGGTGGACTTCTAAGTAGCCCTCGCGAAAGAAATTTGAATTTTTACACTGATGGGGAGGGGGGGCAAGATTCAGAAAATTGATATAAATGCTCCTTAATTTTCAGAGTAAATTTCCTGGCAGCTTTTCAAAATTTGTAGAGTTCTATATCCAGTTCAAAAGTTTTATGGATGTGTTCATCTTCAAATGCAATATTGTTTTCATTGTACATGTATGTACATGTATGTATTTCCAAATTCAGAATACAGTTTTGTATGCCAATTGTCACTTTGTCAGTCAAGTTTTAGGTTCTTTAAAAACAACCATTCTCAAAGGAAAATTTTGTCACATTTTGGACCCGATGTGGGTCTTTTTGAGCACTGCCTAAGGGAGTGGAAAAGCCTTATATTTTGTTTGCATGTAATTTCCTTCCTACATCATTTTGTTGGGAGTGGTCTGAAAGATCAGTGAAGCTTAACAAATTGTTTAGGAAAGTGAAGTTGGAGATGGATAATTGAGAGTGGTACGGATGAACAGCTCCAGGAAACGGCTCTGGCTTGACCCATATTTGAGCTGGTCAGCGACCTCAAAGGCTACTCTCTCCATCTCGATCTCTTACTCCCTTCTCTCGCTTTCTCTCCTCTCTCTCTTCCTCTCTCTTTTTATCTATCTTAATATCTTTAAATTGTTCCACCCCTTCACACATTTTTCATCTTCCTATTCTCTCATCCTCTCTCTAAATATCTTTCATCTTTCATGCTCCTCCCTCTTTCTGTCACCATCTTCTCTCTGTGTCGTCCTCTGTCAACCTCACCTTCTTTTTCATTCCTTTATTATTTCATCCTCTTCTCTAACTTTCATCACTCTTCTCTCATCCCTTCCTCTCTCTGTTTCTGATTCTCTCATTTCTTCTGTCCTTTATTTTTTTGTTATCCTCTCTCTCTCTCATATGCTTCTCTCCTCTCCTCTTCTGGTTATCTTTTCCCTGTCTTTTTCTCTTTCTTGCATCCTCTCTGATATTTTTCTCCCTCTCTGATACTCTACTCTTCTCCTTCTCTTATACTCTTCTCCCTCATGCTCCTTCCATCTCCCTCTTTCTCCATCTCTCTCCCTCTCTCTCTCCATCTCTCTCCCTCTCTCTCTCCATCTCTCCCTTCCCTCTCTTTTCTTTCCTTTAAGCCTATGCTTTTCATTTTTGTTATATCTCCTTTTTCTCTCTCTCTGTCCTTCTCTTTCTCTCATTTTCATCTGCCTCATCTTCTCTTTGTTCCTTCTTTCTTTCTCTCATTCACATTGTCTGATTCTCACCTCTCATCTACTTTCCCTTATTAGTTACTCTCCTATTATAGACCTTCTATCAAATGTGCTTGGAATACACTGTATTTTATGTGTTTGGAGTATTCAACATCAAGTTTAGTTAGTATTATTGTTATTTTTTGGTTGTGGTTTTAAAATATTTTGTTATATTAAGATTTAAGAACATCAGACTAACTTAATGCAATGTTTAGGTCCAAAAGTCTGCAGACTTATTACTGGAGCATTGTTCGATGATGAAGGCTATATTATCAACCTTTGTTATTTGTGTTAGCTTATCATTTTTCTTTAAAGATCTATTTATTTTCTTAACCTAAATTCCATCCAGCAATATTTTGGACACGTTCCAAATGCAGATCTCCATTATCATACTATGTAGATAATTGTGTATACTTACATACAAGTGGGTACACGGCAGTGATATTATCTATATGTATTTATATCTACACTAATGATTTACATTATCTTAATTTCTCTCTTATCTCACGAGGGGAAGTTTTCCTTATTTGTAGGATGCCAGTAATACAATTTATTTCAGTATTCACAACGATACAGCTTACAGATTGTAGGTTATTTCGGTATCTTTATCGATCACTGTGTAAACAATATGTAGGCTATTAGAGTTGGGAATTATTTATTGACAAATGAATGGTGAGGCTTTCATATAGGTTGTGCTCATGTGCTTTAATGTATTTGTACATTTTAGTATATATTATTTTCAGCAGCTTTAATGGATTTTACTAACACTTTGCTGATCAAAAACCCAATTCTACAGCAGGGTAAACTCTTCAGAAATACTTAGGAACAGTTTCTTGTAAAAAAAAGGTAGTCTTATTAACCGTAAATCACTTGTGCAAATACTGTTTTTCAAGAATATTTGGTGTTATAGGCCTGTACACGATACATATGCCTGCTCCTCGGAAACATGCTCAATCGTATTTCTCTTACGCAACAGAAAACACAACTTTCTTTCTGCATAGCCATACTTTGACCTCGCTATTGGTCACATGATGGCGCATAACTCCATGTATATAACCAATTTCTTATTGTACATTTTCTACTGTAGGGGAGGGGGATCTTGAGTATAAAATTTTTTTGAGCAGGACGATGAAAAACTTGGCAAATTTAGAGGAGTAATTTTTACCGAAAAAATGAGAATACTGCTGAAGGTTTTATACATTCCAGTGAAAGTGATTTTAGAAAGTTCCTGTGTTCTATTGTATTTAGGGTCTTTCGAGAAATTTCGATATTCAGCTATTATAAAATTGAAGCGTTCTAATGAAATTTGGCAGCTTTGAGAATGATAGTTCATAACTCAACGTTTCATTGCTCTTTGATCCTATGCATACATTCTGAAGGAGGTGGAGGTGGGGCAGGGCCTGTTAAGTTCTCATCCTTGTACTTTGATCCTGCTTTATATTGGTTATAAATTTTTTGTTGGGGGGAGGGGCTTTGCTTATTTTGTAAGCCCTAATGACTTCATGAATTCTGAACTAAGTATTTGCATTGATAATTCTCACGCAGGTTCCTTTTGATTGGTTCTTGTGTATTGTCCTAATGACTTTACAAATCACTTTAGCATGTGTAACAATAATTCTTGAACAGGCTCCTCAAGTATTGAAGGAAAACTTTTGTCTTCTTTCCGCACCTGCTGTAAAGTTTGCTTTATTTTGTGGAGTTTTTATTATTGCTTTATTTTGGGCAATTTTATTTCGTAGCATTTCTGTCATGACTGTGATCTTAGGAACATAATGCAGAAACAGATTTAAGGGGGCAACGACTGGCCCATGCCCCTCTATGTAAAAGCCAAACTGGTATACAATAACTACACACACAAAATTGTAACCCCCCCCCCCCCTTTAATACTGAATTCTTGATTTGCCCCTTCAACATGTACATGTAATAAGACACATGCTTTCAGAAGTCATTTCAGAATTATGATTGTTGATCCTATTCTAGAGAAGCCTAATAATGGGATTGACTTTTTAAAAAAGATGAAGTTAAGTTCGGCTCTTGAGATTACATTGTGAAAGAAACTGTCTCAATACAATTGGGAAAGGTTGATTATGTCTACATAGCAATTGGTACTATGAGGTTTTGCAAGCATTAAATGAAAAGAAATTGACCCAATTTTGCAGAAAAGCACATGCACTGTACACAGAAATGCGTATATGGGACTTGACACACATGTGGCATGAATGTGCCAACACTTCAGCTATTTTATGTCATATTTCGAATATGAGGGTATTTTAAGAGCAATCTTTTCAAGGGACGTTTCCACTAACCTTAATTTCTACTATGATATACTTCAAAACTAAAAAGAAAGATTGAGAAACCTTGCAAATTATTTTTCACTTTTACCAGAACTCATCCTTTTCTTAAAAAAAAACCCCCCAGCCCTATTGTGCTATTGTGAGCAAGTTTTACCTTAAAGTGGTTATGTAAAAGAATTAAGCAGCATGACCATTGAAAATTGGAGTTTAAATAAATAGCGTTTTCTTATCTTTTGTACTTACATTTTTAATTTTTCAAGTGATGTGTATGGATTTGCCAATATTTTTTTAATATGATCAATTATTTGGATTGTATGCAGCTATTTTCATCATTGATTCAAACATTTTTAGCCCACGGCTATGCGTACTGTGAACTTGATATTCTTTTGAAAAGGATTATAATAAATCACATATTTTGTATTATGGCGAATGAAAAAGCTCATTATTAAACAACTCTTTTTCAGTAAGCTAGTTTAATGTAAAATAGTTCATAACAGCTTCCTTGAACTCCCCTTCCCATCTCACAATTTTCATCTTATATACAGGAATACAAACTCCCCCCCCCCCCACATATCTTCAAATCCAATAGGCCATTTTCGTAATTGCATTCAAATTTAATGCTTACCTATTTGTCAAACTCCTAGTAATGAACTATAGTATTACATCCACCTGTTACAAGTCATTGTTTGTAAATAGTCGGAATGCTGATTGGTGATTGCATACATTAAGTCGGGCAAGCCAAAAATGTTTGTCTAAACCTAACAACACCTAATGCATGTAATTCACATTCTGACTATTGAAAAAGAATAGCTTCTTACAGGCGAATGTAATATTTTGTAACTAGGCAAACGTTTATAAATTTGAATACATTACGAAAATTGCCTATTTATAAGTAGATATTGCACCAGAACATTAGGGCTAGTCCATTGCCTTCTGGGCCTAGTCAGAAAGTTAACCTCCATTTTAGCCTTTAAAAACAAGAAAACAACGAGCCCTGTTTTTGCCAAATATTTAACTGAAAAGATATTTTAAAAGCTCCTCTTTTTTTGTGATTTTTGAAATGACCATGGTCATGTTGTGTGATTATTGTAATTATTTTTGTCTACTGTTCCTTTAGAAAATTATATGAACAAATAGGAATAAAATTTTCAAGTTTTAGAAGAAGTTTTAAACAAAAAGAATGCTAGAGGTCCTAAAAAGTTCCTTGTGGCATAGCCATATTGTCTACAAGGTTCTATAAGCTTCAGATACTGTTAAAAAAAAAAAAAAAAAAAAATCAAAACAGTATTTTTTCATCTCCCATGTGATTAATATGCTGTCTGAGGAGAAAAAACTTCACCATTGCTTTGAATTATTAGTATTTTGATATTTACATGAATCAACTTAAAGTGTACCAATCACCTGAAAAAAATGATTTGTGCACATCTAGAAAGTATAAAATGAACCTCAAAGAACTTCATCTGGCATTCTATAGGTCAGCAGTTTAAGGAGTATGAAGGAAATAAAGGATAACATGAAAATGCTTGCGCGGAACTGAACTCCGAATTTGGTTCTGCACGAGCCCTTATCTTGGTAAGCGCGTACGGGTGCATCGAGTAGTCGACTCACGAGTCGCTTTTACTCTTATAAGTGTCATTAAAATTACAATATCTCTTTACAGAATTGATATTTGAAGCCTATATTTTGAATACGACATAGATCATCTAACATACAGAGCAAAATATTTTTGGGTGATTTACCCTTTAAATCAAAGAGAAATCTAACAATTTCTTTTTCTTAGTTTACCAAAACAAATCACATGAGCATTAAAGGCTACCAATAGTAATGTGATGCCATGTTATTCATTATTCTCCTTTATGTATTCATTATTCTCCTATAGGAAAACCTCACATTCCTAAACACTAGATCAGTCATAACATGTAAGCTTTCCTCTATTAGTTCCCTTCAGTGCTATTAGGGGGGAAAAAAAACTAGTTCAAAGTTTGTGTTTTCATCTTTATCTCTTTCTGTTATCTTTCACATGACTGACAAAAACTACAATGTTTGTATAACTGGTAATTTGCTGTGTGCAGTATGAGAGAGTTGCACTTAGATGTAGGACTTTTGTGTTTGCTCATTTTCACTTCCGGATCTGTTTGCGCAGCAGCATTGTAAAAAACAGATATGACCACATGAAATGTGTAGTCTATTTTGGGATCGTGAATTAATTGTTAGTGTTGAACAAAGTCATGTGATCATAACACATGGAATTCGTATTGTAAACAATGAATAAGCTTGGGGACCTGTGCTATCAAGATATGCGTAGACCTTCCATGTGTGTGTGGTAATTTTTCTGCATTTAGCAGCTATTAAAAGAGAAAATCAAATAGGGGCTTTTTTTTTTTCATTCACAGCTCATGCATAGGGGCAAGTCGCCCAAAGTTCTTACCTTTTGTTTATTTCATTTCCTTAGGCTTGGGAACGTTCGGTAGAATGTTCAGGAATGTGCTTTTATCATTTCCGAATCTACTCCAGAATGTAGGCTAGTTCAATAAACTTCTGTAAAAGCATTTAAATGCTATTTTTATACTCATGATAATGTTGATGGAATAAAATGTCTGCCCTACTGACATCAGGGAAAGGACTGCAGAGAAGATCCATGTCTTCGTGTCTATATGAATTATTCATGTTCATGTCTAAACTTATTAATAATAAATTTTAAGCCTTCATTAACCTTGACAAAGTTATAAAATAGTCACATAAAAGTATAAGTATTCTTGGCAAGTGCGTGTATATATATATATTTTTTTTTGGGGGGGGTCACTTTTGGTCATTAGAAAAGAAAATAAAAAAAAGCTATAAAATGAGAAATACAATGTACAGAGTATCACAAGATATAATACAAGGAAGAAGGCATAGAATTCTGGAAAGCAAGGTACTTGTTTAGAGTATGCCCAAAAGTCCCAAATTGTTTTCATGATACTTGGAAGCTGCATTTATACAGTTAGGCTTCTGTATTTAAAACATTGTTAAGTGATGATAAAAATTACAAACACATGAAGCAATAAGTGACTTGTTCAGGAGAACAAATCTGTTATTGATAGGAACTGCCATTTAGTGTTTATGTACACAAAGATATGTAATGTAGGTTTGTAACATGAAGTTGTAAACTTGTGGTTTATGAAAGACTTTTCAATCCAATAATGATGTGCAAATTTTGAATTGAAGATGGATAAGCCTACATTTGTGTAGCTTATGGATTTTATAAATTTAAAAACAGAATAAATTTTTATCAATAATGATCTACATATCTCACATATTTTCATATTCTTTGTATTCTGTCCAGGTTTGATAATAGAATTGGAGTGAATTATTTCCATTCAACAATTTTAAATCAGTCATATTTGCTTCCACAACAAGGCAAACAACAAGGCAACCAACAATTGGAGTTAGTGTTCATTAAGGCTTTTTTTTTCCAGACACACATGCCTAAAATTTCAACTGCTCAAATTCTAATATTGCTTCCAATAAAGTTTGGTCTAAAAGTAGCTTGTTTTTCTTCTTAAACTTTAAAATGGCCTCATAAAAGTGTAAAGTTTTGACTCCATGGAACAATTGTTTTATCAAGATGAAAAATAGAAGCATTAATCATGGTTGTAAAAGCTTGACCCCTTTCACACTCACTTCGTTAGAGCGGTCTAACTAAGAACGGTTCCTCAGGAGCAGTTCTGAGGTGAGTGTGAATGCATAAGTGGTCCAGGAATCAGATTGTAACAACTTAGTTTACAGTTATGCTCAAAGAAGATATGTTGTGACCAGTTCAACTGAAATTCAACCTTAAAAAGTACTTATTTCTAAGATGAAACTTTGATGAAAACTGAAAGCCTCTTTATATTAAAAAAAACAAACAAACATATTATTTAATTTGTATTAGTTTATACACCCCATTGTCTCTCAAATTTACACCGGAAACTCATACTATTAGTGCTTCATCTCCACTTATTGCAGATTTTTATGAGACAGGACGTATTGTAAGTATGAAGTTTTATGAGGCATCCTTTGTTCTCGTAGATTATTGATTTTTTTTAATATCAAGTTTCTTTGTTTACAAAATACACTTGCCACTTACAAAGTATAAACAAATATGGATACAATGAATGTGTAGACAAAACACTAAGAGAGACAGAGACAAGGCATGTACTTGATCAGCCAGCTTTGCACAGATGGAAAAAAAGATAACCTAAATTTATAAACGATAATGGGTCTATTTTAAGACAAAAGAGGATTCTTTTCAACAAGTGGAGGAAGTTTAGTTGTTGCAGCTCTAAAACTTTATTGCCCTTATTTGACTTTGGAGTCGTCAAGGTCAGGTGCAATGGCTGCGATGTTTGGGCAATGTGACTTCAGTTTAGGTTTGGAGGGAACAAAGGAAATATGCTCACATCAAGTCGAAGTTCCGAACACCCCCCCCCCCCCCCCCCCCCCCCCCCCCATTACCTGCTCCATTCACTAAAGGCATACTTTTAAAAAAAAATGTTAAAGAGATGTTAGGGTCCGTTCAGAAGTGGTGGGTTTTGATCTTGTTCACATGAAAAATATTTAACTCTTACTGTGCCAAGGGGTTTAGCTCTCCAAAATTTTACCAAAATGTGATCAAGGCTTTCTTTTCAAGTGTCTGCACTTCATTAACCATCTATTATTTCACAAAATATTGTGTAGAAAACTTGGAGGAAATGTATTACCATTTCTTACGATACCAAACATTATTACTTTACCCAACTTTATTTGAGTTTCTTTTTAATCAATTATTTTTTGGTTTCTCATTTGTTTGCTATTGTTTGATGTTGAAATAAGGTAATATCTTTTTTTCAAATTTGCAATTTTCTCTGAAAATGTCTATGGTAGCATATAATTTTAGAATGCCTGAATTATGCTCAAAATTTTGATATACATTGACCACCATATACCTTTCCTGTGGTCGAGCAATTGGTGAATGCAAATGACAAGTCTATCTGTCATATATACGTTACATCGGCACTGAAAGAGTTGAGACAATTTTCTTATTTCCCTGACCTTTGTGGTAACACAGATCACCTGGCAAACAATTGTGATAATTACAATCTAAATGTAATTAGCTAGTGAATTTTTTTTTTTTTTTTTTTTTTTTTTTTTTGGGGGGGGGGGGGGGTTACACACAAATGGAAAAAGAGATTCTGCTCATGGTTAAAAAAAATTACTTCTTGCTCTGTCTCTGGATGGCCATATAATTAAGGGCTAACAAATTTCCCTGCATGATGAAAGGGCAAGCCTAGTCTCAGAAAAACTTGCTTTCAATAGAAGCAGAAAAATCAGACAAACAGATCAAAAAAAGTTTGAGAAATATCAGACAACTAATAAGAGAGTTATGAATTCTTTCATGACATGAAAACTAGACAAAACAATGAAAATCACTGGACAAAGTGGCAACTCGGTGGTGAGTTTGTGATGTCATTGCCTCACAACACACCAATTAATATGTTTATATTAATAACCCAAATTTTCAATTTTTGTCCAAGAATGTTATTTCCTCAAACTTTAACTAAGTTATAGCTATAGTAATATGATTTTGCACTTATTATAGTATACTGTAAACCTTTACTTCATATATCACGAACAAAAAGTTATCAAGATTTAAAAAAAAATTGTATTATAATTTTCAATAAATATTCTTTTTTTTTTAAATCCAACAAATATGAATCTTTTTTTTTTTCATGATTTTTACAGTAGAATAATTAATGTGTGTTAGTTATATGCAAAATCATTACTTAACCATAAGGCAATGACTCATTACCAAGTTGCCAAGTTGTCTAGTGATTTTCATTTTTTCTCTAGTTTTCATGTCATTAAGATATTAATAACTTTCTTATAAGTTGTTTGATTTTCCTCAAACTTTTTGATCTGTTTGTCTGACTTTCTGCTTCTATTGAAAGCAAGTTATTCTGGGGTCGGACTTGTCCTTTAAGGTTCCAGAAATCACTAAAGAGTCTTATAGTGACACTTTGTCAAAAGAACTGAAACAATTTCATTTTATCAAAAGAACTGAAACCTCTTTAAAAGAGAGGTCTTGCATGTAATGTTGAAAAGATGAGTAAAGTTGCATTTTAGAGTTTTTTTTAGAGAAACTCTAAAAGCTACTCTACGTTTTTAAAAACAATTTTGTTGAAGATGGGAATTGTAGTTTGTAATGGATTTTTTCAGTCCATCTTGATCATAAAGATTTGTCAAATCAACATATAGAAGACATCTGATACTATTAGTTAAACCTTCCAGACACTAATTAAAGTTAATGTAACATAATTTGCAATGAAGTCCTTGTAAAATGCTAGGTAGTGGCTCATCTGTATGTTAGCATATTGGTATAGCTTTTCACATGAGCAGGTTAAAGTGTACCAATCACCTTAGAATAATTTGTGTACAGCTAGAATGTATAAAATCAACCTCAAAACACTTTACCTGGCCTTCTATGGGTTAATGGAGTATTACGAAAAATAAAGGGAAAACATAATATACAAATATATACTGTCATGAGAGGGTCTGATGGGAAATATGGTCCTGAGTTGACGTGAACCACGACTATTTTCAGGAGGGGCACAGCCCAAAAGGAAAATGGTCGTCTTCACGTCACCAAGGGTACCATAGTTTAACCAGAGACTCGAACATAGGCAGTATATATTTGGTTTATATCCGTCATCTTGAACTAAAGCCTAAATCTACTCATCTACTTATTATCATCTGCACCACAGGACTATGGTAGACTGCACACTTAAGTAAACAAACAGTTTTGAAGGAGGGATGAATTTGCCCAGATATCAAACGCGTAATGATGGCATCATCATGCGCCGGTGCCTAAAACAAAAGATATGCACAAATGAATGTCGTCACAATGTAGTACGCGCTATTCGTGGGTGATGTCATACCATAGTATCCGTGAATAGTACTAATATTCACGGCTCATGACGTCAGATTTTACCCTCCATAGAAATTGGCTCATTTGTATGAGGCTAGTGGGAATTATATTTTGTCACATGATGCGCATTGGACCAATCAGTTGCAAAGATTTTTTTCATGACGGATATAAAACTCTGTCGTGCAGAACCCAACTCCCTTATTCTATGCGAGGGAGTACGGGTGCGTTGACTGGTATCTTCACAAATGCTGTAATCTTTATGTTTCAACTTGCAATATTTCTTTATAGAATCAACATTTAAAGCTCCTATTTTGAATACAGTATGGCAATGTGGAACCCGTAACATACAGAGCAAAATATTTCTTGGTGCTGCTTGGTACGTTTTAACCCCTCCCAGAAATGAATATTTCTAATACTGAAGAAAAAGGCTATATTATTTAGTACATTTCCTTTTCATGTCCTGAAATAGAGGGCAGCTATGTCATACAATTTTCCAAAATAGAATGTGGAAAACAGAATGAGAGACAATGATTATATTGACTTATAGACGTTCATGCTCATTTTAGGATTGGATCTTCAGTGCTTTTAAATTTTTTTTTGGAAACTTATATATTGAAGTGTTTATGTTATGCCCTTATGAAGCAAAGAAAAGCATATTAGCAGTTAGGTACCACCCACTGCAGCTGCTAAAATTTGACAGTTAGTTCTTTGTTGACATCCCATCCTGAAGCACAGTCAGTACTCACTCTGGAGACCAAACATTTTCTGAACCCAACGCATACTGGAACAGGGTGGTTCCTGTATTAGGCCTATGAGAATAAGAGAATTTTGTACTGGAGAGGTTAAGATGTCTTTGAAATCTGAATAAATGAGAGGCAAGCCTATTGAGAACAGGGTACATAGAAGTAGGGATAAAAGCCTTTAAGGTGGATTTATGAGGTGCAATGTATTAAACAATTACACAAATATGATCAAAGAGATTTGCTAGGCTCCTTTGCAGCTGTCTTGGCTATTTGCAACATTTTGCAAGTTTTTTGCTCATAAAATATATATGATACCATTCCGAGAATTTGTCACAAGCACCAACAACAATCCCAAAATGATCTGTATACATGTATGAATTTGTGTATTGGATCAAAGAGATAATACAATGGGGGTTTTAGGGGAAGGGGGTTAGGTGTGAATAAGTGACTCAGGAATCCATCAGTCACACACCATTATTTGTATTCTAACACTAAAATCAATCTTACTGGAGGCGAACATGCATTTCATAGTTGCCTAGGGCTACTAGGCTCATGTTATTTATGACATTTTGTGGTCACAGCTGCTCTGCTGTTTTGGGGTCCTCTCTCCCTTCTTCCCCAATATTTGTTTACGTTTTTTGTTCAGTTATCGTACATGTTAATTGATTGGTTGCTTTATTCCATTTTATTGATACATGTTTGAGAATGGCTTATCAGAAGCGGGTATCTTCACAATCCCCCTCCCCCGCTCAAAACAAAACCCGAAAATGAAGAGGCCTCATGAGGGGGGGAAAGGGCAAGATAGCTATTTTTGGAAGGCTGCTTGAGGATATAACACTGGATCCACGCAGCAGATGTGGTAGGGTTTGTTTGTTTCGCAGCTCTTCACCGCATGCTTGCATAGTTAGGTGAAGCCCCATCCATTGCTTTATGTGTATGGCTCGGTAACATGGCCAGCGCGCAACTCTACGTATGTATACACAAGAGTTTGTTGGGGGTGGGGCTTACGTCTCTGGGTCGAGTTTGATGTACATAATGTGAGAGTGTGCATGTAAGTGCGTTTATCCCATGGGACGGCAAACCGGGGGCCCTCTGCTTGATTGAATGTGCAGCTTGATGGTAGATCGCCTTCCTCCATGCATTCCCCCCCCCTTTTTTTTTTATCTCCTGCTCTTTTTCCTCCTTTAAACCTGACTGATGTTCTTGAACTAGGCTTTGAAAGAGAGAGAGAGAGAGAGAGAGAGAGATAGAGAGAAAGAGAAGGAGAGAAAGAGAAGGAGAGAAAATCTTGCACACGGGACCTATGCAAGAAGCCTTGGCAATGGGCCAGCTTTGTGCAGCTTTGGCGGGTATTTCAGGGCCTGTGATTGGTCGATTGGCCATTGCTTATTTGGCATTACTAGGTCAATCTCTCCTAGTATATCACATGTCCAGTATGAAAGCGCTGCTTGTATACACTCGGGGCTCTCTGTTAGCTCTTTTGCTTATCGTTATATGTCATATATATTCTCCCACTGTATGTATGTGTGTGTGTGTGTGGGTTGTGAGTGGGTGGGTGTGTGTGTGTGTGTGTGTGCCCGTGTGTGGTATTGTGATGGAAGTATGGCATTTAGACCTTCGTCGCTTGTACATGTACATGTAGGCTTGGTATGTGTATGAATGCAATAAAGCAAGGTCAATGCGCTTGACCTTTCATAGGCTTAAAAATAGACTTGAATGCTCCCCAACTACAACCATATTGTTGTTTCCTTGTATTCATCGAACAGAAGATGGATTCTCCCTGCGTTAACGTGTGGCAATTACGTTGACTTACATTGCATGCAGTAAACCATGGATGTGAAAAACTGTATCACTCGCATAAAAAAAACCCGAACAAAACGTATTCAAATTTGAAGCAGATGCCAACTGTAATCTTGTGTGCAATACAAACTCATCAAGAGCACAAAAGCTCCAAAAGCGTCACTTGTGACCCCAAAAATGAGAGGGGTGAAAAGATGGTTATGACGAGGAACAGAAATGAAGTCCATGCAGTGCCTGTGCTGCGGAAGCGTGAATAACTAAAGACTTCCTTTCCCCAGGAGTACCAATCCCTTCGATCATTCATCCCCTATGACTGATTTAAGGACATCCCATTTGATTAAAACCATTAAAAACTTTTCCAGGGTTGAAGAACTTGATAATGAGTGGATGCAATGAGTTAGGCACCCCTCTGCGGTTTTGTGGTTGACGTGGTTTCTCATGTATACATACAAGCCTCTATGTACTACTTCCTGAATGTACAAGGTTCCTATTGCATTTTCTACAGGTTCACCTGAAGCAGTTGGTTACACTTTAGGTTGGAATATGTTTAGTCTATTGATAACATGTGCATGGAGGTATTGTTGACCAGAGATACAAGCTGATTAAGAGCTGATTTTTACAAAGAATCACTTCCCAAACTAGCGAAAGATCAAGTGTATGTCCAAAAGTAAACACTTTGATACCATTTCTCTGCTAAATGTAGGTTTTTCATATGTTTGTAAAGGAATTGAAGAATAGCTATTAAGAAGGATACCCTATTAACTCATTATCTCTGCTTTAATAGATGGTTATTGCAAGTTCCAAATAACCTAGATTTGATTTTATTTCAGAGATCTTTGAAAGAAAAATATATTTGTTTAACCAATGACCCTGACAGCTTTATCAAACCAAGGCTTTATCACAGTACTCCTTGCATGTCTTGGTTCTACCAAGGAGGTAGAAGAACACCTCCCTGGTTCTACACAGATTTGATATCAAACATGGAAATGTTTCCAGTCAACTCTCACTGCTCTCTCTCTCTCTCTCTCTCTCTCTCTCTCTCTCTCTCTCTCTCTCTCTCTCGCAGCCTTTAGTCACTCTGTACTGGTATAAATTCATTTTTGTCTGTGTAAATATAGAAGGGAAATCCATTAATTAAAGTCTTTCAAATATTTTATGCCGTAACAAGTCAAAGGACTGTCTTTTCCACAGGTAAAAATTAATTAAGAAGAAAGAAAGTGCATTTAAAGAATTTGTATTAAAAAAAATATTATATGCCTTCTCATGTTTGCACTTGTTTCAAAATCAGTCAGTGGAATCATTATTGTCTTTACCATTTCTAAAAGTATTAATTAAAGTCTTTCAAATATTTTATGCCGTAACAACTCAAAGGACTGTCTTTTCCACAGGTAAAAATTAATTAAGAAGAAAGAAAGTGCATTTAAAGAATTTGTATTAAAAAAAATATTATATGCCTTCTCATGTTTGCACTTGTTTCAAAATCAGTCAGTGGAATCATTATTGTCTTTACCATTTCTAAAAGTATTAATTAAAGTCTTTCAAATATTTTATGCCGTAACAACTCAAAGGACTGTCTTTTCCACAGGTAAATAATGATGTAAGAAGTAAGGAAGTGCATTTAAAGAATTTGTATTAAAAATTTTTTTTATAGGCCTTCTCATGTTTGCACATGTTTCAAAATCAGTCGGTGGAATCATTATTGTCTTTACCATTTCTAAACGTATTAGTCATGATGTTACGTACACTATACAAATTCAGGAGTTTGTTATTGGACAAAAAGTTGTCACAGGAATCTCTAATTCTAATATATTTCATTTAATTAACGTATTTGTTGTTTTTCTCACATTCAGATAAAAGGCTGAGGCAGTCATGTAGGCCTATATAAGGACAGAAATATGATCATACATTAAGTTGAGTAGGCCTAACAGAATGATATAATATAGACCTTTGTTTAGGTATTGACTTTCTCCTTCCTTTTTGTTCTTCTAACATATCTAAGTTACATAATTTGGTTGTCTCTGTTGAAAATCAAAGTCTTTATCTTTGTATTAGCTCTCCCACACTAGAAAAGGAAATTCCTGAAATACACTGATTTTTAGGCCTGAGTCATAACGTTTTTTTTTTTGACCGGTGCCCGCCGGTGATTTTTCGGCGGAGACCGGCGGACCGATGAAATTTCATGAAAAAATATGCGGTGCAAAAAAGCTGCATATAACGCGCCGCCCGCATCGGGAAAGTAGCATGTTTTTGATTGTTGAAGAGGGAAAACATGAGAGATCTTAAAAGAACATACCGGTAATATTTATATTACAAGTAGGCTTGAGTCATAACGGTTTTCTTTTTTTGACCGGCGTCCGCCGGTGATTTTTCGGCGAGACCGGCAGACTGTTGAAATAAAGAAATACCGGTACATAAAGAAATTCAGTGTTAATGAAAGACTTTGAAAATCAACCAGTTTAAGAACTAAATTCCCTTATCTATATTAGAACTTTCTCATGATATTAAATTTCAAACCATTAATCAACCAAGTGGGACTATGGAAATAAGATTACCGAGCAGGATTTCTCAATTTTCTTGCTTGAATTTATCGGCCCGTAACATGATGATATTGTTGCATTCTGTATACGTGTATGGGCGCTGCCATCTTTTATCTGTTTGTTTGCAAACTCGTAATTACTCCACTAGAGTTAGCCTGGAGTTAGCGCCATCTCGGGGCAAGGTGCGCAGAATCGTACCAGCAGCGCTCACACAGAATTCAACAATAATATACGGGCCGATAAATTCAAGCAAGAAAATTGAGAAATCTTGCTCGGTGATCTTATTTCCATAGTCCCACTTGGTTGATTAAAGGATTGAAATTTAATATCATGTGAAAGTTTTAATATAAATAAGGAAATTTAGTTCTTAAATCTGGTTAATTTTCAGTCTTTGACACTGTGAATTTCTTAATTCTTTATTTCATCGGTCCGCCGGTGTGCATGAAATTGCACCGGTGACCGGCTGCATCGGTCGGGCGCCGGTGGACCGACCGACTCGACTCAGGCCTACTGATTTTTATCGAAATGAATAAAGTCAAATGAATTTTCGGATTTCCATTAATTGAGTGATTAACAAATAATGGTTATATATTTATCCATAGACAAACCAACCACCATAAGAGCTCTTTTCATTTATACAATCATATTCTTATGCCTGTGTCTTTATACTAAGCTGAAATAGTAAAACAAAATACTGTAATATCTTCAAGTGAATATTAAACAATCATATGGTTTTCTTGAACAAATATACATGTAGGCCTACAAGTATGTAGCATAGAAACGAAGTAATTTTATGATTTGAGTGTTCAATGAGTAAAGATCATAAGAAGATCTTTAAACCTCTACAGCCAACCCATATGATGGATTGTTTCAATCCATATTTATAATTAAAACAATATATTAATTACTTCAACACCAAATAGTTATTTCCCTTTTACATTTATACTCTTTTACTCTCACATTTTAGTGAAATTTCCTAATACAATCAACAAACAAACATATGGAGAAAACGTCTTGGATGGGATAAATAGTGTAAAAGTAAGAATTTAAAAACATGGATTTTATGATCTTCTTTAAAAAGAGGATGGACAATAATTTTAAAATCACGAGTAATTTTATGAGGAAAGGTCATGTACATGTACTTTCGCAAACTATACATTATATACCCTATTCTTTTCTCATATCCTCAGCGTGATATTTCCTCAAAGTGCAGCCCTATAAATGACGCAAACGATAAGATAAAAACTTAGAAGGGAAATAGTAAACAAAGTAAGAATTAATCTTTTATGATATTCTTAGAAAAGAATGGACAATGATTTTCATATCATGAGTAATTTATGAAGAAAATGACGTACTTTCTTTTCTATACATGATGCTATATGGTACTCTTTTGTCACAATCTCAGTGATAATATATCCTCAAACCAAGCACCAGAATTTTCATACACAAACATTTAGATAAAGAACTTTGAATGGGAAAGAAAGTACATGATATAAAAAGCAAGATACAGAATTAAGAAGATTACTAAAATGTTTTTGTTATTTCAAACTTATTAGAAAAGAATGGACAGGATTGTAGTACCAAGCCAGAGAGGAGATGTAAAGGACAGCTGGACATAATTTCATAGCAGTTTTGTACAAATGTAGAGTAATTTACTAATTTCATTTACTTTTTCATGTCGTTTACTCTCCTTTGTATTGATAATCTGAATGCCTTACATGAGTGATAATATCAACACAATTCAGTTTTCTGAAATTTATTATTTGCCCCTGGTGCCATAATCCCTAGATATGCCACTGAAGGTTGGATTGCCCTTTAACCGATCTATTCATAATTCACAATTTGTGCTTTTGAATTACTTTTATTTCTTTTTTTTAGTATCATTAGCAACAGCACAATGTCTCGTAGATAGTGGGAGCGAACGAAGCGAGTGAGCAAAAATTTTGGCCTCATGACGTTTTGATTGAAGTGTTTGGGCAGGTTTAATTCTTTATCATGAATAAACTAATGATTTATATGTTTGTATGTTATTACTTTGAAATAATTGCTCCATAATGATTGAAAGAACCAGCCATTATTTATTTTTTCATGGTTGAAAATCTCTCAGGAGGGGGGAGGGGCAAGGGGGCAATCCCCCCCCCCCCCTTTCAGATACACTAGTGGACTTACATATTTTGCAGATTCTCACCGAATTCATGTCACACACATGGTTCTCAAGACAAGACATGATCATTACCATAATATAGAGTCTAGTTAGTTCTGCTCGTAAACTCTGTGGATCAGACTAACTGAATATTGAATCCAAAATTGTATTTATTTTAATTATTTATTCTGCAATTATGCTTTATTTTCCATATTTTACTTTAATTTTCAACTTTTCACTATTTCCTTAAATTTTCTTTGATTTTCCTGGATATTTCTTTGATTTTTCCCTGAATTTCCTTGCTGTGGCTAGTAGTCATGATCCCATATCAGTAATGTTAGCTGCGATCACCTTCGCTAAAATTGAAATAAAGAGTTTGACCCTGTCAACCCCGAAAAACATGGTGCTGAGAACAAATATACGTTGGTTTCATAACATTTCAATATTACCAAATCAAAATAGACACTTCAGAGATCACATAGTTGACTCATTTTAAAATGTTCTTGCTAAAAAGAGTCATTTTCAAGAACTTTTGAAAAAGTTGATCGTATTCTTCGTGTGACAAAAAGATGAACAGAAACTTATTTTGAAAAATCAATAAGATAGCCAATGAATATTCAGTAGCAAATAAGCCAATTACAGAAACTGTCTCATGAAAAAGCCACATGAATTGGCAGTGTACAAAGTGAATGGCAAAAAAATGTGTCAGGGGTGTCAGAAAAGAGTGGGTCACCAAATGGAAACACCCATTCAGGGTCCAGTCAAGTCAGATGTCTGCTTTGTAGAATGATCAAAAACAGACATCAGAAAATAAAGCAAAGAAATCTCTTATGGATAGTCTGATCAAGCTGTGGCCTAAAATTCTACCTAGGGGTGGTCAGATCAAGACAATCTACTGAACATTTATTGTAGGGTGAGACCAAGACAGACACCTTTAATATCTATCCTGGTACCAGATTGGATTAGTTATACACACAAAATGCTGTTCTTAGATAAAAAAAAAAACAGAGACACAGAATTGATCACACATAAAGACAGACCTGTTCTGTTCTAAAGAACTGATTGAAACAGGGATCTACACATACAAAATCTGATGATGGTTAGACTGGAGCAGAGATCAAGGAAATCTGTTGATATGGCCAGATCAAGACGGATTTGCATTAGCCAAAGTCAAGGCATTCTCTAAAATACCTGTTCTGAGGGCCAAATCAAGACAGAAATTGAGAAAATTATTTAGTTTCATATAGCTGAACTCCTTGTTAACTTTAAATCAAAAAAACTTTAACATTTTTCAATAATTTGTTGTTTTTTCTATTTCATCTGAATTCTATCATTACATCAATTCCCAATCAGTTTACACTAATGAATGCAAACATGTAAAGACAATATCCCAATGATCATCTTTTTTTCATTGAGTATTTACATTGTTTGTCCCTTTTGTTGCGAAGTAATATTCTGCTTCTACATTCAGCTGAATATTGTATTTTCTTTCAGTTGCATATTCCTTCTTCATAATATCCTCCTTTTTGAGGGGAGGGGGATATGGAGTTTTAGTTGCTTTACAAAAAATAGGCACCGTCAGTTCCATAGCACCCCTGGGCTACGCCAATGAGTCCCTGGTAAGCCCGGTAAAGCTCCATTCCTGCCAACGAGCGCGGGGGCTCACGTAATTGCTGCCAAGGAGAGAAGTCGTCTTTGTAGTAGTAGCTTGGGGGAGTGAGCCCATTAGAGTAGGGGAGATTAAACCAGAGATCTTCCCAGACCCCTCCAGCATATGAAAAAAAAGGGGGTCATCAGTGAGTGGAGGATTAATGACAACTGACAAGAAAGCATCCACAGAAAAAAGGTCACTTATATTGTATTTCTTTTCTCCCTTGATGAGAAGAAGGAGCAGAAGAAGAAAAGAAAATAGAGAGAAACATGATTGATGTGGAGATAATGCATGTAAAGTGAAAAAGTAATTAATATCTGTGAAATGATCAATATTTTGTAGAAAATGTGTATTTTCATCAAAAGTAGGGTAGTGCAGTGGACTTATATTTTTAAGATACACCCACTTTAGTTGTTTAATTTGTGTTGCTTAAGTTAAAAACTTGATAGGTTCATTTAGAGTCATTTCGGAGTAAATTTATTTTCTTTTTGAATCATGAATCCATGACAGTTGAGTTTTCAGCTTACATCCATAAAGATACATGTACTATTGTCATGTTTGTTTGTTTGTTTGTTTTTTTCATATGTTTTTTCTTAAAGATATTCCCACTCTGTATCCAATGTTTTTCAAATGCAAAATGCCTGAATTTAATGAAGAAGTTAGGATGATTTTGAGAGAAGTGTTTTTATTAGTCACAAAGCTTTCATGATATGCAGCTTACTTATACAGTAGAGAATTCTGCTTTTGTTAAAAAGATTTTAGAATTTCAGTCCACATTTTTTGTGTTTCATTACAACATCAAAATCTGATATCCCATGTTATTTATTCATAACCTTGTACTAACAAAATAAATGAAATAGTTTTATATGATCAGACAGTTATCTTCATATGACTCAACTGAACCTCTTCAAACTTCAAAACATGCTTCGAGAATTTACTCTTGATAGGGATGAGTATGTGAAAGTTTGTTTGTAGCTCTAGCAACACCCCTTTTCTAGTTATCAGATTAGGAAATTGATCAACATTAAGATATTGAGTTTTACTGATTCTTAAACTTGAGTTAGAGATAGATGAGTTAACTTCAGTCAGAGAAAGATGAGTTAACTTGAGTCAAAGATAGATGAGTTAACTTGAGTCAGAGATAGAGGAGATAACTTGAGTCAAAGATAGATGAGTCAACTCGGGTCAGTGATAGATGAGTCAACTTGAGTCAGAGATAGATGAGTTAACTTGAGTCAGAGATTGATGAGTTAACTTGAGTCAGAGGTAGATGGGTTTACTTGAGCCAGAGGTAGATGAGTAAACCTGATTCAGAGATAAATAAGTTAACTTGAGTCAGAGGTAAATGAGTTCCTTTAAGTCAGAAATAGATCAGTTAACTTGAGTCAGAGATAGATGAAATAACTTGAGTCAGAGGTAGATGAAATAATTTGAGTCAAAGTTAGAGAAGTTTACTTAAATCAGAGATAGATGAGTTGATTTGAGTCAGAAATAGATGAAGTAACTTGAGTCAGAGATAGATCAGTTAACTTGAGTCACAGATAGATCAGTTAACTTGAATCAAAGATAGATGAGTTAACTTGAGTCAGAGATAGATGAGTTAACTTGAGTCAAAGATAGAGGAGTTTACTTGAGTCAAAGATAGAGGAGTTTACTTAAGTCAAAGATAGATGAGTTAACTTGAGTCAGAGATAGATGAGTTAACTTGAGTCAGAGATAGATGAAATAACTTGAGTCAGAGATAGATGAATTAACTTGAGTCAGATATAGATGAGTTAACTTGAGTCAGAGATAGATGAGTTAACTTGAGTCCAAGATAGATGAAGTAACTTGAGTCAGAGATAGATGAGTTAACTTGAGTCAGAAATAGATGAAGTAACTTGAGTCAGAGATAGATGAATTAAGTTGAGTCAGAGATAGCTGAGTTAACTTGGGACCGAGATAGATGAGTTGTGTTGAGTCAGAGAGATGAGTTAACTTGAGTCAGAGATATATAAGTTAACTTGAGTCAGAGATAGATGTAGCTGTTTATAATATTACTAGTAATAAGCAAACTAGGAGTATATTTATAGTATAATCATTCTACCATAAAATATAATTAATAAATACATCAGTTACATAAGTACTGCTGTTCAATCAAATACAAAATCATCAATTATTCAAACATAAAAGTGAAATTAATGTTGGATGGATACCATTTAGGACTTGAAAATGAATGAAATTATTTATTGATATAAATCACTTTCCTTGTGCATTAATGATTTCAAAATATACTAAATATGAATATGTGATTAATAACAAACTGAAAGTATACATTAGCTGAAGACCTCACTTGCATTTTTTAAAGCACCCCCCCCCCCCAAAAAAAAACCCCACAAAAAACAGGAAAGTTTTAAACTTGACTCTCTTTTTATCTTGTTTACTTTTTGTCAGAAATGGAAATACATGAAAAATTACATCATTTTGAAGTCTAAATGCCCTGCACTGCGTCATATTTGTTCAACTGTGCCCTAGAAATACATATGTCAGGGAGTGTATTGACATAATTTCTTCCACTTTTCTCTACATACTTCTTGATTACTGGTGCATTGCCATAGGCCATACATCGTGGAGAAATTTTGAACCCAATTTATTTTCTCCTTTCTCTCTCTTCATCTTCATCTCTCCTTATATCTACTGTTTTTTCCTTTCTCTTTTTACCCCAGAGGCAAATATCTACTCAATTTTGTTCAATTTGGTAGCTCTCCTCTGACAAACAAGTTAAAGATGCCTCACGCTAAAAGGCTAGTTAAAGTCTTTTAACTTAAAATAATAATTCATTTCAATTTCGCCAGCAGATTCTTTTAAGAAATATATTTATATTGCAATCAAATTTGACTAGAATGTTATGCAATTACTTGCACCACAGTTTGAGCAAAAAAATTCTGATTGTGTTTCTTGGTTAGAATAAAAAGATTGATTGTGGAATAAAATAAGTTAATGTCAAGAAAGACTTTACAGTTTTTGTAGGGTTGTATGATATAATCATCTTACTTTTACCCAGTTGTTTCCTTTTTTTTTCTTCTTCTTAAAAATGTAAATAAAAAACTTTATATATTTGTGGGGTTGTGTAATCATTTTTACTTTTGCCCAATTTATTTCTTTTTATCTTCTGAAATGAAAAATATTTGTTTAACTTCTATAGATTTATTAATACAGTTCTTCCCTAAACTCTCCATTTTAACTTTATACAAAAACATTTATTCATCATATTACGTTATTTGGAATTGGTAGATAGCTGTAGTTAAATTCCTGATAGATATATTAACAAAACTCACATAGATTTTATACCAGCTTTTAATTGAGTGATTTTTACTTAGGCATAATAATTGAACAGGCATAAGTGCACTGCTTAAGCCTCCACTCTTTTAATATGTTGGTTTGCAAAACCAACAAATTTTTTAAAAGTTCTATGCAGTTTTGGATTGATTTCACATGTAAGGCAATATTTATTCTCTCCTTTATCATGCAAAATTGTCCGTCATCCAGCTAAATGTATTCAAACTATTAATTGAAACTTGCTGAAATCACATTCACTGAAACCACATGTTCTATTGCTGAAACGACTGGCTCAGTTTTCTTATATTTTCTTTACTCATAACTTGGCTATTTTACAATTTCAACCAGCATAGTTTGGCAGATTCCATTAATTTGTAATATTGAACATGAGGTGTAAGTTTGGTTTGTATCTTTAAAATTAAATATTCTGTTGTTATCAGAACTCCAGTTTACTGTCATTTGGATGGTAGTTATCGTCATGTGGAATTTAAGGATAAAAATTGCAATTTTGGACTTAATTGTCTGACCACAATTATAAATCGATTTGATGCTGACCGTAGATACTTCAGAAGTCGTCTGCTACTTCTGACAAAGAAAGGTCAGTTTCAGACATTTGTTTGGCCAAAGTTCTCCTCGAGGCCACTCAAAATCAGGTCACCATTCCTCATTTTTTAATAAAGAAAGGGTCAAAATAGGGTTTTTCTCTTCCATGTCACTCCTTTTGATGATTAGTCTGCGCTAATATGTGTATTTGCAAAGATAACTGTGAATGCAAATAGAAGGCATTGAAATTGCTTGTTGGCCCCTAAAGTTTCAATAGAGCAGTTCTATTCAGGTCTGTTATCCCCATCCTTTTATTACCTTATGCCATTGAACTTGTTACTGTTGTGTAAAAGGGGGTCAAAAAAAGAATAAACAGATGCAGTAGTGAAGTACTATTGCTTGCACATTGTGTTGTATGACAAGCATTTCCTGTGAGACGTTATGGAATTTCTTTTTTGTTGTTTCTTCAAACATGTGACAATTTTTCTGTTGTAGGCTACATCACAGACAATACATAATACTGTATACGCCATATATTTCGCGGGGGTTTTATTTTCGCGAATTTCGCGAATCGCAAGTGGGTCGCGAATTCAACAATACGCCAAAATATTGCCAACATAAGAAGTCGGTTGAATTTGTTGTCTCCTGGTCAGAAATTCACCACTTCGCTTTGCAAAAGTACATCATCACCGCTGTTTGTAGATTTGAGAATTTTAGGACCGCAAATTCAATCACTCGCGAAATAGTCTGGTTAATCCTATTCGCGAAAATTTATGGCCGCAAAATTTATGGCTTATACAGTATTCCATACCAGTAAAAAGTATCTATGAAAATGGGCTTAAAAAGTCATATAGTTCTTAGGTCTGCATGGAATGTTTATATAAAAAAATCATTGAGATAATTGCTGCATTTGAGATTAGTCTGTGAAATAAGATGGCAGTATGACATTGATTATTTTGAATTATTTTAATTTGCCTCTCATTTTGAATAAGTAGTTCTAATGGCTTGTCACAAGTATAAACTGAGTGGAGACATTGTTCATTGGAATGATTATGTAGAATAATTAGCAGTCTCTTTGTCCTACAGGTAGATAATAATAATAATAATCAAACATTCTTATATAGCGCATTACACATAAGCAAAATTGCATGTCTCTATGCACTTTAGGAGAGGAAAGAAAGGAAAGATGCACTGGGTTCATGATTCTGATTAACTATAAAGTGGTGAAAAGGTATGTCTTTAGAGAATTAATGAAGTTTTCATAGGAATTTATACTTTTCAGATATTCAGGCAACTTGTTCCACAAAAGAGCGGCAGAATATGTAAAATGACTGCATTGTACAGTGCTTCGGCATATGGTCTGACGACAAATGCTCTAGGCCTTATTTCATCAATGATATAGGGTTAGGGTTAGAGTTACAATTGGGTTTTAGGTTAGGTTTAGGACTTTAGGGTTAGGGCACTTATACATGTACAAGCTTATCTGAAGATAACCTTGTACTCCACAATGGCTTTTACGGGTGAATAGGCTTCACTAGGTTTTGTGTGTATTAGCAGGCTATGGTCCATTCTAGACTATTCATACATGAGAGGAAAATGATTATTTAAAATTGCATTTTCAACTCTGAAACCTTAAAATTTGTAGCATAGTAAGAGTTGAAGAGTCCCTGAATCAGGTAATCTAGCAAATTTAAGAAAATTAAATCTTTCCTAGAGCAATTTTGTTGCCTGTTTTTGACTACTGCAACAGTGAATGTTTGACACAGTCCCACATAGGCAAAGGCCTATGAGTGGGGTTAGGGTTAGGTAAATGGTGTTTGGTCCAGGGTTGAAGTTCAAGCATTCAGTCAGTGCAGGATACATGTATGACTGTAAGCAATCGTTACAGGAGCATGTGTGGTACAACCAGGCATGCTTACAACCCCATGTACAGCTACATGTACGTTGTCCACCCTCAATAACCCAGATTTTTTGGAAGTTCAGGAATCTGACCTTTAACCCCAAATGAAGCGAGGCGGCTAGATTGTGACCGATATAGGACACACATAGGGGTTTCGATGATATCATTTTGAATGTTGATTATATGGAAATTAATGTGGATTGACTAATGGTGTTTGATAGCCCCATATTTTCATGTTTTGCCCATGTAATCTGCATCTGGCTTGCCTTGATGTAATATTTAAAAAAAGAAATCGAAGAGATGCGTACAAGGTAAATCACAGAGTTGCCAATTTGCATTCGACTGATTACAATTTTAATGTTAGAACTTTCTTATCCTTTATCGAATTTACTCAAACTTTCACTGAATCTGTTTCTCTCATTTTTTCTGCTTTTGTTAAAACCAACTTAAAATTGGGTGACCTTCCCCATTATTAAGAGTAGACTAAGGGCCAGACATTGGTGAAAAGCAATGCAAAGGAGATTATTCACAGGGTACTTTAATTTTTTTTTTTTTATAAAGAGATCCGTCTGGTTGATCCATTGTATGTAATTCAAAGCATCATCTTGACCCAATGGTCAACTCTGATTTTGTTCTTCAAGTTGAAGATTGATGAGGTAATCCTGGCCAAGAAGTTTTTTTTTCATTCATATTTCCAGCACTTGACCACTTTCGACATTGACCTCCATGGTCAGTGGCCTGAGAAACGTTTGATTTGGGTCAGTTGAAGTGAACCGGTCAAGATCTCAAGAACTTGTACAAATCCACGTTTGAATGTGTTTGGAGTATGTATGCTCAAGACATGTTGCACCATGTGTTCACCAATATTTCTGGTGGACATTGCGCAGAAGGAACACTCAAAAGATTCTGTAAACTTGACTTACATGTATTGATGAGAGGTATAACTAAACAACCCTGCTTCACCCAAATCCATTAAATTTCAGTGCTTAGAACTGATTTATTGATGACTGGATTTGATTCAAGATATTAAAAACTTGTGCTTCTATCAGTGTAAAAATTAAAATTTCTTTCGCGAGGTCTACTTAGAAGTCCACCTATTTTTGTCCCCGCCGAACGAAGTTCGCGAGGGGACTATGAAACGGGCTCCGTTCGTGTGTGCGTGTGTGTGTGTGTGTGTGTGTCCGTCCGTCCGTCTGTCCGTGTGTGCTCAAATGTTAGAAAATGCTACTTCTCCGTCATTTCTTGGCCGATTTTGATTCTGATTGTTTTATCTGATAGGGCTTGGTGAGAGCTTCCAAACTTCTACACAGAATCGTGAAATTCATTAATTATGCAAATTTATGCAAATTTATTCAAAATTGACGAAAAATGCTACTTCTCCTCTATTTCACATCGGATTTTGATTCCGATTGTTTTATCTGATAGGGCTGGGTGGGGGCTTCCAAACTTCTACACAGAATTTTGAAATTCATTAATTATGCAAATTTATGCAAATTTATTCAAAATTGACTAAAAATGCTACTTCTCTATTTCACATCGGATTTTGATTCCGATTATTTTATCTGATAGGGCTGGGTGGGGGCTTCCAAACTTCTACACAGAATTTTGAAATTCATTAATTATGCAAATTTATGCAAATTTATTCAAAATTGACGAAAAATGCTACTTCTCCTCTATTTCACATCGGATTTTGATTCCGATTGTTTTATCTGTTGGGCTGGGTGGGGGCTTCCAAACTTCTACACAGAATCGTGAAATTCATTAATTATGCAAATTCATGCAAATTTATTCAAAATCGACGAAAAATGCTACTTCTCCTCTATTTCTCATCGGATTTTGATTCCGATTGTTTTATCTGATAGGGCTGGGTGGGGGCTTCCAAACTTCTACACAGAATTTTGTAATTCATTAATTATGCAAATTTATGCAAATTTATTCAAAATTGACGAAAAATGCTACTTCTCCTCTATTTCACATCGGATTTTGATTCCGATTGTTTTATCTGATAGGGCTGGGTGGGGGCTTCCAAACTTCTACACAGAATTTTGAAATTCATTATTCATGCAAATTTATGCCAATTTATTCAAAATGGCTGAAGGTTCATAATGTTTTCATGTTTTATATTTCAGTTGTATACATGCATTGTTGGTATTCTCTTCTTTTGCATGCAGTAACATTATTATTTTATTCACTAAAGTTTTTCACTGAAGTTTTAAGGTTCAGGCTAGTTAATTTCCACAGATCTGCACTTCCGGCGGGGACATTTATTACGCATTGCGTAATTTACTCATTCACTTGTATTTAGAGATTTTAATGCACTACGACCCATGGGCAGAAATATTATTTGACGGTGGCTTTTTCAAGAGTTTTGGGGGCTATTCGCCCTTAGCCCCCGCTTATTTTTTTCACTTGCTTCTGTGGTATTTTGAGAGAATAGGTTTTAAGAAATTAATTGCATTCTGAATTATTTATTTTTTAGTAATTAGGGATCCACATAAAGAATTGGTCAAAGTAAACCATTCAGTAGTGAGAATAGGAAATTCACGAAAATAACATCCATGTAGCACAAATGTAATTGATACAACAGGAATATTAGAGAATACAAACCATTAAAGTGTAATATTTCATTGCCGTATTAGTTTTATTCATTGTAGATATATCTCATGATGTCTTCATTTTACATACATGTACATGTACTCATATGCTTCAACTCTCTGGCCTATTCTTCGCTAGAGTTTTCCTCCCCTCCCTTGCCTTTATGAGTCACAGTGGCCCATATTATCAAAAGGTGCCTAACTTTAAGCCCTTGCCTAAGTGTGTAGATTTAGGCCACTAAATCATGGAGAGCCAAATGTCACCCTCTTGTAATCTTAAAAAATTACCACTGACTCCCTCTAGTTCTGGAACTAAATGCGAATACAAAAACTGACATGATAGAATTGATTTCTGATGCTCATTTCATTCCAGAAAATAAATTTGTTTCTTTATTTTGTTACATAAATACAGTACTTTATACATGACATGAAGTTTCATACAAGATTTCTACTTTCTCCCATGTCCAGGCTCCGCAATGCTCACAAGGCTGTTGTCACGACATTTTCTGCGATTATCCACTTGCCTACAACACTGCAACCATCAGCCATTGCAGCAACCTCAGGCCCAGCAGACTTTACCATGCCAACCCATCCAAAGTCGGTTGCATGCCACCTGCAGCCACCTTCAGTGGCAGCAATCTCCACATCGTCAGGAAAGGTTGCAAGCCACAGCCAGCAGTCATTTGTCATCCTGCAACTTTCACTCGTTGGTCGGTGTGAGACGATTGCAACAGGACACCGCAGCTACATCGTCAGCAACAGATTTGGGAGCAAGTCCTACTCCCGGACACTCGCTAGAGGATGCTGCAACCGCTGAAGAAGTGGAGGGCAATGAAACATTGTTTGAGGATGGACATGGAGAGTACGTATTAAAACTTTAATATAACTTCTTTAATCCAGCACTTGTATGTACCTTTACCTTGCCCCTGCCCTTAACTTCTCCGCCCTTTCCCCTCCGCTTTCCCCTTCCTTTTTCCCTCCCTCTTTCCTCTCCCTCTTCCCCCTCCCCCTTTCGTTCTAGAGGATATACATGTAGCAACTGCTGAAGAAGCAGCAGAGGGCAGTGAAACATGGAGGATGGACATAGAGAGTACATATTAAACCTCATATGTATCTTACTGGATTATATACCTTAATTTGTAGTTTGCTTTGCTTTATCCCTTAACTCCTTTTTTCCCTTCCCCTACACCCCCCCCCCCCCCACCATATCCCCCATTTGAAAAATGAGTGCCCCCAAATTGAGTCCCTGAAAAAGGAAAAAAAGACTTTCGATTAAAATCACCTCCCTAAATTTATTTCCCTCTCAGTACTTCCGGGATATTATGTTTGTAGAGGTCAGCAAATTGTTTATTGAACCACTTTTATGTTGGTTATCAAAACTTGTCCCAAATGGATTTGGCAGTAATGAAAGAATGCATACATTCTACATTGTTATGTATTCTACCGTATCACCAGTTATTTAAACTGTTATTATTATTATTATTATCAAAGTTTTCCTATTGATTTTAATTGCATATGTAATATTTTCACTCAATGTTCTTGTTCTTAGACCAATTCATGTTTAAATTGTAGCACGTGGCAGAACCGCTTCTCTCCAAATTGAACCAAGTCACATCTATCATTGTGGGCGGTCCTTCCTTTCATGGAATTATGACATAAATTTACGATTTCCTGCCTATTTATAACCATTTTTGTAATTGAGTGATATTACAAAAGAGTTGCAAGTCATCCGGTCTAACGTGTACACGGTGGGGCGGTTTTCTTTTATATTATTTTGAATGTTCTCAGCGGCATTTCGTCATACAAATTTTCTTTGATATGTTGAGGCATTCTCACCATAGCATTGGTACATGAATGGTGATGTTAGTTAGTGTGCGCAGGAGAAACAGGCGGGGTATTGTCAAAGCCCAAATTTTGGCAGGAAACCTCACTTTGGCCCCCTGACCCCTTCTCTGGTAGGAATACAGAGGAGGTCTACCCCCGAGGTCACAGTCTTTCAGTTCCCTGGTTCTGGGATTTTGGCAGACAGGGAAGTTTTAGGGGGTGTTTCTTCAGCTATGGGAATTCAGTTCAGTACAGTTCTTCCACTTTAAAGGGAGATTGAACTTCATCGGAAGTTGATTTGAGTAGGAGCAGAATAGTTCAGTGAAATGATATAGCGAAAGTTTGAGAAAAGTCATTCAGTAGGAAAGTTGTGTCATGTTTCATCAAGGTTTGATTTTAAGATTATTTAATGCCACGTATGAAGTAGGGCACATTTTGCTAGTTGAGAGATTTAAAAAAAAAAAAAAAAAAAGGAAGCTATGCATATGGAGATAGGGAGAAATAAGAGAGTAATAGGAAAAGGAGATGAAAGATAGAAAAGGGGGAAGATACCTAGAGAAAGGGGAATAGAGACGGAGATAAGACAGTTAAAAGAGGGAGACTTGAGAGAAAGAGGTGGGAGTAGAGAGCATAGGGACCGAGAGGCAATGAAAGTGAGATATAGAAAGATAATGAGATATCGGAAGATGAGATATGGACTAGGAGATGAGTTCATACCCACAAATAGTGATGATGTAATGTGAGGAGGCGGTTGCTGAGTATATCAGCTTTGCAAGGGATTTTGAAATCGTTACCAACTTTATCATTAATATTGCGTCACGAAATAATCTCCTAGACATGTGCAAGATCAAACGTAGAGACTGCTGGATTTTCACCGATAATCTTGTTAATTAGTATGTAGATACCCAGTAAACTCGTGGGACAAGTTTTGCGGTGGTTGATCATCAGACCAGTTTGGACATTGTAAGTACATATAAATGTTACAGAATATTTCAAAGAAAGATATATGTAGAAATACAAATACCAATGTGATTATATCATATAATATGGATCTTAGTAAATGACTAAAACATGACTGGTAGTAACTGGTAGTAATGGAATGCAGGGAAAACATGCCAAGTCCTACCACAAAAGCAGAACCTGGGCATCAAGTTTAATGGAAAACTACATCTATTACCAAATGAAATATACTTCTTCGATCTCACTCATAAACATTAAATATTTAAAATACAAGAAGAAGAACTAAAATTTGCATAACTCCAACTTGCATATGTCGAACTTTCCCGAAGTTGAATCAATTTTTTTTGGACCAAACTATGCAAAACATGTGTCATTTAAACTTCCTAAGTCGAATTTTGCATAAGTTGAACTATACTTTGTGGTCCCATCAGGTTCGACTTCTGCAAAGTTAACTAGTTTTGAAATAGTTCTGTCATCTCACTCATAAATGTTGAATAGTAACAGTGCAAGAAAAAAAAACTTATAGTTTGAAATAACTTTTCTGTCTCACTCATAAACATCAAATACATGTCGTTAAAAGACAAGAAGAAAAACTTACATTTATAGTGGAAGATGGTTGGTTTTATCAATTAAAAGAGAATGAAACCCTGGAGAAAATCAATTTTGATGAAAAGAGAGGATAGAGAGAAGCAATTTTTAAAAAGTTCCATCAAAATCGGTTACGAAATGAGGAAGTTATGAAAGTTTGAAAAGTCTCAATTTACTTTCTATGGCGATCCTCAAATTGGCAATGTTGCTTCACAGTGACAGGTTTAGTAGTACAACTCTCCATATGTTTTGTACACAAAATTTCATATTTTCCCCATTATCTTTCAAGGTGCAGCTTGTCTCCTTCTTAGCTCAAGATATATCATGGGAAAATGTATTTGACACAACATATGTTGAGTTCACAAAAAGACAAGCAGCATCTTTAGAGATGCTGGAGAAAATATGAAATTTTGTGTACAAAACATATTGAGAGTTGTACTACTAAACCTGCCATTTTGAAGCAACATTGCCAATTTGAGAATCACCATAGAAAGTAAATTGAGACTTTTCAAACTTCATTTCATAACTTTTTCATTTCATAACCGATTTTGATGGAACTTTTTAAAAAATTGCTTCTCTCTATCCTCTCTTTTCATTAAAATGGATATTTCCCCAGGGTTTCGTTCTCTTTTAAGAAAAGAAATCTTTCAAATAGAAGGTGAGTGACTTACAAATACTGTAGGTGTACATGTACATGGATTTTTAAACTCTCAAATAAGAAGCATATATTTCCTTTTATGTTTTTTTGTTAATTCCTTTGCCAAATGAATTTCATGTGAACTTCTGACTTTTTTCACATTGATATTAATGCAATAATTATTTATCTTGTACATTGAGTGTCAGTAATGCTTTAATTTGTAGGATTCAAATGCAGGGGGAGGTAAATTATTTACATTATTATTATTATGTGTTTTTATTGAAATAATAATAAATAACATTGCCCACTAGGTGGGCGTGCTCAATAGTAACCAGTTTCTTTCCACCTTTTCTGGCATTCTCTTTTTTTCATTTGAGCACAAACTAATATTAGGCAGGATAAACATTTTTGCTGTTTAGTAAAATCACTGTGTGGGTGTTCCCGAAAGTGCAGGATGACTTCAGTTTGGGGCTTAAAGATACATGTTCTCACCGGTTGTAGTAACAAAAAAATTTGAAATTTTCGCATATTGAAATCAGCTGAACATTAAATTTTAAGTGTTTAAAAGTCATAGAAAAATACAGGAGCATTCAATTACCTTCAAAGGGCATCTGGTATCCTATTTTCACAGAACTTTCTGTAAAACCAGAATCTTTTGTAGCAAATTTTGTGAATGGTTCAGATTCAAATAATTAATAGTGATAATGATAACAGTAATATTAAAGATATGTTCAAGTTTGTTTTGTTTTGTTTTATTTTTGTTTGTTGTTGTTGTAGGGATTTTTTTGTTTTGTTTTGTTTTGTTGTGTTTTTTTTTGGGGGGGGGGTGATGATTGGTCCCCTTTAAAACTTGTAATTTAATGATCTATATTACGTGCCAAATAAGTTGAAATGATAGATTCCACTAAATATATACCTGTAGTGGAATTTTAAAAATCCAAAATTTATGGGGTTAGGAAAATTGGTACCAATGAAATACCTTGAAAAATAGGCCTAAATAAAAATATTACTGCCAGCGAGATAGACTACGGAATGCATAATCTACTCTCTTGGTATGTAGGGTCAAAGAGGTCATGATTTTGAATTGAGTCCTGGCCCCTTTTTGGGGCAAAGTTAGGAATCGCTTGTTTGAAGTTCAACAATTGCATTAAATCATATCTAAATATGGCATTCTGGGAGGGTGCTGCATAAACTACTATACATTCTAGAAGTACTAGTAATGGGACAAAGTGGTATTATACAAGTTTAAAGTGATTGATTAACTTTGTGAAAAATTGTAAAATCAGCTCAAATGCCAGTGAATTGTGTGCAGTCCTCTAACTATATATATAATTAAGGATATGTGAAAGTATGAGAGAAAATGGAACCCGTTTACTATCCTAAAAAAGAGAAAATCGCGATCAATCGCTAGCGCAAGTCGCTCGGCTTCTTCGCTGCGCTGCAGTCACAAAAACCAAGCACCAGCGCTTGGCGATTTCAGAGCGGGTTTCCAGCCCGTACGGTATTCTGTGATAGAGCGAGGTATGCCAACCGTAAGAGTTCTTTAGAGTTCGGTGGTACTCTATCCCGACATCGATGTTCAATCGTAAATATCTTAATATATAAACGACCGATCAGCTTATAAAACTCAGGCGATTCCTGTCTGAGCTAAAGGTTTGCAATTATGATTACAGCATTAGCTGGAACAGTGATTTTTTTTTTCCATCCTGGGCAAAGTTAATCAATGCCTTTAATGTGTTTCTTTTGAAAAATGTTCCACTTTTTGTAGATCTCTGCATATGTTTTGTAAATGTACATTTAGCCTTATATGTATAGGCCTTAAAGGGGGTACCCAATGCTGAAACAATGTTAGTTCATTTGAAAGATCATGATTTTATTAGAAGAAAATCATTTGCCTTAAATTTTTTTTTAAATTTGTGTTGCCAGAAAATCCCCGAAATATGGTAAGATTTCAGGATATTTTGGCCCCTCAGCTGTGTCCCAATTTCAGCTAGGTAACCACAATGACGTCAAAGTGGTTACCTTGTCGCGCAATTATAGCAAAATGCGCGCAAGGTGTAATGCATTTTGTACAGTCTAGCGCGCAACACATCTGCAATACGCGAACCTGGGTAACCACTTTGACGTCATTGTGGTTACCTAGCTGAAATTGGGACACAGCTGAGGGGCCAAAATATCCTGAAGTCTTACCATATTTCGGGGATTTTTCTGGCAACACAAATTTTTAAAAAACTTAAGGCAGATGATTTTCTGCTAATAAAATCATGATCTTTTAAATGAACTAACATTGTTTCAGCATTGGGTACCCCCTTTAAGTGTTCCTGAAAAAAAGTTTTGATGGTAATGAATTCCTTTTGTTTGTGAATAGGCCTATATCATATCATAATACAGATGAAATATAACATCTATTACTATCGATTTGTCTAAGGACCTGAATTATTAGACCGAATATGCAGTAGATGAAATGATTAGAATCCCATCTGGTTATTAGACGGTATAAAAATTGGCTAAACAGAATTTTTGATCACATGGATAAATAGAACCACAGGATATAGAAAAAAATAATAGTTGACTGACCGAATGGTAAACAAATTGGATTGACAAAATGGGAAAAGGTGAGCTATACACTAGAAGAACAGGTATTGGATAGAATAGCAATAGAACTTTATGTCTTCTCAACTCACCTCCATTCAGACTAGCAAAAATTTATTGTATATTGTATACAATTGGTAATTAATTTTTCTAGTCTGACCAGTGTATAATGAATTGTCATATATAAATCTTCATGGAGTGAAACAAAGGTTTGGAATGAAAATTTGCTAAGATCCTTTGTCCAGATCGCTGAGTGCACATCAAATGGAACAATAATTGTACAACTGGGTGGGCTTATCATGGTATTTTTTACCCTTGAGCAATGCCCATGATCATGTAAGATGACCCTCAACATATGTTGTGAGCTGACCTCCCCGAAACTAGTTTCTTTATATCATTATATTATTCCTTTACATGACATTTACCCCTTTCTCGATAAAATGATTCTTTTAACACTGTTTCTTTATACACATTTTGTACATATCTCGTCTAGTGTGAATGTCCCTGTTAACGTGCCTTGCCCTTGGACTGTCAGGTAAACCGGCAGAGCTAAAGGGCACCTTTAATTGAGGCAGGAAAGGCTCTTGTTGACTCTCTTAAAGGTCAGAATGGCCGGAAAGTAAACAAACTTGAAGTTGAGCAATTTTCATATGTTTGATCTGCCACTCATAATGCATTACTGGTGTCCTTGTGTGCATATGTATGGGGCAGGTATGACTGTGGTAGCTTGAATTCCTTTTAGTTTTGCACACTTTTTCAGTTTGCTCTTTTGTTTAAAGTTGCACTTTTTTGCAGTTCACATGTGATTTGCCTGTTGAACAATTGTGTAAAATTTGAGAATTTTTGATGCCTTGAAACATGTAATATGTGCATTATATATATATGTCTTCTACATCATCTTCTTCTTCTTCTTCTTCTCCTCCTCCTTCTTCTTTTTCTTCTTCTTCTTCTTCTTCTTCTTCTTCTTCTTCTTCTTCTTCTTCTCCTCCTCCTCCTCCTCCTCCTTCTCCTCCTCCTCCTCCTCCTCCTCCTCCTCCTCCTCCTCCTCCTCCTCCTCCTCCTCCTCCTCCTCCTCCTCCTCCTCCTCCTCCTTCTTCTTCTTCTTCTTCTTCTTCTTCTTCTTCTTCTTCTTCTTCTTCTTCTTCTTCTTCTTCTTCTTCTTCTTCTTCTTCTTCTTCTTCTTCTTCTTCTTCTTCTTCTTCTTCTTCTTCTTCTTCTTCTTCTTCTTCTTCTTCTTCTTCTTCTTCTTCTTCTTCTTCTTCTTCTTCTTCTTCTTCTTCTTCTTCTTCTTCTTCTTCTTTTGTCATTATAAAACAAGATACTCATTTAGTAAATTGGAGTTGCTACAGATAAATTATAAGGAAATTGGTATCAAAAGACATGACAACTGCCCCCTGCCCCCACCCCCATTTACAAGAGGAGGACCATAATAGATGATGATGTCATTAGCAAGGAGTTAAACCATAGAGAACAAAATTACACCAAATGGTTCTGTTTTCCTCTTTTAATTGCAGACCCATTGAAATATAATATACTCCTCTCGAGAAAGGAATAGAAGTAAGACAACATGAATGTTGTTGATTAACATTTCTAGACTTAACTGCACTTATCAATCATTTATCTATAGATGCAATGGACTTTGAAGTGTGAAAAAAAAAGTAGGGGGAAGGGCTCTTGCAATTCCAGCCAGATCAAATATTGTTATTTCATTAATCTTTGAATGAAGATGTCAAATTTGATCAAGTAAACATGGAGAAGGGTCAAATTTGTAGGTTGTTTCTTTTTGGTCTTAGAAGAGATTAGTTCCAAAGCATGCTACATCCATAAAACTTAGTGCTGAATTTCTTTGGGAACCTGAAGGTCAGTGCATTACAGTGTAAAAATTAAAATTTCTTTCGCGAGGGCTACTTTGAAGTCCACCTATTGTGTTCAGAGATTTTAATGCACTACGACCCATGGGCAGAAATATTATTTGACGGTGGCTCTTTTTTCATTTACGGTGGCTTTTTCAAGAGTTACGGGGGCTAATCGCCCTTAGCCCCCACTTATTTTTTTCACTGGTGCATTATGATGCATGTATGTCGTGCTGCTGTATGACTTGTCAGTTTCCTGGGAATGCCATTTTTATATCGCTGTAGCATATTTTGGAACTAAACTCCTTTTAATGGCCTAATTTAATTTATTTTCCCCGTTTATTTTCCCATGGAAAATTTGACTTATTATGAGTGTTAGTGCACATGGCTATTGGATATTAGTAAATAAATGCAAATGATAGCAATAATGATAATTTTGATGAAAAATGGATGTAACCTGTTTTGCAATTGAACTTTGCACTCTGTCTATAAGATTAAACCGTGTATTTTAGTAGTGTAGTAATAATCTGCTAGTAATGTTTCCAAACAGTGTGCATTTTCAGTTTGAAGAGTAAACATTTCATTCATCACATTTTGACAAGTTTACTACCATATTGGTGCTAAAATTCCAGAAGTAATGAAATTACTTTCTAAAAATAAGTGTTTGAACTCCATACAAATATAACTACCTTCATTTTTATTGCGGGTTTTAGGAGATTTTGGAAATTCAGAGTTTTACAGCACCGATATTTTTAAAAATATGAAATAATCTCCTTGCTGCACATTAGTTTGAATAGCAAAAACAATTTTTTATTGTTGGTTTTGTTTGGGTTGTAACAGTGCTTGTTATTCACTTGTGGATAGCTTGAATATTCTTAACATTGTTAGCCTATTTTCAGATCACAGTGGAATTTCTTTGCAGTGATTTACACTTATTTACACTTTACTGATTTATACCACTGATTTCATTGAGAATAGAGAAAAATACACTCTGTATTGAGTAAAGGCTAACTAACCAAAGAATGCATTGGTAAATTCAAAACTTTAATTTTCCAATACATTTATACTTTAAGTAGCATGCACATTAAAACCAAAATCACAACTATGTTGGAGAGACTGCTAATATCTATAACTCTTGATTAGATTGTATCATTCTGAATTGTGAGTCCACATTTTTTAGTTTATCGGTGATCTTTCTTGAGTGGATCAATGCCATGATGGGACAAATAACTGAAATGATAAAAATCAGTCATACCCCCTACCCACGTCATGGATACATGGACTGTATTATAGATATCTGTTCTAGTTATACTCGATAGCACTGGGTAATATATTACGAATGAAATGAAAAGATGGATAAAGGAATTTCGTCATATAGCTATGGGTTATGAAGTGCTCACGAGTGTTTGGGTGCAACGTCCATTTGGCTGCAACTCAAGAAATTAATGGAAATTTTTATCATTCTTCAACTATTTACCCAGTGTCACAAGAATACTATAAGTTTGCCAATGCTGTATAATGGAGTCGGGGAAATGTGAGATAAAGGTGTGTATGTGGTGTACAAATATTTAGGCTCTTGTGTGGTAGTATGTTCTAGGAGGTACTAGGCAACCTCCTTGGTATAAAGGATTTCTTTTAATCTCGGTCACAAGATATCGGAGAGGAAGTCGGTGTTTACTTTTTCATTTCTCATAGTTTAAATTTACCATAGGACTGCTTTCATTATTCCAAAGTGAAAGAAAAAAAGGAAAATTAATTTTTTGATACAAAGGAGAAGTGGAATTTGAAGGGCAAGAGGAAAATGTGAAATGGGGAAGAATGAAATGATAGTCTGAACAGAAATTAAAATCAGTTTTTTTATTTGGGATTAAAATATTGTTTTGTTCTTCTTGCATGAAAAATAGTGTTAAATAATCTAGGGTAATTTGGAAATTAGCATATGATGAGAAAAAGTTTCATCCTAGATTTTGAAAATAATCCCATCCTTGGGTGTGAGACCAACCAGTGTTGTAAAGAAAAACAGCGTTAAGGATCATCTGGAGGTGCCATTGGGACAATTATGCTTCCTCTACACAGGCCATTAATTTTGTTTGTCATGCTAATGACTCTATCTTTTTTATTATATGAGTAGAGGTCTGGGAATATCATGAATGGCCTTATTAAAAATTAAATTTAGCATCAGATTTGATGAATTGGTTATTTGCCAAAACTGAAGTTAAATTACCTGTATTTTCTTTCCCTTCTGTTTGTGCTTCGGTATGTGATGTGGTCATAAAATGTATATTTTAGTTTGATTAATGTTGATTTTGAAGAGTTTATTGTCCATGCTTCATGTATTTTTGATTTGATATCACTTTATTGAGTTCACAACAAAGGATAGAACATTTACAGAATATATACATATACATGTAAGACATAAAATAGAGAATAATAAGATAAGGCCCAGGTCATGACGCATTACTGTCAATGCAGGGCAGTAATATTAATGTACGGTACAGAGGTCATGGAAACGTGTACGTGACAAACATAACATTTCATGTTAAGAAAAAAAAAAAAAAATGACATTATTTTATCAGAGATCAATTGAAAAAAAAAGCAACAACAACAACAACAACAAAAGACTGGCAGCTATTGTAATTACTAGCTAAAAGGAGAAAAAGATTTAAAAAAGAAAAACATCTGAAAGATTTACTTATATTCCAATTTCAGGGGAAAATTAACTTGAGTAACTTTGGAAAAGTGAGGTACAACAATTTTGGTTTATTATGTTTATTAGAATAGAAAACAATATTTACAAGTATACTATAACTGCCATTACAGTCTCCAGATTATAGACAAAAACTCGAGAGAGATTTGGACAATCATTTGTTTAGGTTATCATTTAGCTAAACCAAAACAACAGTATCAACAAAATTATGGCATATTTTATTATTCTTAAAATAACATTTTTTTTCTGTGCGTGCTTGCATATATCTATAATAATATTAATATTACATCACTACATACTTACTAGGTGGGACATAGTTTATCTGTTGTAGTAATCAGGATTTTACTTCCATCAGTTATTAAGTATTAATTTAGTGCTCTAGAAGATCATAATCACCCCATATGGGTTCATCCTTTGCACAATAAATTGAAAAGGATGAAACCACTGCCATTTTACACAGATTATCCCTAATTGCACTATACTTTGGACGTCTGGCCTCGAGAAAAGACAGGTATGATTTCAGTCGCTGAGTATTATCTTTAGAAAGAAAACCTCTTGCACCAATTTCAATGGCCAAGAATACTACATGGTAGCCATTATTTTCTATGTCAGTGACCAAGGCAGAGTACTTGTCGGTTTTGTATTGATGAGCTCTGTCAGTATCAAGATCGAAAGGAACCGACAATTCCATGATCATCAATTTTTTGTCACGTTCGTTTAAAACACAGAGGTCCGGCCTGAGATTTGTTTGAGAACATGATAATGGGATGGTCGAGACCGGAGAGTATCCTGCAAGATTTGGAATGTCATGAAAGACTTTCTTTTCGGGTTTGTCAGCTATGCTTTCCGCGGCCAAACGTACAAAGTATTTCAAAATGTTATTATGACGCCACGTGTAGCGCCCCTGTGAAAGGAAAGTAGGGCAACTGTTCAAGACATGGTTCAACGATTCAATGCCGTTACAATGTTTACATCTGTTTGTTACAGATTTACCCCATCTAACGAGGTTAGCCCTTGTGTTTGTTGTATCGGTAACAGAATTTATGAGAAATTTTAGCACTCTCACAGGTAAGTTATACATTATACTTTTCCAGACAACACAGTTATCTTCTGTTGAAAGAAGGTCCAGGAATCTACCTTGAACTAATAGGTTCTTTACATGTGAATGCCAAATCTCACTTATTTCTTGAGTAAGAATTTTTTTTGCTTCTTTTTTCTTCGCTTTCAGTTCGGTTTGTTCAGTCTGTGAATAAACTGTGTCACATTTAACAATGGTTGATTTTTTCCTTACCCATTTCTTCTCCCGTTCTAATCTAGTGTTCAGACAATAATTAACGTTTTCATCGCCCTGTTCTCTCATGGTGATGAACGAAAGTGTGTGACATTCGGTATACAGATCTGAAATAGTCGGAATGTTAAGACCATTGGGCATGTGTACAAAGGCTAACGTCGCTGGACGTGGCATGCCACACCATTTCTTTAGATAAACATTGGAAAGAGAATCCAATGCAAGGCAATGAGAATGAGTCATGTTATTTACGGTAAGATCAAAGCGTAGCGATGGCAACAGGTAGCGGGTATATACCTTAAGTTTAAATTCGTTACGTACAGCGGAATTGTCAATGTTTTTAAGGCGGTTTTCAAGTTTATTCGAGATATAGGTATGAATTTCAGATGACGAAAGATTTTTGGTTATTACAGACCCAAGAAACTTGTGAATGTCATTTCCAACCGAAGATACACGATCTTCCCCAACCATGAATGTATGATCATCAAATTTCCCAGAAGACAGAGAAAGAGAACGGCATTTGGATGGTTTTAGACAAAGACCCATGGATTTTACATGACTATCTATCTGGTTAAGCAATCTTTGATGTGATCTTTTATTGTGTGTTATCAAACAGAAGTCATCGGCAAATGGTGTCGTGATCATACGTCTTCCATCCAAATCATAACCATATGCTGAGTTAGACTTTAGAAATTGGATTATTGGATCGAAACACAAGATGAATATCAACGGTGAAAGGGGGTCCCCTTGAAATATGCCTTTTCTGAACTTAAATTCATTTGAAATCCAATCTTTTGTAATTACTCTACCTGAAAGTGAATTATACAAATTCTTCATATACAACTGGATAGGTCCGGGGAACCTATGTCTTCGTAACGTGAAGTGAATAAGATCATGACTAACAGACCCAAAAGCATCGGCTAGATCAAACCAAGTTACATGCACCGTTCTAGATTTACTTTTCGCATGGGAGAGCACCTCGTGCATCACTACATTATGTTCTGTACATCCATTTACACCTTTTAGAAATGTTTTTTGTAGATTGCAGTCAATTAAATTATTATCTATCGTGAAATCTTCGAGTCTTTCGGCTAGTACCTGGTGGAATAGTTTTCCAACAACATTTGACAGAGCAATCATCCGAAAATTTTCTGGCTGTGTCGTATCCCCAGATTTATGTAGTAGTGTAACTTTACTTTTTGACCAATTAGAGGGAGGGATACCAGTTTGCATTATTTTGGTGTAGAGGGTAGCCAAGAAGTGGTGCGTGCATGGCAATTTTTTCAACATGCCATAGTAAATTCCGTCGGGCCCGGGCGAAGAACGCGAACTCTTCCTCCGCAGCACATTCTTAATGGTTGACGGGCGTATCGGGGTGGTGTTAAATGGATTCTGGGTTGCTTGGTTACTAGGTCGTGCGTCTGGAATCCAATTAAGCGCTGCAATGTTAATGTCCGAAGGCAATTGATATCGAGAGGTAAAATATTCGTCGGCAGTTTCCTTAGTAAATGAGGGCTTTGGGGTATCGCTATAAAGAGAACCGTTTACGAGCTTTTTGCAGAAATCCCAAAAATTTGAAGTGCAATGTTTTTCCTCCCGTGCAGTAGTCCGCTTCCTCTCACGGTTTCTGTCAATATTCTGGAGATGGTTATATGTATGAAGTGCGTCGTAAAAGTTCCGTCGGTCGTCCTGCGTGGCGTTTTTAGCAAAAGCTTTCTTTCTTAGTTTATTTTTCATTCCTTTCACTTGATTAAGGGTTTTGGGGGGTCTCCTGAAATATGGTGATTGGCCAATATTGGCTTCAAAATCTGGGATCTCACTGAAAAATTCCTGAAGTACGGTGGAAAAGCAGTCCCCCGCTTCATTGGGCGGGATAGCCCCCGAAGCCAGGTCATGATGAAGGGGTGCCAATCGTTGAGCGAGGTCAGTGTTAAGGTCATTCCAATGCGTTAATGGTAATTCCGGTAACGCGAATCGTAGGAAGGCCGCCACGGAGCAGGCAGCGGGCAGTACCGGTATCATGACCACTGAACCACAGCACAGCGAACACAGTGTAAGGCCGTGTAGCAAAACTGAGATTAGGTACATAGTTCCTTGAAATCTTTGGTCGAAATTTCTCAAAGTTATAGTGGATTTTTGAAATAGAATACTCACTAGTGTGTTGACAGACGTATACAGAACAAGATGAAAACAGTTAAAAGTTTAAAATATCCTCGTCAGCAGAGAAAAATATGCACAATTGGCAAAGGATTTGGAGCTCCCTTCCTCTCTGCGACACTTGGACTGAAAAAAAAAAAAAAAAGTTATTCCAGATCATCCACATACCAATTATGAATCATAATGTGCATTGTGCTCATGAATAAAGGTAATAGATTTTGTGCTTTTCAAGGTAGGATTGTAGAACATAAGACCAAGTCCCAGATAAATGGTGAGATACCACCAATTTCAAAATTCATTGCCCAACTCGGAACATGATATTCTGGTCACTGCTTATCTGAAGCCCAGGACCAAGTTGTGTCAGATCTCATCAGGTGGGGGCTCCAAGCCTACACTCCCCCCCACCAACTTCATGGGGTGATCCAAAATTTGCTTAGAACTGACATTTGCTCGTGCTTTATTTTATTCAAGGCTGTAGGGTCAGGGCTTGGCTTGAACTAGGTTTTTGGTTAGATACAGGATTAGGACTAGATAAAGTGCTCGGCCCAGGTTTGAAGTTTGGAAGTCAATTGGTGTTAAAAATTTAGCAAGGAGCAATTGTCGCAGGAGAATATGTGCATCAAGTAATTTTTTTTTGAAAAGGTGATTTTCAGATTCTTTATCTACGATGATATCTACAGACTACATGGAAGGTTAAATATCGAAAAAAGCTGAAGTAAAGAGTATTCAAAGATCTGACCTCGCATTCAGTCAGTTACATTTTTTGCTTGCAAATATATTAATTGTTAAAGTGCTTTCGTTAATATTTAATGACAGTCATGCATTGTTGCTCTTGAAAAGGAACGTATTGAGCTCTTATTTAGCTCTGACAATTTTGAGATGTGGATCAATGGGTTTGAACCTATCAGGGCTTTTATTATTGTTATTACCCATATCACCATTCATAAGTCACATATCACACATCAAACAGGACCGACCCATTCTGCAGCAGAGTGGGTCCCGGTTTGGTGATTAGCAAATGCAAGCTTGGTCCCTGCCTTGCCAGGAGGCTGCCCACCCCCTTTTGATAAGTGGAAGAGTTCTGTGTCATCTAGGAGGGAAGAAAAAAAGCCAGTGAGATCCTCTGTCAAGTTTGTTATTTGTAGTAGTTGTGAGCTAGCTCCCACCCCACAGAATGTGCATTGCGCAGTTCATGTTTGCCTGTGTGCTCACTGGTGGAGAAAGAAATCGAACTCGAGTATCCTATGGCCATCTTGCTCATATTTTGCTTTAAAAAGCTGTTAAGATTACAGTGGAAGAGAATTTCTCATTGATTTTCTTTGAGAGATGTCACCTTGGACCATGAACCATTAATATTTCATCCCTGACCGGACTTTGAATCCCTGTAAAACAGTGATGTTTTCGGAAGCGTTTCGGGGAGCGATGATGGCGGGGTGGATGCTCGTTGTTTGCGACCGGGGGAGAGACAAGCGAGAGGACGAAGGAGGTAAGGGAGGAATTGTGAATGTTTGTGTCGTCATGTCCTCTGTAGTTTTGTCCTTTTTTGGAAGAGAAATACTGGATGTACAGGCAAGCTTTGCTGTTTGGAATCTGCTAGCACCCCTACTTACTTGAGGATTTGTCTCATGTTAAAGCTTCATGGAATTTATTTTGTTTTGTTCTTGTGTGTGTTTGAGTCCTGGAATATAGTGCTTCATTTTATACCAGTGAGTGATTTGCTAGGAAATAACCAGCATTTTCAGGCAAGAATTAAACTTTCAAATTACTTTGTAGCAATTCCCTTTTTCATTCAATCATGTTTATTTTTTCTTTCATGATATGAAACCCTTCCTGATATGAAACCCTTCCCAAATAAATGTTTCATTTGATTAAAAGTCAGAATAAAAGAGTGTATAAATATATATAAATATATATACATTTTTAAAACATCTTCTTTAGTGAAATTCAGTGGAATGGATTTCTTTATCTGTATTCACAAAAACATTTTCAAATTCACAGCACTTGATATTCTATTAAAATGAAAGAAATGCAGAAAGAGATATGTAGAAGAGAAGTTTTTTAGATTTGGTGATTTTTAAAAAAAATGGAAAAGGTGCAACTGAACTTCTTGAAGAGTCTCCTTATGTCTCGTTTGGACTTGAATGAAATTTTTATGTTGGTGGGGTTTTCTGTTCAGAAATATTGTTAATGATAATAGTTTGCAGCATTAAGAGAACTTTGGGGATTTGTTTGTAGATTGTAGTTAACATGTAGAGAACAAGTTTTCAATAGTTGTAAAGTTTGTGGAATAGAACTTGTTTTTTTATACCCTAGGACTGTTTTTCTGAGAAAAACTTTTGAATGTCACCTATTTAGAGGGAGAGATGAAGAGAGAAGGGAGGGAGAGAGAGAGAGAGAGAGAGAGAGAGAGAGAGAGAGAAGGGGGAGAGGGAGAGGATGAGAGAGAAAAGTGAGAGATATAGAAAAGAGAGAGAGATAGAATGATAACAGTGGAGGGAATGAGAGAGGATTAAAAGAGTTACCTTCTACTGTTCTAGAGAGGAAAAAAGATGAGAGAGAGAGAAAGAGAGAGAGAGAGGAAGAGAAAGGGAGGCAGAGTGGCTTACGTGCCAGCTTCCGATTCGCGAAACCACAAAGACCAGGCGGCACAAAACGGCCTCGTGTGTTTGGCCTGCATGGTGTTGGTAGAGTTTGGTGTCAGTGGTACTATAGTAGTAGCCCCTCATTGTTCCATCAGGATAGCGTACCCTGGCATAGGCCGGGGCAGAACAAAGAAAGGGATGATAGATGCTCATAAGGGCACCCCTGCTGAGTGATGAGCCCTTGTCCTTGCTCTCATTTCAATGCCCCCTTTTTCTCTCATATTTTTCATAATATAATATCGTATATACCGGTATCCATCCTAACATCTGTACCTTTTCCTTAGACAATGCACTATAGAAATAACAAACCTTTTTTAATCCTGCCACATCTTGCCCTTCCCTTTCCATATTTCTGTACAAGCACAGCTGCGTATTATTAACTGTTCGATTTCATTTCATTAGGAAAGGCAATTTGCATTTTGTGATTATGCTGGTTCCTGATTTATGGTCCTGTTCCGAGGCTATACCAGCTAAATTATATTTATGATCGAGTTTACAATTGTGTTTGCTTTATTAAGTGTGAAAAACAAATTTACCTGAAGGTTTTTGCTTTCTGTTTGTGTGTGTGTGTGTGTGTTTATTGATCTGGATAATACATCTGGATATATTTGGATATATTTGGATATATAGCTTGATATATCTGGATATATTTGGATATATAGCTTGATATATTTGGATATATATATATATCTGGATATATTTGGATATATTTTGATATATATCAGGATATATCTGGATATATCTGGATATATATCTGGATATATCTTGATATATTTGGATATATTTGAATATATATCAGTATATATCTGGATATATCTTGATATATTTGGATATATAGCTTGATATATCTGGATATATTTGGATATATCTGGATATATCTGAATATATCTGCATATATCTGAATATATCTACATATATTTGGATATATTTGGATATATATATATATATATATATATATATATATATATATATATATATATATATATATATATGTATATATATATATATATAGCAGTTTTCTCTCTCTCTCTCTCTCTCTCTCTCTCTCTCTCTCTATATATATATATATCTGGATATATCTGGATATATATCTGGATATATATCTGGATATATCTGTTTATGTTTGGATATATTTAGATATATGTATAGTTTGATGTATTTGGATATTTAACTTTATATACTTGGATATATATGTATCTACATATATTTGGATATGTCTCTATAGCATTTGTCCATGATTACTCTTGGCTTAGCTCTTACTCTGAGCTTTAACCCAGACATCTTCTTTAGTGTTTTCTAAAACGTTTGGTGTTTATTTGGAACTTCTTTCATGTTTTCATTTGTATCCAATATCTCAGAGGTATACATGAAATTCAGTGGAATGGATTTCTTTTTCTGTATTCACAAAAGTTAACAAGCATTTTCAAATTCACAGCACTTGATATTCCATTAAAATGAAAGAAATGCAGAAAGAGATATGTAGAAGAGAAGTTTTCTTGATTTGGTGATTTTTAAAAAAAATGGAAAAGGTGCGACTGATCTGGAAGAGTCTCCTTATGTCTCGTTTGGACTTGAATGAAATTTTGATGTTGGTGGGGTTTTCTGTTAAGAAATATTGTTAATATTAATAGTTTGCAGCATTTAGAGAACTATAAGGATTTGTTTGTAGATTGTAGTTACCATGTAGAGAACAAGTTTTCAGTATCTGAATATATCTTGATATATTTGGATATATAGCTTGATATATCTGGATATATTTGGATAATATCTGGATATATCTGGATATATCTGGATAATATCTGGATATATCTGGATATATCTGGATATATTTGGATATATTTGGATATATATCTGGATATATCTGGATATATATCTGGATATATATCTGGATATATCTGTATATATTTGGATATATTTGGATATATGTATAGCTTAATGTATTTGGATATTTAACTTTACATATTTGGATATATATGTATCTACATATAATTTGGAAATGTCTCTGTAGCATTTGCCCATGATTACTCTTGGCTTAGCTCTTACACTGAGCTTTAACACAGAGTCTGGTGTAAATTTGAGGAGAATATGGACCTAAGAGTGCATGGGATCTTGGTTTTGCTCGAAATTTAATTTTCACTTACTTTCCAGACAAATTGCAAAAAACAAGGGGCAGGTTTACCTTACTCTTGATTTCTTCAGGCTGTAGGCAATAGGGTTTTTAATATAGAGGATTTCATTGTTAGAGGGCTTCCAAAATTGCTGCAAATTTGCTAATTTTGGTTTGTATTTTCTTTGTTGGAATTAATTGTTTTTCTGTCAGTTTGATTTCTATACTTTTTTGTTTGATAATCAAGAAGGGGGCGTCAGTTTTCACTTCCCGAGGCAAACTTTTCATCAGTAAAAAGATGATGAATGTAATTACTGTCCTGTAGTGTTTTATTTTCTTTCTTTAGTGTTTTCTTTTCTTTCTTTCTTTTTAGTAATGAAAAAAATCATTTCATTTGAAATCCAGAGAAAGTTATTCCCCCTCATTGAACCATTTAAGAATAATTGGAATATTTATTTAGAATAGAATTACCCACCTTGCAGTTATCATAATTGATTAGATTTTATCGCTCAGAAAGTCAGAAAATTTGCCCAGCGTGCCCGCTATCGGCCAAGAAATTAACATTTCGGTAAACACCTTAAATTCAATTTTGACAATCAATTTGGTGAGGAGAAGAGTGGCGTAACGAAGGATCTGTCCAATGCACGTAAATACGGCTGTTAGAAATTCTAATCAAGCTAGCCCAAGGGCGAAAGTCGAACGAAGGATGGAGCGAAGTGTAAATTTGTCTTCTCTTTTTGACTCGTCTTTTTTCTCTCCTTGATGATACCCTGATGTTGACGAATTCTGTCGTTCTTTCATTATTTCTTCTCTCTGTTTTTGATTAAGCAGTGAGTGGGAGTTAATTAGATTTGATATGTGAAGTGTGACTGCTTCTTGAGTATCTTAATATGTTGGGGTAGTCAAGTCAGTGCATTGCAACTTTCTTGATATCTTGGTGTATTACCTATTCGTAATTCAGTTGGCTCTAGTAATCGGTGTTCAGTTGCATCGCTTTTACTGTTATTTTTTTGCCATGTAGGTATTCTTATGCATTTATTTTTCAACTGAGCTTTGAGCATTAATTCAGTGACTTATCTTTAATGTATTTATTTTTTATTTATTTCATTTCTGGGCATGAATACAAATTTTTCATTCTTTGTTATCATAGCCATAGGTTCCCATTTTGCTAATTCAATTTGAACAATATTGAAAATTAAATCCCATTGAATTTATAAAATGAAAATGAACAGGCTCATGTGCCAGACTGAATTCATAATCATCAGATATCTTGAAGTTCGCCATTAAATAAAATGTAACATTGATAAAAGGAAAAAAAAGTAATACTTTGTGAAAATGAGAGCTCTACTTAGACAGATCAAACAAATTGCAATGTATCCATTTCAAATTAGATAGTATAAACCTTTGAAAATTAAAATGCATGAAAGCAATTTGCATTTTTTACTTATTTAAAGGAAAATCTTAAATTGAATGATAGAATATCGTCGTGAACAACAATAATCTACATGTAGCTGTCACCACATGTGTGTTTTATTAGAAAATAATATGTTCTTTGCTTATGATTTTTAGGTTTCAACTTTCACGTTACCACAAATGCTTATTACAAGGTTGTTGCCATTTGTATGGATCTGCATGGTCTTGTTCATATACCAGCAAAATAATGTAATTGCAAGAAAATGTAACATTTTAATTTATGAGCAGGCCTGTTGCAATTGCATCCGATGAATCGTCCATTCCTCACTATGTCCATGGAAGCCTACCTCAACCAGCCCTCTCCTCTTGCATAGGATATTGATTTCCCGCCGTTTCTGAAATGTCAATAATATCTCAGAAGTGCTATTTCTGACGTCAGCAGAAAAAGGGGAAAAAAGTCTTCAAAAAGTTCATTGCACTCGATTGTGGGATAGCTTATTTGAATAACAAGAAATACACATAAAAATGGATAAAAAGAGGGGAATGGATGGAATGTGTGGGAGATATACGTGGCGGCGTCATTCCGTTCCCCTCGGTGGTTCTGTCTTGAATGAATAGCATGAAATTGATGACGAGTGCTTGCAAATTGAATGGAATATTATATTAATAACTTGCTTTGTGGCAGTGGGTAGAATACTCTATGATTTTACTAACAGCTTTTTCTTGGATGAATTCAGCTTCATTCTGTAAGAAGGATAAATGAATTAATGTTGAGGTTCCGTTTTATTCATAGTTAAGATCCTAGATTTGTCATTTGTATTCTGCTATTAAAATCAGAAATGATTTCTCATGAAGTTTTTCAGTAATGGTACCATACATAATCTGATGCATTTGGTAGGTAATACTTAATGTTCTGTTCTCTGAAATCACTCTGCCTTGTGCTAGAGGTAGGGAAATATGAGGAGAGATAATAATGAGATATTCTGGGAATAGATACATTTAGGACTTATTTCTACTTTATGCCCACACTTGGTGCTCTTCCTGAATGGACTTAACTAGGCAATCATTCTGGCTATCTTGCAAAGGAATAATAATTTGTAATATAAGGCCTTGGTAGAAAATGGAAATTCACTGGGGGGGGGGGGGATAATCCTTTTTGTTAATCATTAATTCCATAACTCCATTTATTGTGGCCGGCTTGATAGCGGAAGAAGTCTTATTGGAACCGGCAGTTCAATGTAAATTCATGAGGAGCTTCTAATTGCCTTTCGACCGTGTATGACCATCGCAATCAATCATCCCGTTTTATGAAGCGATGTTTACCACGGAGATCACACAATCCTTGATGCTGTGGAAGTCTCACCAGTCTTTTACCAGTCTCTGACGTACTCTGGTAAAGAACGGAGCAATCAAATGCATTCATCATTTTTATATGAATAATAAACCAGATGAAGACGGTTTCATTTTCATGTTAAAGGTTGTCTCTCGAGGTCTCCCAGTGGCTGAATGTGAATTTCTCACAGATTTTATTCCAGTTTTCACTGACTATTTCACTGAATGTTTCAAACCGTTGGACCTTACTACTGGTGCATTTTGTGATAGAATTTCGATCCATACTACCTACAAACTTTGGCTGAGCATAAATTCTAAGCGTTACCAATAGTGCCACCCTCTCCTCCCCATCCCCATGCATTTTGATCTGGTTCGTACACGTAACGTATATCACACTCTCATGATGTCCCGGTGAAATGAGAAAAAAAAAATGGCTGCTTGGCATTTGATTTCTCGACGTCGGAGAATTGCAGCTGCGGTTATGCCACATAGAAGCAATGTACATGTATTAAGACTAGAAGGGTTTTCCCTATGTGGTACCATATACTTTCAAGTAAAAAAAACTCAAAGATACCTGTTACTGATGGCTTAGTAGTAGAGCAGTGGTCTCCTGACTTGGAGGTCCCTGGTTCAAAACCAAGTTGATGCAGTAGTGCCATTCAGTAATGCATCAGTCCTCATTACTAAGTCCCTAGGATAGGACTTAAGAATGTAGGTCCCCTGGTTGTTCAACTACAAGCATACTTGGTTTCTTACCTGTCAGGTAGAATAAATCTTCAATCGATTCAAAAGTGTGTTTGACATTTTCCTTACGTGACATTTTGCTGATCCCCCAAAACTGGTATTGCACGAGGCTTTTCTTGTTCAGATTATCACTTTGAGAATAGTTGCTAGATCATCTGTTGAGAGCTAAAAAGGTGTTAACTCTACTTTGAAATACATGAGTTACCCCCATCTGGTTCTCATGCAGACAAGATAATGGTTTCATTGGAAATTGCAGGTGCACAGCAAGTTTGCAACTTTTTCCTTTAAAGGGGGAAAGTCTACCCTGATTATAAGTTGGTCTTAAAAGAAGCAAAAAAATTAAAGAAAGACATCAGTGAAGGTTTGAGCAAAGTGTGATAAGAAATGAGAAAGTTATGAATTTTTGAAGTTGTAATCTATCAAACACAAATTGGCAAATCTGTGACCTATCTTGCGAGCTCCTCTCCCCCTTGCCCTTTACCCAAAATATCATTAATTTCCATTTATTTTCTTTGAAGAAAATACTCAGTCATACGTGCACCTTAGGTATTATCATTGCTTATATGTTTTACACAACACCTGTATGAAACAAATTTATTCCTTCATCGAAAAACTAAGAAAACAAAATTTTATGAAATTTTCTGTACCGAGTCTCGTTTTTCTTCTTTTATTCAAATCAACTTAATACCAGGTTGGACTTTCCCTTTAAGAACATGATAACAACTGACCGAAAAAAAAATAGTAACACTACCTGGAAAATGATGAAAAACTATTCTCCTCTGGTTGATATCTACAGCAAACAGTCCTGATGGAGTTGGAACTCGTTTATCATCGTGCTTTCATTTTCAGTTCTCCCTTTTATCTTTCGTCTTCAGAAGTCATTTTGTGCTGACAACCCCCCATAAATCATACATGTAGTAATTCCCAATATGGTATACTATTGTTCATGCAGCTTTGTGGACACCTAGCCTGGGAGTGGAAAAACATTTTCCCCGTGAACCAGAAGTAATTTTGAGATCAGACTGAAACTATGTAGTAATAACTGGCTTGGATGCTCTTGGCGTAATGAACAGATGTTAAATATGCTGACTTAGTTCATATAATAACTTAGTATTTTTAATGAGAGAATCCCAAATTTTCTTAAATGATTTTGCAGAGTTGAACACTAGTGGTAGCTGGAGTCTGGGGACAAGCAACGCTCTAAAAATTCACAGTGACCCGCAAATTTTAACAATATTATCAGATTATAGAAATGTAGCATATTCAACTAATTATCATTTTATTTTGTTATTATATTCACTCCATTCAGTTATACATGTACATGTACAGGTATTGCCCCATTCCTAGTCTGTTTGTTTTTTCAATTCCATTTTATGACATCAAGGAATACAAGTTTTATTGTCAGGTTGAGTTATGAAATGCAAGATAAAGGGGTAAAAACTGTCATACAATTATTTCTGGGGAGAAAAAAAAAATGGTAAATTTGAAAATGATCAGGTTAACTTTTATTGACCATAAAAAAGGAATATTTCATTTTAATATTTTCGGTATTCAAAAATTTGTCATTATTTGCTTGATTATTCTTCTAAACAAACAAAACGAACTTATCTATTGCGAACTCGGTTTACACAAAAATAGCCGTAGTGGAAACGCTGATGACTGAAGGACATACCGGTATTGAGCTCTCATGTGTATGAAGGCCGTTTATTGATGTGGCTAAACGGAAGTGAATATGAACAGGATGCTCATTCATTTGGAACTGATTCCCAGGTATGTTATGATATGAATTAAAGTTTTCTACCCGAATACCTATTTTTAACCTTTTGTTTGTGAATGCTCAGTATAGATACACACTAATTGAAAGCTAAAAAAAGGAAGTGTACATGCAGTTGGATTGTTATTGAGAATTAGAGCGAAAATGATCATTAATGCGTGCCTTTTGCATGGGAAACTTTTGCTTTGTTCATTCATGTACTGCCTGTGTATTGTTGTGGTTGTGGCCAAATACTTCATTGATATCCAACTTTAGATGGTGGATGAGGATTACATGCATGTTTGATCTAAACAAAAATCAATATTTGATTAATAACTAAGCTATACTGTCTCAAATGTATTGGTCACAAATTATCAGCACTTTACTTATTATTTATAACGGTATGTACATGTATGTCTAAATTCTCGCAATTAATTTTTATTTTTTTATTTTTTTTATTTATTTATTTTTACTTTTGGGAGGGGGGATATGAGTGTTTTGTCTTCTATGCAGGCATCCAAATTTGGAAATCAAGAAAAACCTAAATCTCAGAATCTTTGCATAACCGGTAGTAAGAACAATTTTATACTTTATGATTTCTTGGTAAAACAGAATGACAAGTTTGTGGTCCTTAAACAGAATGACTTTCAAGAACCCTTAGCTTATTGGGTGTCAGAAATAATTCAGGTTATAGTTTTCTTACATTTTTCTGGAGATGTTAGTGTTGCAACATCCCCTTGAAAAATATTAGATAAAGGTGTATGGTAGTGAGATCAGAGAGAGAGAGAGGGCATGGAAGAAGAAAGAAAGGAAGAAAGAGATGTAGGCCTACTCCTTTTGGCCAAGTTCTAGCTCAGGGGTCAACTTTTCAAGGGCGTCATTCAGGTGCTGCGGTCAGAAATTTGATAGGTTTGACCTCCTCTGACCCAATTCCCATTGACCATTGATTGGCCAGTGACTGAGCAGTCAGTGTATCACATCCTATAATATCATATTTAGGTCAGGCATTTGTGGTAGGATTGCTAGGTCATCTGTGTGCAGTTTAGAGGATTCCCGTGCAAAGAGTTTATGACCCCTTTCACACTCCCTGCTAGACCACTCCAAGTTAGACCGCTCTAGAGGAACGGTTCTTGAAGAACGGTTTGATTGCTTTCACACTCCGCGCATTTTTTATGTCTCAAATCGCTCAACGATCCAAAGTGATCTTGTTGCTATGGCAGCTCAGGTCAGCAGGTCAATTTTTTCGCGCAGAATTCAAACCGTATACTGCCTGCCTGATGCATTTCTCGCGCAACACACACACACTAACTTCCGGTTGAAGTACGCTTTAGGATCGCTTTCGGTTTCACACTGCACGTTAGAGCGGTCTAACTAAGAACCGTTCCTCAAGACCACCTCTCGAGGTGGTCTTCTGGGGCGCTCCAGAAGAACGATTCCTGGACCACTTTAGCATTCACACTCACCTCAGAACCGCTCCTGAGGAACGGGTCATAGTTAGACCGCTCTAACGAAGTGAGTGTGAAAGGGGTCTATGACGCCCATTTGCAAGGCAAGTCTGTGGTTCTGATGGAGGGGGGTGGGGGGGGGGGGCTCAGTTGATAGTCCAGTTAGGCAATGAGCTCTGCTGCTAGGATGAGTCCCATCATTATAAAATAAAATATCCTTGAGCATGGGTTCCATCGCTCACATTTTTAAAAAAAAGTGAAGTATCATCCAACTACAGCTCTGAGTATGATATATTTTTTTCCCCTTCATGGGCTCTTTCAAAATAATCCCTCTATGGTTAAAGATTAAGTTGAGTTCTGGTCATGAGATTGAATTATGAAAGAAACTGTCTCAAAGGAATTCGGAAAGGTTGACCATTGCTCACATAAGAATCAGTGTATGCTGCAAGGTTTTGGAATCACCAAAATGATAAGAAATTGACTCAATCCTACTGAGAGTCACATGCACTGCACACAGAAATGTGTATATGGGACTACACACAAATGTTTGGCCTGAAGATTTCACCTGTTTCTTGTCATATTTTGAATGTGAGGGCAATTGAAGAGCAATCCTTTTCAGGGGACATATCTACTATGATAATCTTCCAAACTGACATAAAAGGAATGAGAAAGCTCACAAATTATTTTTTACCTTTCCCAGAACTCACCCTTCCCTTTGAAGAAAAAAGGTGAAGTATCATCCAACTACAGTTAGGACAGTTTTTTTGAAAACTGTGAACTAGGGCACATTGAACTACATTGGAAGTCTATACGCCTTAGTGCTTGTTTATCTGATCCGGGTGAAGAAAAAGCCCCCTAGCCAGACACTATCAGTAATGGCTGATATGCAAATGCAACCTATCTGTCCTTGGGTGTAAGATTTCATACAGAAGTGTATCATCAGAAAAAAAAAGAAATATTTGTTTAGCCTTTTGAAACTGTTGTAGAAATCACATGAAGGGAATTGTAATGTTGATATACTGTATGAACTATGATAGCTGAAGAAGCCCATCTGGAAAGATAAATCAGTAAGAATAAGCCTTTATCATAGGCCTGTGGGTCAGCTGTGTGCATCGAGGCTTCTAGATTTTGGCTCTCCGGTGGCATAATATGCCATAGGCAACATTGAGAATCATGTAGTAGGCCTACAGTTTTTCTTTTCTTTTTTTTAGACTGGTGAACATATTCCCAGTCTGTGTACCAATAATGATTCCCGCTTTCCCTTTGTTACCTTATAGTTTTAGTTTTGCCACCCATTTGGATGGGTTTGAACATAAAACTCTAGGTAATAGGAGCACTTCCCCATGGGTCAGTGATATGCTATCTCAAGATTCCTTTTGGGTCTGCAACAGTGAGACTAGACCTGAAAGTCCCAAACTTGCATTCCAGAGTTAAAGCGACCCCCCTCTGGGCAAACATGTAGGTAAGAGTTACTGCATCATGGAGATAAGCTGGATTGGGGGGAGGGAGGTTAATACTGGTGACTGCATAGTGAAGCTACCTCTGTCGTAATGAGCAGCAGTGGTTTTAGGTGTCCTCAGGCTAAGGCTGTGACCTCAAACGAGGTCACCGAAGGCTCAGAGGGGAGGATTTGTGACCCTGGTATATAAATAGGTCGATAGGAGGTGTGCAAGTGTGTAGGTGTGTGTGTGAGGGGGGGGGGTACAGAGAAGAGAAATTCACTGTCAGTTAAAGGGATGAAGAGGAAGACATGGAGATTTTATAGAGAGTAACAGAGACAAAATATAAAAAGTGAAAGAATGAGAGAGTATTGTATTATTGGGACGTATGACATAAGCTTACTAAAGGTTTTGGAGGAAAGATTTCTATGTGGCCTTCAAACTAATATTTTGAACTCTAAATTCCTCTCTTTTCCAGAAAACTTCTGTTTGAATTAGTGTAAAAACTACACTTTATTCCTATTTTTTGTCTTTAAAAAAAAAAAAAAATTTTGGCAATGGAACTGGAAGGTTGGTACTCACACACAAATAATCTTTGTTTCTTCTTAACATCTGGGGCAAGTATAGACAAGTAATCCTAAATGATAAGCATTTGACAATTAAACTATTAAGTCACCAAGAATGAAACTACTTTTCCTTTTCACTCTTGTTTAAAGATAAAGTTGAGTTCTGGTCATGAGATTGAATTGTGAAAGAAACTGTCTCAAAGCAATTGGGAAAGGTTGATTATATAGCACATAAGAATTGGTTTATGCTGTAAGGTTTTGGAATCACCAAAATGATAAGAAATTGACTCAATCCTGCTGAGAGTCATATGCACTGCACACAGAAATGTGTATATGTATTGGGACTACACACAAATGTTCAGCCCAAACATTTCTGCTTTTCTTGTCATGTTTTGAATGTTAGAGCATTTGAAGAGCAATTCCTTTCAGGGACATATCTACCATGATAATCTTCTAAACTAACATAAAAAGGATGAGAAAGCTCACAAATTACATTTTACCTTTTCCAGAACTCAAGCTTCCTTTTAGTGTATTTTATTAGCTGTCTATCAAATTAATTCTTCAACTGAAAAAAAAAAATGGAATCTGCCTCCTAAACCCTTCCATCCAAGTATTCAGTTGTCAGTGCATCTGTGCTCCTATATAAAATGTCCATCTCTAAAGAGAATGTGAAATTGCCTCTCAGCGCTCATTTTGAGAATGTATATTTACGACCTTGGCTCCAGAATTGATAGAATAAAAGAGGATTAAATAGTGTTATGTAGATTTGCGGAATATGAAGGATGATATTTCATTACCAAGCTGCAGCTATCCTCATCATTTATTTATAAGCGATCGTAATTCAAGTTTTGAGTGAGTTTGTTTTTCCTTTCCATCACAGGGATTGGTTTTGATAAGTGCATCAGAAAAGCATTGAAAACGAGTGAGGTACATCCAGTACTGAATTTTATCTGTGAAACTAGTGTATGCCCTACTGTGTATTGTACTATTGTTTGTTTGTGCATATATATATCTTTATTCAAAGTAATTGCTCCTGTGCTTCTATGTATTCTTGATATATCTATCTGTCCTCAATTTGTGAATGATTATCTCCTTTTTTAAATCTTAGACAGATGTTTTTAAAAAAAATGAAAGGAGAGCAATATTCCTATTCAGAATTTTTCATTTGTTTTTTTATTTGACACTTAAATGCATTTTAACAAAATACATGCAACTTTGGAGCACCTCTGCCCCCCCCCCCCCCCCAATCCTTTGCGATAAGCCTTGCTGAGAAAGTCAACCATTGGAACCGGGCAAGCTGTTCATATTTTCTCGCTTTCAGGGGCACAGCTTGATACGAGAAGCAAGTCTAGAGCAACTAGCTCCAGAGGCACGGTGAGTCTCCCGTGCTCTCTGCGTCACGCATCTAATATTAGCCGGAGTCAAAGGCCTTGAACATGATCTATCTATCGGACTATCTAATGGGACTGTTGTTGGGCTCTCCGTTTACACCACTCTCCATCGCTTTCCCTTCATCTTTGATACGCAGAATATTGAAATTTGACCCTGTTGACAGAGTCGGTCATTAATTTTGCTATATTTTTTACGCTTCACCATAACCGCTGTTCTCTCCAAGGTGTGCTTTGAAGTCGGGCACTTTATATTACAAAGTGAGTGGATTGAAGCTCCAGGGAGAAGATGTAAAAATCACATCAAGTGTGCTACACCCTGCGTCAACTGTGATCAGTAACATGAAGAAAATTGCTTTGAAAATGGAAAACTTGGTTATAATGGCCCATTATAGTATATTCATATTTTGCCATTAGCTTTCATTTTGATCAGGCCATGGAATCACAGTGGATTACAGTGAGGACAGTGTGTGAAAGACTGCATGAAGCGAGATGCAGTTATGCTTGAAATTGTGTATTTATGGCTCATTTAAGATTCGCATTTATCTTTCAATATGAAAAATTCTGTCTTGATGTTCTGGGATTACCATAATAATTATAATCACTGCTTTTGTCATTGTGATATATTATCATTATTGGTTTGGTTTTGTAGTTTGGAATGTCCTTTCTTAAAACAATAAGGAGCAATTTTAATTTGCCCCCGTAGCTAAACATGATCGGTTTTGTCCATCCGTGACACAAAATATATCTTATCATAAAATTAATTGAAAGACTATCACTGCCATGAAATACATGGAAAGTTGCTAGAAATTTGGTTCTTCAGAAGTTCCAAGGTGCCAGAATTCTTGGACCAAACTATTTTTAAGCAGGGTTGTTGTAAAAAATAAAAAAGACACTTTTAGCAAAATTTCCATCTGTGATGTACATATTTCACATCTCTTATGGAATCTAGAGCTTGTTTTGAAATTCTAAATGTCTGATAGGGAAGCCAATTTATCTGACTAACATTTGCAAGTGAAAGTATCAGACAAGGGGCCCGTTGCACAAAACTTATGTTTAATCGCAACTCCGAAAAATCAAACGCAAGTCCTTAATGCACACTTCTGATTGGCTGAAAATAAAGTTGCGTTTGATTTTCCTGAGTTGCGTTCAAACGCAAGTTTTGTGCAACGGGCCCCTGATCATGTTGTTCTGATATTGATATAAAAAAAATTCTTAAGAAATAGAGCATTTTATTAATTCTCATTGAAATAAGTAACCATGACAACCAAATTTTATCATTTTTCAGTACACCTAGTGATACCCTCCAAAATAAATCATAAAGCAATCCATCACATTTAATCACTTATTTTTAGAGGCCTCCCAACTTGGAAAATTTTGAAATGTCTGTCCTTGTGACGCGAACTGATCACACTCCTGAAATAGCCTTAGTATAGCCAGTGAAAGTAGTCCCTTTATTTCTCTTCTTTGGTACATGTATTTTTTTCCTTCTTTAGGATTTAAAAAAATTGTAAGAAGCCCTTGGGGAAAAAATATATTATTTTGAAAGTTGATCATGAGCAGAAAGAGAGCTTTGAATTTATTACTTGTATCAGCATGCTTTTATCTGTTCACTGGTATCCGATTCCCTAGACATTTTTGAAGTTCTTACTCATCACAAGATAAGGTGTCAACTGTAAGATTTTATTCATTCTTGTGAAGCTTATCAAGTTACATTACACATACATGTATTCAGAAATGTTGTCTTATCTTCCATATGAACTTGTAGTTTCCCCTTTGTAGTTTGTTTTCATACCTTAATAATAATACACACCTGCAGGTCAAGGATAGCGGAAATATATTACCTTATTGTTAAATGTTAAACTCTCAGGAATTGTTACTTCCATGCTTTATACCTGCATGAAAAATTATCATGAAAAGTGATATGCTACACGAAGATATATTACTGAAAAAACCGGACTACTGGATGCTGGACTTAATGTGTTGCAGATTCAGTGTCACAATGAAACAATAGAACATAAAATTTATAGAAGATAAACCGTGTTTGCGGTAAAGTTGTGAGGAGCAAGGCACACATTATTGTAGTGAATAAATGTGTACAGGAGATATCACTTTGGATGGCATTTTCAATCATTTTGGGCATGAATTTTCATTGAAATTAGAACCTTTTCCACACTGCCTCAGAAGGGAGATGTTGTTTGTGCATGCATTTCCATAAAGTTTTATATTTCAAAGGGCAATATCATGTCGACTGCATACAAACAGTTAGCGATATCTTCATTTGAATAAATTCAATATTGAGCCTAAATTTTCAAAAGATAGGATTTAAAGTCTATTTTAAATGTTATTCAAAAATATTATCTACCCTACTAAACATAAGGTAGAAATGGCATGGACAGCAACATGAGTTGCCCACCCCCTTTATCATATGATTTTAACCAAGACTGGAATTTATGAAAATGGCAAAGATGCTCCCCCCCCCCCTTCCCCCACTTCACTTGATTCTGCAGTGGGAAACCTAAATTCACTAAAAATATTGACTAATATCTTGACTAATTCTTGAATCCAATGAACAGTAAGAGGACAAACAAAGAGGGCAAACATATAGTAATCACCCCCCCCCCCCCTTGCCCCCACATGGCTCTGCCCTTATTCTGGTTTGGACTTGAATGACAGGTTGCTTATATTCCTGAAGGGTGTTTTTCTTTATATAATCTGGATTTTACACTTGAAAATGACATTTACCACCAAGTTCTATCAAAGCTACCCATTTTCTAATTCGGAATAATTCTAAAGCCTACCAAAAAAAAAAAAAACCACAAGGATGATGTAATGCAGTCATCAATATCTCCACCCCCCCCCCCCCAAAAGCAAAAACAAAAACAAAACACAATTCCTTACTATTCCTCTTTTAGGGTCTCGCTCGGACAAGGAACCCTTTGCAAATACTACTTGGGGCAGTTTTGTAACAACAGCCCTGAACATGGGCATTGCCTGTGAAGCAGCCGGCCTAGCTAGGAAAGGACTGGTATTTTATTGATTTAAGGACCCGCATTCTAATTTCCGGCCGATAATTATACATCTCTCTCGCAATCAATGATAGATGAGAAAGAGGAGATTCCATCGTCGTCGCCGTTTGAGTGTGGGATGATCCGTCGTTTGAATAGATCTGACGTAATGAGCCAAGTTTGAACTCTGACCTCATGAGGATCGGTGGATGTTTACTGATGATATTTTTGTCCCCCTTTTTTTTCTTTCTTTCGTTCAACCATTTCCCCTGAGATGATGTGTAGGTGTAGGCCTACATGTTTTCATCCCTGTCAGTGGGATAAGCTGCTAATTTCATATGCAGCAAAACACCCTTCAAGAATATTTAAAGATATAAATTTTGAAAAGCCATGAATTTGATTAAATTTTAGGAGGCATGTAATGAAGAGGCTCAACACTAATTCCCAAAGACAGTATAGCACACAAGATAAATGATTTGCTTTAAACAATTACATGCATCTGTAAGAGGAAAACAATCATAATAACCATTTCGAATTTTATCCTCTATTTCTAATTGACATTGATAGAAAGTCACACAAAAAAACTTTATCAAAATTCCTTTTTCCAAACACTTTCCTCCCTTGACCTACAGTGTTAATGTGCGTTATTATGCGATGCATTTTGATTTTACTATGCTTATAAAAACATGTTGATAATTGTTGATATTCGATGCCGATAATTTGATATGTGATTGTGAAACTCACCGTATTTTCCTTGTTAGTTGATAAAATCATTGAATCTTATACGCAGTTTCATTAGTCAATCAAAATTGTCAATTCCGATTGAAATTGGAGGATGATTGTGGTGAAACTGTTTGAAATGTTTCTTTTGAAATGTTTCTTCTGAAATCACAACATCAAAGAGGAAGGATGAACGTACTGAGAATGATTAAAGAGTACACGTTTGGAGCGGCATGGCATACCCAACGGAAAGCATGTATTTCAGAAACAGGTCACGCTGAAAGGACTGTAGTGGGAGGGCGCCAGAAGTCTTTCTTGCCACTCTTCCAAGGCACACATCTCAGGGGCATTATTAACGTGCAGCTAGGGAAGCAGAACTAACAAGTGTCCTAAAAATAATACTCCCTTCTAGAATAACAGCACCCTTAGGAATGCAAGGGTAGTGTATATGTATGTATGTTACATTGCAGGGATGAATATTTTATTGTATGCTGTATAATTTCATAATTCATTGCAATTATGGGATTGTCAGATCTTACCAAAATTACAAACATTATGTAAACTTTATTATTTATAAATTTGAGGCCAAATCCCCATTTTCTCCTGAAACTCTCCTTATATGATGAACGTACAGTTATAATTCAAAATTGGTCAAAGCCTCCGCCCATTAAGCTTAAATTATTTTAGCTTAACCTTGTGCAAGTGAGAGAATGTAAGTTACAGAAGTTTAACCTAAAATTATTGTAAGAAGCAATTGTTTTTAATGGGGTATAACAAGAGAAGATTTAATATGTTTTTAAGTGTAAAGTAAAGTAAGATATTGTCCGTGCTTTCACTGAATGTGATCTAAACACACCTTTTCTTATGCATGTGAAGAATAAATTGCAAGAAGTTTACATTGTGCAAACAACCAAGTTAGAAAGTAGTTGCCAGTCTAATTTATTTCTGAACATATCATTCTGGAGTATACATAAAGTTATTTTAGAACGCAACGAAACTGGGAAAGAAAAAAGAGATCTTGTATTGAAACATGTATTTGAAAGAGAAATCAGAAAAAAAGAATAGAAATCCAATGTAGCAGAAAGGAAAGAATACTTGAAAATTTGATACTGATATTTGTAAGTTATATTTGATTTTGTAATTACTTTTTTGTCATTTGTATATGATTAATGTACTATTGATTTGTCAGATTTCAATGTGAAAGGAATCCTTCACAAAATTGTCAACCTTGAAATGTTATTGTCATTTGCCATACAGACGGATTAAACTTAAAAATTGCTGTATAAAAATGTCCCCAATTTTCATTTTGGAAAAAACATCTTGCTGATGCTAATAGTGTTTGTCTTCTTTGTTGTCCCCGCCGAACGAAGTTCGCGAGGGGACTATGAAACGGGCTCCGTTCGTGTGTGCGTGTGTGTGTGTGTGTGTGTGTGTGTGTGTGTGTGTGTGTGTGTGTGTGTGTGTGTCCGTCCGTCCGTCCGTCCGTCCGTCTGTCCGTGTGTGCTCAAATGTTAGAAAATGCTACTTCTCCGTCATTTCTTGGCCGATTTTGATTCCGATTGTTTTATCTGATAGGGCTGGGTGGGGGCTTCCAAACTTCTACACAGAATTTTGAAATTCATTAATTATGCAAATTTATGCAAATTTATTCAAAATTGACGAAAAATGCTACTTCTCCTCTATTTCACATCGGATTTTGATTCCGATTGTTTTATCTGATAGGGCTGGGTGGGCGCTTCCAAACTTCTACACAGAATTTTGAAATTCATTATTCATGCAAATTTATGCAAATTTATTCAAAATGGCTGAAGGTTCATAATGTTTTCATGTTTTATATTTCAGTTGTATACATGCATTGTTGGTATTCTCTTCTTTTGCATGCAGTAACATTATTATTTTATTCACTAAAGTTTTTCACTGAAGTTTTAAGGTTCAGGCTAGTTAATTTCCACAGATCTGCACTTCCGGCGGGGACATTTATTACGCATTGCGTAATTTACTCATTCACTTGTTATTTTTCAAAAGAAGTCTAGATCTTAATGTTCAATGATTTTTTGTTTAAGTTCACTTTTAAGAATTGTCATAAAAGCTGACATGGACAGAAAAAAGTTGTAAAGGAAGGTAAAAGCGATCTTTCCTTTTTCAAGTGGCGCACCCAAATCTCTTCATACAGCTCTTTTGATATTTTGTTCAGAATAGAGACTTCATAGTAAGTACTCTATCGTGACCTTTCTCTGCTAAAAAGGCAGATCTGGCTCATATTCATTCAAACTATAAGCTTTGAAATCTATCTTTTCTTCATGATTTCAGACTAGACTTTTCACTGACATTGTCCCTCTTTTTCAACAGTACAGAGTGGCTTTTAAAGAGTATTTAGTTATTTTGTTTGAGTTTTCATCACTAGGTTTTAATATGGATGAGACTATAATGACTGCTGTGGTATATTCAATCCTGAAAATCAATTTCTTTCTCTCCGTTCATTGGCATAGTCTGCATAGATGCTCTTTTTTTTTTCTTAACCTGCATATGCACAATGCAAGTATGTTGAAAAAACTAGAGTGATCTTTCCCACCTTGTGTGTGTGTGTGTGTGTCGCGGGGGAGGGGGGGGGGAGATGTTTATAACTTTGGTTTTTAAAAATACAAAACATAATGTTAAAACTGGTTTAAACTATTAATCGTAATAGTTTCCCTTTTGTACTGATCATATCATAGTTTCCAGTGGGATATGTGCATTTATATCTCTTTGTTCTTTGAAAGTTCTCTAGAAATGATGACTCTGGCTTTAGTTTCACCACACAGTGCATTTATAGGAATAAATCTTACCAGGTAGGCTACTCAGAAGCTGCGTTCATACGGGACTTGTGATTTCAAAACTTCAAATTAACGAAACTTTGACTAACAACGACGAGGGTTCACACGGGGCCCGAAACAACAACGCTCATTGTTCTGAGATTAAAAGTCAAGCGATTGTCGTTTGACATGAAAAGAGAGGTCATCGTTAAGAACGAGTTTGCTAAACTTGAAGTTTGTTCTGTCCTCGTAGTCAGTAAATATGATGGAGGACCCCCCCCCCCCCCCACCCCTGCTTGTGGTTTTGGTGTTAACTACTAGCTCGCTTGTTGTTCTATAACTACAGTACAAGTAAACTTACAGTTTTGAAACTACAAGTCCATTGCACTGTTGCATTCGTGTGAACCTGACTTAAACACACTGCTCAGTTGTATTACAAAATCATAAATCTTTCATCTTAATGCATTTTTTTGCAATTATTCCTCTTATATTGCACCCTGTAATAATACCACCTGTGTATTAACTATAATCTCCTGTTACAATAAAAGATTCCACAAAGAACAAAAAGAAGATCATATGGTATATTGAAAGCCAGAAGTACGTGAACTCATATTTTTACAAAGAGTTAACGCCCTTTTGGCTTTCAGTAGATCATACATTTACTAGTAGTAGTTCATGAGGTGGGAGTAGTATGAATGTACTCTTCCAAGTGTCTTTGAACTCTCTCAGTCTCTGTTATTGTTTGTTTTGTTGTTTTTTTTCCTCAGACAAACTTTTCTACAAGTTATTATTACTAGAAAGGGTGGGGAGTGGAGGAAGGAAAGGGACTTGTCTAAATGGAGCAGAAATCATTTCCGCATAAACTGTAGGCCTATATCTAGTGCACTTGACATTGTGAAAATATGTGACTTTCTGCTGCCCAAGTACCCTTAAATTTCTATAAGCAGGTACACGTAGAGCCTATGAAATCTTGAATTGAATGCTGCCACTTATTTAGAGACATTTTTTTGCAAAGTTTTATTACTTTTAGATCATATGGTGATTAGAAGCTTGAAGTATTTGGCGGAATTGGGGTTTGATTTAACCAACAAAATGCATGATTACACTGAAATATGCTGAAATCACTCACTCTGAAAAAAGAACATGGATATGCATAAATGGGACCAGGTATCGTAGATTATTAATCATAATGTATGTGATTCATTAGTCCCTTTAACTAACCAAATTTTATTCTGCAGATATATCTTTATTGAATTCATTTATAGATTTAAGCATTCTGTCCAAAATTATGGTGAATTTTGTAGCATTTCTTTTTAGTCGTTACCAGAACTAGAGTATCCCTTTAACCACAAATGTTGGCCTGCCCCTCGGCCCCTCTGCCAGGGCTAGCCTTGACATATTTCATCAAGTTTGGCAGAACACATTAGCAGGCAGGAAACCATACTTGGGTAGGGAATAGGGCTCTCTTCCGCCCCTCTATCAAATCATCTTTTAACCCCCTACCACGTTCTTCCCAGATGCATTGTTCTCATGAATGCAGTGATCAGTCATTTCCTCAATCCATATTTCTTGTTGAGTTAATTTGTAATTGGTTATTTTTCCCTATTTGTTTCGAACTTCAGAACGTGTATTGTGAGATACTCCCCCTCCCCCGTGAGTCCATCTATGGGTGCATTTATACTTTCTTTGCGTGTTTAGAACTAAACGCATAAGAAAAGGCTCATTCTGGCCTGAAAATGGGAGCATAAATGCACCCTATGTATTTCCATACTCTTTCTTCTCCCAATCTCTAGAGCTTCCTTCTCTGTCGCTGGTATTACTCTCTCTCTCTCTCTCTCTCCTTCCCCCCCCCCCTCCCCTGAACATGATGGACAAGAGAGGGGGTAGTCTAAAGTGTAGATTTTATCCAAACTCTGTTTAGAAGTTATTTAGAATTACATGTATATCATTTTCCCATGGAACTGGGAAGCTACATCCTAGCCCCATTCTGTGCACAATGATGCTTACTCCTCTCTACATTCCACATGAGGCCCACTGTGATCTGAGGGGCAACGGGTGAACACTTTTCAGGTCAAGTTTGAATTGGACGTTGAGAGGACCCAGGGATCATTCTTTTTCCCCCATCCTTTTCCCCCCTTTCATCACTTTTGCCGCTGCCGCCAGCCGCCTGCCTGTTTCTAATGGAATCCAGGCTACACCTCATGGCATCAGGGGGGTCATCGAACTGCGAAACCTAACCTTGGCTTTGCCAGTTCCGCTCTGTGCTCTGAAGATTTCCCTTTTTTCTCCCTCCCTCTCTCTTTCCATCTCTCTCTTTCTGTCTGTCTATCTCTCTCTTTTATATAGGCCTATAACCTCATGGCATTTTTTCCCTCTCATTCTTCCTCTCTCCCTCCCTCTCTCTCTCTCTCTTTTGATCTCCCTCTCTCTTTCCTCTCTCTTCCTGCATATGTTCTCATAAACGGGTGTTTTTATTATGATTCAAAAACTCCTCACTAAGCAGTGAATGGATAGAGCAGTGTGAGCTCTGCTTCCCAGCTCTGTGTTATGTGTGTATATGAGTGGGTGGTTACGGCAAAATTACTCTGGTTTGTGTGTGTATGGATATTTTGTGTGTGTGCATGGAACCTTGCTTCACTGCCTTGCAGAAGCAAGAGTTTCATTTTGCCTCGTGGATAGCCAGGGAGTACATGGCCATCCTCTCTTGCCCAACTCTTTTGGGAAAGTTTGCAGAATGAAGAAGCCATCCTTTTACTTCAGTTATCATCATCATCAGTACAGTGAGACGAGATGGGGGATGAGGAAGATGTTGCTTAAAGGTTCTTACAATGGATAACATCACATTTATTGCTTGGATGGTTCTTACTTGATGTGGGAGTAATGTTCCTGAACGTGGAAGCATGGTGGTGCTTATAGAAGTTGGCCCCTGCTTGCCATGTGTGTTGAGGAGCACATTGCGGGGAAAGAGGTGCATGCACGACCCCCTGTTAGTTACATGTAGTTGCATCTCTGCCTGGTAATTACGGTATTGGTAGTGGTAGGATTTGGGGCCTGGGGCTCTTGGATGAGTACAAATTCTTGTTCAGTGCAGTGAAGTGAAAGTTCCTGCCTTGACATACAGTCAGAATCTGCAGAAGTTCCAGCATGTTCTGGGAGTTACATGTTCTGAATCATGGATGCAGGACTAGGAAATTCTTTTCTGGAGACTGGAGTGTGGAACTAACTGGAAGCATGGCATGGTGGCACTCAAATCAGACTTCAAAGCCAGGTGTGGTGTGGCCATGTGTGAGCTGAGGTCAGTGAGGAGTACATCAGTGGGAAAGAGGTGTATGCAAGACCCCTCTAGTGGTACTGGTAGTGGTATGTTAGAGAACCATCCTCATTTTATCCCACTCCCATGACTCCATCTCCTTCAAAATTACTTTCCATCTTTTTCTTTCTACCTATTTCTTTCTTCCATCATGCTCTTCTCCTTCACCTTAGTGAGTCCTCAGTCCTCACTCTTTTTATCTGGTTATCTACTGGAACCTGGTGGTTCCTGTATTAACTCTATGGGAATTTGAGAATTCAGTAGTCAATGGGTCAACTAAAGAGTTGCAGATAGCCTAAGGGCAATTCCATGCCAAAGTGGACATGGCACCTCAAATTTCAAATTCATATTTCTGACACAAGTTTGGTATCAAATGAAAGCGTAACATCCATATTTTATTCATCTTGGCAAAAAAAAAAAAAGTTCTTTTTACCAGATTTCAAGGTCAAATTTTCAGTTTGCTTGATTGACATAATTAAATCTCAAAAAGTGAAAAATGACTAACAAAACTTGGATGTCCTCCAAACAACATGTTCTGTGTAAAAGTCTTAAATAATCATGTTTCAAACATATTAGGTGTTAAAAGATTTGAGCTCATGAATTTTTTAATGTTTTACATCAATTGTTATGCTTCAGTGACTTCCTTAATGCCTCAGAAGCTTAGAAGTGTCCTTCCGTTACCAAAAAAACTACTTTTTGAAATATTACTTTTAAAGTAGTGATTAGAGAGGGCTGAAAATTTGTATGCAAAGCAAGTTTAGGTAGGCTTACAATTTGATGTTCATGTATCCACAAAGCACTTCTATCCTAATTAATTAGTAATGAATTAAAAATGTCCTTCCGTTACCACTTTTGGTAACTGAAGGACACAAATTGTGGTAATGAAAGGAAATAGGATCTCATATTATGTGTTTTAAGCTCAGATATTACCCCAGATGTAGACATTTATATTATAGTAATAGTCTTATAATACATTTGCCTATTTGGAAACAAATGAGACTATTTACTAGCTTTGAAATCTCCTATAGATGCAAATGTCTTCTGTCAGACAAATTTATGGCAGGAGTGGCATTACACACAGGTGCATTTATGGGTATATGGGATCACAGACAAATGAGGCATCAAAATTTAATCCAAAGCTTTTTACTTTTTGTACATGAAAATTTTGTTTACAGATTATTGCATTTGCATTAGCAAGTAATCAACTTGCGCCAAACCTAGATTTATAAAGGAATTAACATATGATTAGACCCTTAATTCAGTTTGGACTAAAATCCTGCAGGGGTATTTATGCTCTGTATCAAACGATTTATTTTTCATCTTGGTTCAACGAAACTGTATTTACATACTGATACAGTCTGAAGAGTGAAGTCTATTATTTTTAAAGATAAATCAGGCAGTAAAACAATGAACTAATGGTATTTTAGTAAACTGTTTTCCTTTCCTCATTGTTACCATTTTTGTTTCATCTGAGCAAGACGTGTAAATATATTTTTTGAATAGTCAGTTAGGTCTTAAAGTGATTGATTAACTTTGTGAAAAATTGTAAAATCAGCTCAAATGCCAGTGAATTGTGTGCAGTCCTCTAACTACATATATAATTAAGAATATGTGAAAGTATGAGAGAAAATGGAACCCGTTTACTATCCTAAAAAAGAGAAAATCGCGATCAATTCCTAGCGCAAGTCGCTCGGCTTCTTCGCTGCGCTGCAGTCACAAAAACCAAGCTCCAGCGCTTGGCGATTTCAGAGCGGGTTTCCAGCCCATACGGTATTCTGTGATAGAGCGAGTTATGCCAACCGTAAGAGTTCTTTAGGGTTCGGTGGTACTCTTTCCCAACATCAATGTTCAATCGTAAATATCTTGATATATAAACGACCGATCAGCTTATAAAACTCAGGCGATTCCTGTCTGAGCTGAAGGTTTGCAATTATGATTACAGCATTAGCTGGAACAGTGATTTTTTTTTTTCAATCCTGGGCAAAGTTAATCAATGCCTTTAATAAGAGGAAAGGAAAACTGTTTGTGACTGTGTAAGGAAAATGTAATCTCCAGTGAGAGAAAAAAAAAAAATTTTTTGTGGTGATCAAGGGGAATAATATAGGCCTACGTATTCAATCATAAATTAGCAAGTTTTTAGTGGGATTGAAAACGTCCACTCTTGTCTTTCCATATATTCACAAATATTTAGACTAGATGATTAGGAAGGAGATGATGGTGGGATGCCTTCCGTTCTAAAGCCTTCCGGCTTCCTTCTTTCTCTGAGTCCATTGACGTTGAGGCATAACAGCATTCCTATCATGCTTGGCTAGCTGCTACGATAATCCCTGATGTCATGTGAAGAATTCCGCTCCATATGTCATCCCCCAAATAAAATGTTCGCTTGTGAGATGTGCAGTCTTCTGCTTGACTCATTACGATGCTGGTATACTACTACATCATGTCGCGCTCATTATCTGTGTGTGGGACTGTGGATCCATGCTATCTTCTTAGTTTGTTTACAATCATTAAAGAGGGGGTTAAGTTCTGGTCAAGGAGAAGAAAATAATTTGTGAGTGCTTTTGGTTCTTTTATATTCCCATGTGGAAAATAATCATAGTAGCAATATTCCATGGAAAGGACTGCTTTTGAAGAAAAACGAGGAAATTCATGCAGTTTTTTTTAGTAGAACTACATAACACATGGGAGAGGTATTGCCAACGTAAATTACAGAGTTGCCAGTTCATGTTTGATCAATGCCAACTTTAAAGGGGCAGTCTAATGAGAACTCATGGGGAAATGAAATCGTGCGGAATTTGCAAAAGGCTCGTTTACTTGTACACATAGCACGCCCGTTGTGCGAGGCCGTCGGACTAAGGTCATAAATGATCGGACGGCACGAAGTTGACCGAACTGGAGCTCGGCGAATACTTCGGGTTTAACCAGTCCCGGGCTCTTAGTCTTGTAACTGGTTGTAACCTCGTTCCCCCAAACAAGTTTAGTGTAATGCTGAAATATTTCCAAATACAAAACACGGTTAACTTCTGGTTGATTAGTCTAGCCATCGCTTCTGCACTGCCCTGCCGCGACTCGTTGTCGCCACGATTACGTAACTAATCCCAGGCTCTACCAGAGAGCTGGCTCTGTAATTACTTTTCCATATGTTTGATTACTTTCCCACCGCGCGAAATTTAAAACACAAGCCAGTCTTATCTCAGAGGTGGTCCAATATGAATCACATGTTTTAGCACGTGCGATGGAAGTCCTTGTATCGAAGTGACACGAAGCTCCGAGTATATTTTCCTCTCTCATCGGAAATCGCCCATGCAGGCCTACCAAAGTATCCCTTTAAAACTTTTTTATCCTTTATCAGATTTTGCTCAAACTCTTGCCGATCTCTTTCCATCATTTTTATGCTTTTACTCATGCCAACTTGATGCCAGAGTGAATTGATCAACTTCCCCTTATGTTTGATCACTGGCAGCTATTAAAATTTCATAACTTCTTATATCCTTTATCTGATTCTCAAACTTTTGCGGATCTCTGTCAATCATTTTTATATACCTTTATTAAAGCCAGCTTGGTGCCAGAGTCGCAGAGTAGAATTTCCTTTCAAATGCTCTGGAGTACCTTTAATTCCATAGGAAGCTCAAGTGTCTGTAGTGTGGAATGTAGGTTACACGTTGAACCTGACCAACAGCGTATATAGTGTTATAGGCTGCATTCATATTGTAGGTTTGTGCACATCCCGAATGGAGAGATGCACTTACCAGTTTGCTAGGCAGCTGTGGTTACAGGCCGGAGATACATGGAAACTGACCCCATACTGTACGACAGGCAAAGCCTTTCTGTATGTGATTATTTTTATCAGTCTACAAGTCGTAGCCTGCAATATGCAGACCTGATTTGGTATTTTTGACATGAACTCTGAATGAATAGATCCAAGACTATTAGTTTAAAGTGTACCAATCACCTGAAAAAATAATTTGTGTACAGCTAGAAAGTATAAAATCAACCTCAAAGAACTTTGTCTGGTATTCTATAGGTCAACAGTTAATGAGTATGAAGGAAATAGAGGATAACATGAAAATGCTCGCGGTTAACCAAACTCCGAGTACGGATGCGTCGAGTAGTCTACTCACGAGTCGCTTTTGCGCTTATGGAGAGTGTAATTAAAATTGCAATATCTCTTTATAGTATTAGTATTTGAAGCCCATATTTTGAATATAGTATAACGACATGAAACCTCTAACATACGGAGCAAAATTATTTTTGGTTATTGGTACCCTTTAACAATGGCTAAGTTGTCAGGAACAGCTACAGGGCTAGAGCAAGGTATAGTCTGTAGTCAACAAAGTTTAGTCCCTGTCTTGTCAATAACATGGTTTTTTGCATTTTAACTAAAGATAGTTACAAAGATATGTGCTGAAAATTTTCACCCTATATGGAACTTCTAATCTTGTCTGTCATGTAAGATATAGATGGCATTATACAAATCGTATGCTGAGAGCCAGATGGGTGTTGTATCTTGTTCTTTCGCTCTTGTTCCTTCCATCCCTCACCCAACCCCTACCTCCCCTCCCTGCTTACCTTTAAAGGAGAATGAAACCCTGGGGAAATATATCCATTTTAATGAAAATAGAGGATAGAGAGAAGCAATTTTTAAAAAGTTCAATCAAAATCGGTTACGAAATGAAAAAAGGAAAGTTAGAAAAGTCTCAATTTACTTTCTATGGCGTTCCTCAAATTGGCAATGTTGCTTATAAAATGGCAGGTTTAGTAATACAACTCTCAATATGTTTTGTACACAAAATTTCATATTTTCTCCATTATCTCTAAAGATGCTGCTTGTCTTTTTGTGAACTCAACACATGTTGTGTCAAATACATTTTCCCATGACATATCTTGAGCTAAGAAGGAGACAAGCTGCACCTTTAGAGATAATGGGGAAAATATGAAATTTTGTGTACAAAACGTATGGAGAGTTGTACTATTAAACCTGTCACTTTGAAGCAACATTGCCAATTTGAGGATTGCCATAGAAAGTACATTGAGCCTTTTCTAACTTTCATAACCTTCTTATTTCGTAACTGATTTTGATGAAACTTTTAAAAATTGCTTCTCTCTATCCTCTTTTTTTCATTTAAAATTGATTTTTCCCCAGGGTTTTATTCTCCTTTAATTGCATTCATTTACCCTCTCATGCTCTCTTTCTCTCTCTACCTCTCCGTTTTCTTTCTTTTTTGTTTTTTCTCACTCTCCTGTCCTCTCTCCATCTGTATATTTGTCTTTATCTCTCCCTTTCTCTCTCTCCTTCTGTCTCTGTCAGTCTTTCTCTCTCTCCTGTTAGGTGTCAATATTACATTCGCAAAGTTTTCTCAGTTTTAACTTTGTCACTACCGCTTCCATCGATCCACTATCTTGTCTTCAGCAAGGTATCACCTCCTCTGTATATGAGGCAGTTGTCGCTTCGCCAACGTTGACATTTTGCTGGCATTCGGGAGCGGCAGCTTGGTTCAATGACACCCACGTACTCCGGATATACACCGTCATCAATTTTTGTTTGGCTAAGACAGAATGCAGCATCAGAGAACGGCAAGTTAACGTTTAATTGCAGCCTGGCTGTGTTGAGTTTTTTTTTTTTCTTTGATATCCCTGCTTACAGGCAACTGTTGTGCAATTTGATTTTCTGGGAAATGTCGCTTGTTCTGTCTATTTTTGGAAATATGGTAGAATGTGTGGGATACTAAAATTATATGTATAATAGATGTGTAATTCATATTTTGATTGATGACTATAGAAAGTATTTACTAAGGGACATTTTTTTCTTCTTCAAAATCTTGGCATTTTGCTGATGGAAAGAAGATTGTGCTTAGAAGAAATGAATCTACTTTTTATAACCAGGAGAAAATACAAATATACAGAGACACTTCAATGTTAAACTTAGTGATAATAGTGCATTTAAATACATTATTTTCACAGGAAAGTAAAAGAGATAAGAGTGGGATTCATGCATTTGTAAAGTAAACTTTCAAACATTTTCATCTCTCTCTCTCTCTCACTCTCTCACTCATGGTGTGTGTGTGTCTCTCTCTCTATCTCTCTCTCTCTCTCTCTTACTTACTCTCTCTTTCAAGACATGGGTTTGTAGGGTTGACCTTGCTGAATCTACAGGTATGTTTTATCATTCTTTGCTAGGTGAAAGGGACTCACTGCTCGATTCTGATCTAATGAATCAAGTTTTAATGTTTTGCATCCAGAAATGCTTTTAGAAATATGTACCTCATTGGTACATTTATATAATTTTAGGAGTCTCATAAAAACACAGCTCTTTGTCTCTTTTCCACTCCATTCCAATGGGGGGGGGGGGATGTAGACCCACACCATTTTTATGTTAGCATGTCTGTCTCACCTTGCATTGAAACAAGTATGTCCACATCTTCAGAAGATCAGAGTGCCGGTGCCCATATAAAAATCCTGCTATGTTCTTTTGGGATTCGATATTTTAGAAGTGAGATTTCTTCCCAGTGGTATTTACATATTTCAATATTTTATGTTATTTTTGTTTTTGGGGTGTTTTTACCAGGACTATTTTTATAGGAATTTATTAGGAATTTTCCAGAGCTACATGTAAATCACACTCTGTTCTTGTGAGTTGTGTATTCTGGCTTGTGCAAGGAGTAGTTTTGTAATGAGATGGGGGAGCGAAAAAAAAATGCAAGATTATGGTAAAAACAACAGTTCAGCAGTCAAACTGACAAGAGTATTTTATATTATCCATTGAATGCTACATTTCATTTTCTTCAGTGCAGATCATATAATATATATAATCTTGATATAGGTTTAAAATATGTGTATGTGTGAGCGAGAAAGAGGCTTAGATCAGTAGAATTTTCAAAACATAAGCAACTGATGTCTTGTAAAAGACATCCAATATTAGTGTTGTTGTTAGACTTAGGCAGCTATGGAAGATCCCATTTTCTATTCCAGAAAAAAAAAATCATCGTGCTAACTAATATTGAGGATGGGAGATTTACGGTGAGTGATGATTCCGGAAAGGCAGTGAATTATGGGAGATAAAAACGAAGGCTGCCCTCTCATTATAGTCGCATGGAAGATTGCATTTTTAATTTTACACTCGGATGATCGCAAGGAAGCAACACTGCTTAAGAAAGAGAGAGAGGAAGGTAATATGATAAGAGCACTCAAGCACAGAGCCTTGTAGCCAGATCGTTTTATTTTATCCCGACTTAACCAATCAATCATTATCTTTGATGAAGTGTCAAGTTTTCTTTTCAAGGGATCAAAAATCAAAGAGTTTGATATTCAATCAAATTATAAGGTAAAATTTGCAGAAGTGGATTTTGATGCTTTGTGTTAATATTCAAATTGATGAAGTGATGAGAATTGATTTTTTTGTGTGTGTTAATATTCAAATTGATGAAGTGATGAAAATTGATTTTTTTTTTTTTTTAGCAGAAACAAAATGTTAGTGATAGAGCCTCTTTCAAATTGAACAATGTCTGTAGCAGTTCCCTTTAGGTGCAGTGAAAGAGGTCCAACGATTTATAAAGAAATTTTATTGCGACATGAAGAAAACGTAATTCAAAACCACCAGCATATGATAAAGAAATATTCACATCTGATATTACTGTATCGGCTCTGTGGGTGAGCAAAGTGCTAAATATAGTGAGTTTGTCACTATTATTAAAGATGTGGTTTGTAATTCAAAGCGTCACTTATGGTATCAGAGTCACCTGTACCGTGTGGGACGGAATCCTGGACACCCACACATATTAGTATCATGTTTCTCTACAGGTGCTATTGTGTGCATCTTTGCTATTATTACAATACAGGTTTTTTAGTCAGCACTCGCCTACTCTTTGATAACATTTCTTCCGGTGAGACAAAGGTAATAAGCTGTTCAAATATGGAACTTGGCAATATTTGATAATTGGTGGGGCTAATCTGGCTATGCATGCAAATTTACACAAGATAGTAAACGTGTGGTCTGCTGTCTGCTGAGAGCTAGAAGGATGTTGACTCTGAAGAAAGCGTTTGTGCCCTTCTGGCTCTTAATGGATGATATTAAAGTGTACCAACCACTTGAAAAAAGAATTTGTATACCGCTAGGAAGTATAAAATTAACATCAAAGAACTTTATCTGAAATTCTATAGGTCAGCAGTTTAGGAGTATGAAGGAAATAAAGGATAACATGAAGGTGCTCGCACGGAACCGAACCTCCAAGTTGGGTTCCGCGCAAGCCCTTATTTTGGCGAGCTCGTACGGGTGCGTTGACTTGAGTAGTCTGCTCACGAGTCGCTTTTATGCTTAGAGAGAGTATAATTAAACTTGTAATATCTCTTTATAGAAGTGATATTCGAAGCCCATATTTGGAATATAATAGAATGACATGGAACCTCTAACATACAGAGTAAAATATTTTTGGTGATTGGTACCCTTTAACTGTATTTGATTGTTCATGCTTTATTCTGCAATTAAAAATATGCAAACCGTAAGTATATGTAGGTGGATGTTCTGATGAGTTATGCCACTAGTCTAGTTCACTGTGCTGAAGATAATTTCCCAGCCATGAAGTATCCATGCTTTTGCATGATATTTTATAGTTCTTGTTTAGTTTGGTGATGGCGGGAAATACTCTGAGTATTTTACTTCTTAGCAGCATCATAGTGCTCTAAGAATTTGCAAATTCAGTGTTTTCATGGTCTTTACTTGCGAGTCAGAACAATAGCCACTTACAGTTCTGTTGCATGTTGGGTTTTTGTGTTCTGTCGTTAAGTACTTCTGCATTTTAGGGCCGACTGTGCAGCCACTTACTGAGCCTCAGGAACAGGCCTACATGCACATGTACATGTAGGCCTATCCTGTTCATGCAGTTTTCAGTTGCGCCCTTCCAGTTGCAGTCTCTCCCTGTTGTGTTCTCGACGAAGCGTTGGCCGCCTGCCAAAAGGGCTACATACAGCTAGGTAGTTGCTTAGTCTGTGCATTCGAAACCGAAGATCAAATGATAATGCATGCCTTGGTAAATATCTCTTGATGATGGAAGTGGGCAAAGCGCCAGTTACGGTGGTCTGGAAATATGGGGAGTGAGGAGAACGAAACGTGTGCACCGTTTATAAGCATTTTAGTCGGCCATTTTGTCACTCGAGTGAGTCGAGTCGATTGATTCCGGAAGAAAGAAAGACCATACATTGTACTATTTACCGTCATAATCTTTTATCGTCATTAGGATATCCAGTCGCCATTTTCAACTCAGAATAGTTTGTTTTTGTTGCATCATTTAAAAGGAGAGATCAGTCTACACTTCAGTTTGAGTTTGGCTACCTGTATTGTGATCCCTTATGTCATGTCCCATATTACCAATGTAACATTCTCTGTTTAGAGCCAAAAAGGCATTAACTCTGTCAGAGTAGAAAATCATGTAGCCTACGCTTCTAGTAATGCTACAGTTACATTTATGTCAACATCTCCTCCTCCTCTCCCCCCCCCCCCCCCCTCTCTCTCTCTCTCTCTCTCTCTGTGCCAACATTTGACCTACTTTTCTATGAAGGTCACTCCAAGAATGTGAATGAAAGGAATGGTAAAGAAAAATGCCGCTAAAATAAATCTAACCCAGAAATCAAATCAATATGTGATCCGTGCACGTATCAAGCAAGGCTGCCATATACATGCATTGTGAAAAGCCTGCCTGTTGTTAATAATGAAAGAATGTGAACGTGTTAAATGCAGTCTCTTAGTGAGTGTGCAATTCATATATTTGCCATTGTTGTGTAAATACATTTCCGCTATCTCTTACAATGTAAAGTAATAAAAATGTATTTATGTATTATCTATTTATCTAATGTAAAGCACATTGAAATGAATAAAGGTATATTATTATTATTATTATTGATATTATTATTATTAATATTATTGTTATTATTATTATTATTGTTATTATTATTATTATTATTATTATTATTAATATTATTGTTATTATTATTATTATTATTTTTAAATCTGTTTTGTTGTCACTATTGTCTTTTTAGGGGGTCTTGGCAACATACATGTACATATCGCTGGATCTAATAATGTAATTCATCTGGAAAAAAGATTGTGATCAAAACACAGTGTGTAGTATTGTACTAATGTTACCTTTTAAGTATATTATGCTTTGATATTTAACCTCAATTGTCTCGTTTATTATGGGGGGGGGGGGAGGGGGAGAAGAAAATCTACATTTGAAGGGAAAATTGGTATTAAAGACATTTTGATTTAATATTTTGGTGTAATTCCCTTATAAACTAATCCGTAAAGTATTTATCAAATACACTTGTGAACTAATCAGCAATTTGCTATTGTTTTAGACTTTAACTGTAACATTTTTTTTCTCTCTCTCTCTCCCTTTGTCCACTTGCAGCAAGACTTTCATTGCCCCATCCAGCACCGAATCGCTGATCTTTAATGGTATACCATACAATGAACTACCCATTGTCAACATCAAGGCAACCTACAACAACACACATGTTTCTGTGGCTGATCATACTGGTAAGAGTGGTTGCTGCAACAAATGGCCAGTTTACTTTTCCTCTCTCCCTCTGCACACAGACATGGGTATATGGGACTACACATACATATGAGTATATGGGACTACACAAACCTATGGCCACATTTTGGTCCAAGTAACGAACTGTCTGATATGAAAAGTATGAGAGTATATCAAGAAAATCCCCTTCCATGTGACATTCTTCCACATGGGAGTAAAAAAGGACAAGAGAAGTCACAAATTTTTTACAGTTTTCAAATAAAGTATACAAATATCTTTTGTCCATATCCATTTTTCTTGTGCTCTTCAGTAGCTTAGCGAAATGTAGTGGCACGAAATGACGCATCCGTAACGCAAAGTGCATATTGTAGAAAATCATTGGTGGAAATATGCAGGAAATTCTTTTCATCGGGGTCAGTCCCTCCCCCTGATGAATAGAATTGCGTAACACATCTCCGCCACTGATCATAATTGGCTACTAACTTGATTAGGCTTTATACTACCAAAACTGTCATATCTACTATCAGTACATCCGACCACCTATCTGTTACAGTATGCTATTATATCCTATAATTGCCCATAACCGAACATAAAATTATTTCACAAATAGCCTACCATACACCGCCTCCGTCCCCCGGGTTGCCGTATGAAACCCGTCACCCGCCATGACACTTCCTCCTTCCTGTTCGCACCCTATACGAACAAGACGTTTTTTGTGATTGCTCCCTAAATCCGTCGCCATCCGACGCAGATTACCAACAATCAGGCCAGTTCTTTCCATTTTCTATTCTTTTGATTGTTGTTTTAGGCTAGCAATTCGTTGTAGATACTTTGTATCGGCGGAAAAGGGGAAAATCAGGCTTTTGTTTCGGCTTTGTGCCGACTTCGTTTGAGTTGCGTTGCTTCACACACACTGTGTGTTGTATGCACCGCGGCTTCGGAGCGTGGCTTGTGCTGGCTCGATTCTCCCCTGTTCTGCTTTGCCTACCATTGTACGGCCTTCTGGTCGCTTTTGTTTAGATTTTTCTCCTCTCGTTGGACATTTAGTAGTCCCGGGAGTTAGTTTTTTAGTGTTTTCCACCGTTTGGTTGAAATCGGAAACTTTGAGAAAAATTTTTTGTATGGCAGGCCAAATGCCGCCAGATTTGATTTTTCGCCTATGGCAAGCCGCCCGGTCCAAAATGCACATCATTTATGTAGACTTGGGTTTCTGGGCTTTTTTGGTACATGTTTTAATTTCATGTTCTTTCCTAGGCGTTCGTAGCGCTCTGCCGTCAATGTAGATCTATCTTGTTGGCACAGCGCTCTTTAATTCCCGCCCCTTGTCTTGTACACAAATTTCTTTTTTGTTTACAATTGACTTGGTAATACATATTTTTTGTTTATATATATGTTCTGTGTCTAACTGAGTCCTTTCCCCTTACAGGTATGACTCTTAGATGTCAGGTCTGCCGCCGGGGATTGCCGGACTGGGACGTGCACGCGTGTTGTCCACTGCACAGGCGATGCACCCGTCCCGATCCCTGTGCGGTATGCTCCGTTTGGTCTGAGCCTACTTGGGCTCAGCTAGAGGCTTGGCTAACTTCCCACCCCCCGATCCAGAGGGCTCCTAAAGCCCTGGTCCCTTCCGCGGCCGCCAGGCCGCCGGATTTAGGGCTTCCCGCCCGGGATCCCCCTGTAGAGGGAGAGCCTTTACCGGTGCTTGCGCCGGAGGGTAGAGGGTCCGGCCCAGCCGACCCTCCCCTTGAGCTTCTCGCCTCCGGGGGCAGCGAGTCGGAGGAGGAGGGGTGCAGGCCATGGCGCCATGACCGGAGCTCTACCACCCGCTCTCCCCCCGGTCCTATCCAACTGACCCAGGGGTTAGAGAGCGCCGGGGAGCCGCTCCGAGCGTCCTCGCTCGTGAGAGCCGCCCCCGCCCCGGCCGCTCGCAGCACTGACCGCCTGGTCACTCCTGCTGCTAGAGCGGCTCCTAGCCATGGCCCTGTCCGCTCCCCCCCCGGCCCGACCGGGCTGCCCGTGGGGTATGAGAGCGGGGGAGTAGCGGCTGCTACTTCTCAGCCGACTACCTCCCAGGTCTCCAGGGTTTTGAGCACCCGGACCTCTCGTAGGCCGGTAGCTACCACCCTTGGAGCTCTCCCCGCCCCGCCTAGCCAGGCGGCGCCGGTCGAGGCTCCCGCCTGGGACTGGCAGCTCTACGAGGCTTCCTCCACCGGCACTCCGCCGGCGGGACAGCCCCAGGGCTCGCCCCGGGCGACTCTTAAGAGGAAGAAGAAGTCCAGGAAGCGGTCCGCTTCTGCCCCATCGACTTCTCCCTCGGCAAAGAGGACTAAGAAGACGGGTAAGAAGAAGAAGAAGGTGGGCAAATCTCAGCCTAGCGAGGCCGAGCTCTTCGCTATGATGAGCCGGTTGGCTGAGAACCGCGGCTGGGCGTTTACAGGCCAGTCGGCTGACTTGCCTGCAGCCGCTACTGCCCCCTCCTTACCCGCTACTGCGCCGGAAGGGCCGCTCCCCCGCCAGCGGGCGGGCGCGAGCCGCGCCCCGGCGGCGCTGGGTGCTCCGCCCGGGGAAGAGACTTTCCCTGCGCGGGCGGATGGTCGCCCGGTGCCTTTGTTTGACCAGACTACGGCCGCCGGTGGCCTAGCCTCGTCTGCAGGCACAGCCCTTACGGATGAGTTCCCCCTGCTCCAGGCGGGTACTGCATCCCAGCCTCGGCTCCCCCGCCCTTCCCCGGGCCTGGTGACCCGAGCTCCGGCGGGTTATAGCGTGCCGCCAGCGGAGGTTCCCCTCCCGCTACCGACGCCTACCCCGCCCATGCCTCTCCTCTCTGAGCTGTATGAGTCTCCTACAGCGACCGAGTCCGAACCCTCTACTTCTGGGTGGGATTCGATGTCGGCCTCCTCAGCGGCGCCGTCCCTTACAGGGACTGAAGCCCCGCCTGGGTTGAGGCATCTCAGTGAGGAGGCGGAGGCCTTACTTCTTCGATACCTCGAAGAATTCTATACGGTTCGCCCGGACCCGGCGGAACAACAACCCCCGGCGTCCCGGCTGTTCCGAGGGGGAGCCGGGGCTCAGCCCGGTATCCCCCTCACGGCAGACTTCAAGGAGGAGTACGGGCGTATCGCCCGGGAGCCGCCCCCTAGGAGGGGCCTCGCCGGCCTGCGTCGGGCTTTTGCTTTTCAGCCCGCGGACATGGCCCGCTACCTCGAGCCCGAGACCCTCTCCCCGGAGCTCCTAGCTCTCGGGGATTATGTAGGCAGGGCCAATCCTCTCCGCCGTCGCGCCTTTCTTGAAGAAGATATGCGGTGGACGCACTTGTCGGTCCTAGCAAGGTCCTCGATGCGTCTAGCGGCTTATGCCGGGGCCTTAACGAACCTGGCTGTACAGGCGGATGACCTCCGGGTCTCCCCCGAGGACCGCCAGCTCTTGGACTCGCTCCTCATGTCCATCTCGGAGCATCTATGGAAGCAGTCCACGCGTACCGCACTCTTCACTACTCGCCGACGCCGGGACCTGGCCCTCGAGGCCCTCGGGTTCCCGGTGAGGCAAAGGACGCAGCTCACGAGTGGGATGCCATTCGAAGGGCCGTTCCTTTTCTCTGGCCAGTTCGCGCCCCGCATCAAGGAGGCGCTAACCCGTTGCCAGCAGGCGCGGGAGTTAGCAGGTCAGCTGATATCAGTTCAGGCTCGACCTAACCGTCCCCGGGGATCGCCCCGCCGGCCACAGGCGTCGGCCCCCCAGCGTGTGACGGTGACTATGCCTCCCCCACAGACGACCCGCCGGGCCACAAACCGGGGGCGCCGTAACCGCAGGGGTAGAGGCAAGCAGCGGGGGTCTACCCGCCCGGCCGACAAGGGCCGCGGCGGCTTTTGACTCCTTGCCCCGAGCGCTTCAGGGCCCCCCCTCCGGGGTGGGCGGCCGCCTTCAGGCCTTCCAGCTGGCCTGGGCGGCCATAACGGACGACGCCTTCGTTCTCTCCGTTGTCGGCGGTGGCTTCTCCGTCGAGTTAGCCACCCCCCTGCCCGGAGGCGTCGTCCGTCTTCCATCCCCTCGCATGTCTCCGCTTCTGCGTCGAGCCATGGCGGCCGAGATCGCCGCCTTGCTTGCGAAGGGGGCGGTGGAAAGGACCCGCGATCATCCGCGGTTATGCCTTTCCCCCATATTCCTTGTCCCCAAGCGCTCGGGGAAGTTCCGCTTGATTCTAAATCTCAAGAGAATCAACCGACACATCAATACGGAGCACTTCCGTATGGAGACCCTGGCTTCCATACTCCCGTGCCTCAAGCCAGGCGATTGGGCAGTATCTATAGATCTGAAGGATGCCTATCATCACGTCCCCATCGCCCCAGCCTCCAGAGATCTGCTGGGCTTCGCGTTCGGGGGAAACGTGTACCGCTTCCGCGCCCTACCCTTCGGCCTGAAGCCCGCACCACGCCTTTTCACCAGGCTTGTATCGTGCGTGGCGGCCTTCCTCCGGCAGCAAGGCCTGCGGGTCTTTTGCTACCTGGACGACTGGCTGCTGGTAGCCAGCTCCCAGGTCCTGCTCTCCCGCCAGTTGGCTTTTTTGTTGAGAACAGTGCAAGACCTGGGGTTCCTCGTAAACTGGGAGAAGTCGGAGCTCGTGCCCACGCAGTGCCCGACCTTCCTGGGTGCGGTGATCGATATCCCCCGGCAACTGGCACGTCCCAGCCCGGAGCGGGTATCGACGATTACGGGCGCCGCCCGCCGTCTTCGGCTAAGGCGGCGGGTGCCAGCCAGGACCTGGCTTCAGTTCCTAGGGTTCCTGGCGAGCTTGGTCGATGTGCTGCCGGACTGCCGGCTGCACATGCGCCCGCTACAGATCCATCTTCTCAAGCACTACCGCCCGTCACGGGACCCCCTGACGAGGCCTGTGCCGCTACCTCCGGCCGCCCGCCTTCTCCTCTGGCGGTGGGGCCGCCCGGAGTTTCTGATCAGGGGCAACCCCCTGCAGCCCCCGCAGCCCTCCATCACAGTGACCACCGATGCCTCCCACATGGGATGGGGCGGACACTGTCAGGGCCTGCATGCATATGGGGACTGGTGCCTCTCGGCCACCCTCCCACATATCAATGTGCTGGAGTTTCAGGCTGTTGCCTTGTCACTCCTCCACTTTCTGCCGCTGATCCGCGGCCGGGCTGTGTTGATACGCACGGACAACATCACCGTTGCAGCATATATCAACAAACAGGGGGGCACCCATTCCACGCGCCTGGACGCCCTAGCGGCGGAGCTGTGGAGGTGGTGCCGACGCATGGGGGTCTTCCCCGTTGCGTCGTACATTCCGGGCCGGGACAATCTGATCGCAGACTTCTTGTCCCGGGGCCGGGTTCTCCCCTCGGAGTGGACGCTCCACCCGCAGGTCATGCATCTGCTGGTGCGCCAGCTTCCCCCACTAGATGTGGATCTGTTTGCCTCGGAGTTGAACGCACGGCTGCCGATGTACTGCACGAGGGTGCAGGACCCGGCAGCCTGGCGGATGGACGCCTTCTCCTTCCCGTGGAAGGGATTCCGGGGTTATGCGTTTCCGCCATTCGCCCTCATTCCCCGCGTTCTGCGGAAGGTGAGGCAGGACCAAGCAACTCTCCTCCTCATAGCCCCGTGGTGGCCCAAGAGGACGTGGTTCCTCGAGTTGACGGGCCTACTGGTGGGGAATCCGAGGCTCCTTCCCGCTCGTCCGGACCTGATCTCCCAGCCAGTGTCGGGGACTCTGCACCCCCGACCGGCCACGCTCCACCTGACTGCCTGGCCATTGTCAGGGAATCTGGAGCTCAGGCGGGCCTTTCAGAGCGGGCTGCGACCTTCGTCGCTCGCAGCCGACGGGAGTCCACCCGGGAATCTTATAATTCCCGTTTGGCTGGATACTTTAGCTGGTGCGAATCACACGGGGTGGATCCCCGTTCTGCACCTCTAAGGGATGTCGCAGACTTTCTGATTTCCCTTTTCGATAAGGGCCTGACTGTCTCGACCATCCGTGGCTACCGTTCGGCAATTGCCGTTATCCACGCTGGGTTCGCGGATGGGGCCAGTGTCTCTACTGCCCCCTCCCTGACCGGCCTGGTCCGCGCTTTTTTCCTGGAGCGCCCCCCGACTAGGAGATTGCTCCCGTCGTGGAGTCTCCCTCGGGTGCTGGAGGCCCTTGCCAGGGCGCCTTTTGAGCCCCTCGCTGAGGCCTCGCTTAGAGATGTAACCATTAAAGCGGTCTTCCTCTTGGCGATTGCCTCCGGCCAGCGTCGCAGTGCCTTGCACGCACTGTCGGCGGCGCCGGGGCATGTCCGTTGGGAACGCGCGGGGGTGCGCCTCATTCCCAACCCGTCCTATGTGGCGAAGAACCAGACTGCCAGCTCCCAACCGGTTGAGATTTTTATCCAACCGCTGTCCACCCTCTCGTCGGTGACGGAGGATAAAGTCTGGTGTCCGGTGCGCGCTCTCAAGTATTATTGGGCGCGCACTAAGGAACGCCGTTCTGGTGATCAGCTTTTCGTGATTACGAAAGAGCCTTTTTCACCGGCTTCGAGAGATACTATCTCGAAGTGGATCGTTGCCGCCATTCGTGCGGCCGGCCCCGATGCTCTCTCGCCTGGCGTGTCGCCCCGTGCACACGATGCCAGGGGGATCAGCGCATCTTGGGCTCTGTTCAACGGCGTGTCCGTAGAGGAGATTCAGAAGGCAGCTTATTGGCGCTCCCCGAATTCCTTCATCTCCTTTTATCTCCGGGACATCCCCGCCGCAGTACCCTCGTTTTCTCGAGCAGCGCTACTGTCGGCCTCTCAGTCCCGCTAATACACCGCTCCTTCACCGCTAGACGCAGCCAAGCCTCCCGCTGAGTCCGTGTCGGTCTAGCATACTGTAACAGATAGGTGGTCGGATGTACTGATAGTAGATCATGAGGATCAGGAGTGATCCTCTTATCTACGAGGTACATACGACCACCTATCTGTGTCCCCCCCTCCTACCCCTCGCCTCGCAGTTGCGACATGTCTGCGTGTCCTGGTTGCGGGTGCTCTCTTGGTGTGTGGTTTCGGAGGAAGTGTCATGGCGGGTGACGGGTTTCATACGGCAACCCGGGGGACGGAGGCGGTGTATGGTAGGCTATTTGTGAAATAATTTTATGTTCGGTTATGGGCAATTATAGGATATAATAGCATACTGTAACAGATAGGTGGTCGTATGTACCTCGTAGATAAGAGGATCACTCCTGATCCTCATGTACATTATGTCGAATCACAACTTTTATTTCACCAATATCATTTTAAAAATTTGCCGTTTGTGTTACGGACACGTCTTTTCGTGCCGCTCCATTTCGCGAAGCTACCATACAAATCATGTTACTTGTATCTCTGAGATAAAGCAATCAAATGTGATTCATACTGATGTACATGAATTATATCATTACTATCAGTCTCAGCACCTTTTGCTCTAGTACATGTTGCGCCGAGGTTTGACAATGCCTCCAAAACCATTTATCAAATTTTAAAAAAGAAATGGAATTGAATGGAATAGATACGGACCATTATCAGGCCGCAGAATGAATTCTGTTTTCTATTGTCCAGTGTTTTGAGAGAGCGTTTTCCTCCGCAATTATTCATTTTGGAATTGAAATTACCGCAGGGCATAATCATCTTTATATTCATTAAATCAACAAGGAAACCGCATTTCAGGTGCATTTAGAATTTAGAATTTATGTTTATGATTAATGGATGAGGAATTGGTGATTGACTATATGAAGAAGCAGAGCTTCTTATTGTGGGCCAAAAAGGTAAAGAAAAAAGGGAATTTCCTGTTACGCACAATTGCCTGTAAGGCTGATTTACTCATAAACGAAAATCTTTTTTAAAACTTGTATCCATGTTGGAATATAGTGATAGCTCAGTACCTATCCCCTCCCATATTTAATCTGTCTATGGTTTAAACCTTTTGAATATTATTTAATTTTGATACAACACACAGTTAGACAGTCAACCCCAGCTCGAGTTATTGCAGGCTTTGTACGTCATGGGTTAACATAAATTGTCAGTGCTTTATTTGGTTTTGCACTAAAGTTACCCATTTTTCTTAGTTTTTTTTTTTTAACCCGTAGACTACTGGAACCAGGTTGCCCCTGTATTAAGCCTATGGGAATGAGAGAATTCAGTAGTCAACCGGTTGAAAGTGACTATGAAGCACGATCCCTAGACCTGTAATATCTGTTTAAACTAAAAGATTTTTTCTCAGTATTGAGATTTTAAAAAAATTGTGGGGGGGGAGGCGATGATCTGTATCTTGCTTTGGGGTCCACTCACTATTCATAAGGACCGCTATCCATAGAAAACAGCTGTTTATTTAACACGCGTTATGAATAGCGGTCCTTATGAATAGTTATAATAGTGGTTCTTATGAAGGGAAGTCCTTATGAATAGCGAGGTAATTTGTCTATGGTTTGCTCGCTTTGTTGAAGGACCGCTATTCGCACAAAACGCTATTCATTTAGTCCCGCGTTATGGATAGCGGTCCTTAGGAATAAGTGGTCCTTATGACTAGCGAGGTTACCCCCTTGCTTCAGAGTTTACATTGTCAAAGATAATGAATTATAAATTGATTACCGAGTAATTAGCAAGCAGTCATTGCTTGAGCTGAGCATAAATACATCATATGACTTTGTTTTTAGTGTGTTCAGTACATTTGTATTCAGCAGTCACCAGAACAAGGATTTCTAATGTTCTTCCTAACCTACTGGGTAGGAATTGGAGGAGACATCCTAACCCCAGAATAATGGGAATATCTTTTTTCTTGGTAAGAGTATCTTACAACCTTCTATGTTTGTTTTCCTTCTAATATCTCTCTTTCTCTCTTTCTCTTCTTTTTCTTATGCAGGAAGAACTGTAGCACGCACATCATGTGTAAGTATTTTTTGCCGTATCATCTCGCGGGATGATATGTACAGGAAACAAGATAAGGAATCAAATTTCATTCATCGCACAATACTGGCAATCGGATATGTCTGAATTGTTTTCTTGACTTTCTCTTTCTGAGTTGTATGTTGTTGATATACTAGCCATCAGTTGTTTAGAGCCATACATTTGTTTTCCAGTTATGCAAGTACTTCAATCCACAAAACTTTACAGCGCTTTACACAGCTAAATCTGACATATAGAGAAAAAAAAATGGAGTTAATCATCCATATGGACTTTTTAGTGCCACTAAGTTGACAGGTATGATCACATGATCATGATCATTTTTTTATGACAAGTTGTATTTCACAGTAAGTTTTAGGGTATCTTCATTATCTTATACGTTGTGTTTTGTCTGATGAAAGATACATGGAAACATATCAGGCTCTGTAGTTGATAATCATTGTTTTTTGTAAATTAAAGGGGGGGGTCAAAAGTCTATATACACCAACCATATTGTTTTAATGGCACTGCCTTTGTTTCTTTTTATTTCTGATGATCACTGAGGCTAGATATCCAGTTAGCTTTTTTAAGAACCCTCCTGTGTTGTTGGTCCATACCTCTCAACAAATCAGATGCATTGGGGGGATTTTCTTGCCCAGAACATTTTTTTTTCTCACTCTCCAGAGATATTGTATTCGGTTTATTTGTGGATGGATTGAAATCAAAGTAGTAGTAGCATATATTTTTTAAAGGTCTTGTAGGGCTTTTGATATGATATTTTTTGTTGTGTTTAAAACTCTGTATTTCCTTCTGTCCTGTGGTTGCTATTTTTAATTTTTTTAAAAGCCCGTTTCAGTCAGGCGAGTGGATTTGCATGTTAACGCTTCGCCAGAGAGGTCAAAATATGGAAAAATACGAGAGCTCCTCGTTTAGCGTCTGTCATGGAGATACAATCGCAGAAGTGGGTCAATGAATTCGTTTTCTCTAGAGGGGTATTGGCAGAGAGAGAGGGAGAGGGAGGGAGAGAGAAAGAGATTGGGTTGACGAGAAAGAAATTGGGAGATAGAAAGAGGCAGAGTATGAGAGAGAGAGTGTGATATAGAGAGAACAATAATGAAAATGTGGAAAACAGTATTTGGGAGTGAGAAAATTGGATAGAATTACACGGTGTCACAAACTTTTACTCTATACAGAGAAAGAGAGAGGGAATGATGGGGGGGGGGGGGATCGGGCGGGGGAGGGGAGAGAGAGAGACAGAGACAGAGTGGGTGGGATGGAGGGAAGGGGAGAAGAGAGGAGAGAGAGCAAGAGAGAGAACGAGAAAAGAAGAGAGAAGGTGTTGAGGTGAGGAGAGTGGGTGGGATGGGTTGAAGGAAGAAAGAAAAAAAAAAGCGGGATTGATGTTGCATGCACAACAACGCAAACAGCTTTTCCTTACATGCAGCATATGCTCCAGTTTGGAGGTATTATATTTATGCCATGACATCAGTAAATTGCCCTCGTAGGCTGTTGTTTAGGAGATTCTCAGCTGTCACTGGGTAGGTAGGCTCGTATTGTACATATCCCCCAATTCTTTTTCATGCTTTGTTTTCCGATGCTTGACGAGGATTTGGCAAATGGTGGAGTCATTAGCGCAACCATATGGCAGACTGTTTTTACAAACATGTACACGAAAGTCATTAACAATCTGCAGCATATCATTCAAAGTGAGGTACATTGATGTTGTTAATCATTGAAGGCTGTTTCATGACACTGTTTTGGCCGTGTTTCACTAAAAATAAATAATTTATTTTATGTGTTATAAATCTGCGAGTTTTAGCCCATTATAGTAGGAATAGATATGTGCAGAAACGGTTCATGTAGAAGAGTATCGTAGAAGCAATGTCCCATGAACACAATTGTTGTTTCACTGCCCATAGCTAGAAGTAGTGTACAAATTTTGGACTTGATTCTGATATCCCATGTTTGTGTATTCCCTTGTTGTGCTAGTGTTATTTCATCAACATGCTCATTAGTTATTTCGGTCCCAAAGGTATTGGATGAGAAATACACATAAAGCAGGCATCAGATAATGAGCCCTTGACAAGTAATGGCTCTAAATATAAACATCCACACGGTCAAGAAAGGCTATTATTCATTGGACTGAGTCTTAATGCATTATTATGCTAGCTTTGCAAAATCAAGTTCTTAAAGGGATTGATTAACTTTGGGAAAATCAGCTCAAATGCCAGTGAATTGTGTGCAGTCTTCTAAAACTACATATACAATTAAGGATATGTGAAAGTATGAGAGAAAATGGAACCCGTTTACTATCCTAAAAAAGAGAAAAAAGCTGGCTAGGCGAAAGGTATTGTGATCGATCGCTGGCGCAAGTCGCTCTGCTTCAGTCACAAAAACCAAGCACTAGCACTTGGCGATTTCAGAGCAGGGATTTGTTCATTGTACAGTATTCTGTGATAGAACCGTAAGAGTCCTTTAGGGTTCGGTGGTACCCTATCCCGACATCAATCTTCAATCGTAAATATCTTGATATATAAGCGACCGATCAGCTTATAAAACTCAGGCGATTCTTGTCTGATCTAAACGTTTGCAATTATGATTACAGCATTAGCTGGAACAGTGATTTTTTTTTTTTCAATCCTGGGCAAAGTTAATCAATCCCTTTAACATCCAGATGTTAGCCTGCCCGCACAGTCTCTAGTTTGGGATTGAAATAAAAATCTTGCTAAGCATATATAGAAACTAGTCGTGTGCATGGATATTTTAGACCCTGTAAAACTGAAACTTTGTACCTGCAGAGTAAACAAATGTATACAAATAGCTCTGTCACATTATGTGCAATAAAACCCTCATCATTGTATCAGTTACTAATAGACTAATTTTTCATATTCTCATTTCGCAATTGTTTAATAATTTCGGGACATGTATACATTTTGTTTTATGAAATTCAAGAAGTGCACCTGTACAAATAGAAATTTGCCTAATGCCTACATATATTTCATTGTGCCCAGACCTTGTTTCCATCTGTAGAGAAATAATGTTTAAGTATTTCTGTATTATTTTTGCAGCACCTGGCTGCCACATAAATTAAATCTTATTCTTTTAATTTTGTAATAAAAAAATAAAAAAAATCACCTTGGTAATTGAATACTGGCAGAATACGGATGTACCTTGTGGAGTAGTGGAAGGGAAACTCCCATAAAATTTTAACTGAATTTCAGGCAAAGTGAGTACAGTTCTGGGGTGGGGGGAGGGGATGGTGGGGACAAGGAGTAGGTGTTCAATCATTTTATTCCTTATTCACAAATTTTTTGGGGGGAACTCATTTGCATACAGTCTAGACAAATTTGGCTCCAAGAAAAGTAATTCCAAGCTGAAATTTTCCTCCTAAGTTTGATGAATAGCAAAGCAGAAGCATTAGTGACGGAAAGAATGGGTCTTGTGTGTGAGAGATAGAGAAATTGCATGCACCACCTTCATGGCCAAATGTGAAGAAATTTGCATAAATTTGCATACAATATGCATACATGATTGAAGGTGAGAGGATTTGACATTGATACAAAGCATTATCATGATGCTGGCAGGCAGTCGTATTGCTAGTGAGTGTGAATGCATGATACAGGTGTGATCTTACTCAATGCATTGTAGAGAATGCTATAGTTTGATATTGATGCATTCTCATGCAATTCCAAACTCTTTTTTTTTTTTCTTCAAGTTTTGGGCAATGTGAAACTTTATTTTTTGTTTGCGGGAGGTCTTTTTGGATTTTTTTGAATGGTATGTGAGATCTTATCCTTTTAGGATTTTGAAAGTGCACATGTTTGAGGGCGTCATGACATGGAATCCTGAACGTTTTGTTTTGCTTTTTTTTTTGTGTCTTGCAGGGTACGGAAGGATTCAAGAACGCAAAGAAAGGAACCGCCATTGCTGCTCAGACAGCCGGCATCGCAGCTGCCGCAGTAAGTAAAACAACATCTGCCTCTCGTCCTTACTTCTTACACGTCTGCAAGTAGACGTGAAGGCTATTTTGAGTTCAGGTTACGGTAGTGGTAACTACTTTACCCGTCCTCATTAGGCAAAGTTTCCAGAATAGCCCACTAATTCTGATCCATGTACTAAGAATGAGCCAAATCACAACTTGCTCAAACTTTTTGCCGTGGAGATGCAAATAGCAGGCTATTTCAGTGTTCGACTTTGGATTTTAGCTCAAGCTAGAGTCCCTGTAACATAGAAGAGTTAGGACAACTCATGGATTGAACGCTATTTTGTTTCCACTATTACGCAACATTTCTATTTGATTCCGATGAGCACCCAAGTGTTCTAAATAGAAAGAATTCGAACGCCATTTTGTTTCCTAAAAAGATGGGACGTCCATGTTGTAACTCTGTCTATAAAAGGGACTCCAGCTCAAGCTATTGTCCCAAGCAAACTAGCGCTATTTGACTGAATAACAAGCTAATTCATCTGTTAAGATGCACTCGGACTGTGATATGTTGTGAAGCTTGTGCTAATTCCTCAAGCAAGCAAGGAATGCTTGACTCAGAATAATGGAGACATGACTATATTCTTGAGAAGTGGTAACAAGTCTTACATCTCCAGTAAATGTGTTGTTTGGACCAGCTAAAAAAACTTGTCAGTGATAATATTGGTCATCTTTATCAAATATCATTTGTAACGTGAACGATCATAGGTGGGACTATGTAGTGCTCTGAAAGTCCATTGGAAGCATTACTAATGTTTATTAATGATTATATAAAAGCATTTCAAAAGCAAAACAAACTCTTGTTTCATCACAAGGATGTTTCTCTACATTAGAATTATAAAGGAAAATTAAAATGCTCCTCATATTTGTTTAAAAACTTTAAATACCAGTACTCAAAATTACCTCTCACCAATTGAAGACCACAAGCCCTGAATAACTCCAGATTTGAGTTGACCTATCGGAAATGCATGTTGAATGGAAAATATCACCATCTCTGACAGGTTAAGAATACCAAAGCATTGGAACGATTGAAGCTGACCTTTTGCTTTATGTCGACTTGTACAATGGATGATGTGAGGAGAGTTATCAAATGACCAAATCCCATTCAAGTCATAACCAATATCTGAAATATCTCGTAATCATTATCCTTTGAAATTTTCTTCTACTAATTGGCAACTCGACTCGGGGCATGCAAGTCATCAATGCTGCATATTTCCCACCCTCCATTCTCGAGATTCTCCATTTTAGAATCTGCGCCATTCGTCAAAGATGATGCCTATTTTCGAAAGCAAGTATGAGTCATGGTTTGCAATCGGTCTTTTTCATCTTTGGGAAGAGAAGTGAGCTCTGACAAATGTTTTGGTCCCTGTCCAAATCGGCCATCTTGTATACAGATTTAGGGGACCTTGGCTGACAAAAGGTGCTCAAGTTTGAATTATCTCTTCTTCACGCAAACATTAAAGGCCATACATTTGTACATAAAGTTACAGTAATGGCAAAAGTCATATTCAAAAGAGAGATGCTGTGTTTTCCATTTCTTGAGAATGTAAACCAAGTCCCAATAGTAGATTTCCTGAATTTACTTGTCAAAGTTTGACAGTTAATAAATGGTTTAAGGAAAACAAAATTTGAAGTAGCTAGTGCCAAGGGATGTAAATTATTTTCACTTTTCAAGTTTTCATTTACTTACCACCTTACTTTAAAGATCAACTTACACAGTTACATTAGCAGCAGCTTTTTGAAAATTTCTATTGGCTCTAAAAAAATTGATTAGATCACCATGTCTTTATGGCTTGAAAAGAATGATACACTATGTTTAAGAAATCCTTTTGTTGAAAAAACATGTAATTTTATAAAGGAAAAGTATCATTTGAGTGTTTACATAATATATAGCATTTTTGTACTGCACTGCAGACCCTTGTGCTTTTGTGATATTGTTATTACAACATTTGGTGGGTTCTGGCTAAGTTTTATCCTGAATCCTTCTGAAAATGACTGATTAACATGTTTCCCCAAGACCCACTATTTCAAGGATTTCCAAAATATTTTGAAATATTAGAAAGATGGACAGGCATATTTCTGTTAAAGATATATAATTTGGTTTTTAATAAATCGTGAATCTACGGTGGTATAGACCCAAAGTTGCGGCAGTCATGCCTAAAAACCGGATTTAATCATATTCAGATTTCAAGACTTAGATAAACATTGAAAAGCAGGATCTGTTATACAGGGGTTGCATCATATGTAATATTAATAGTTATTTTGATTTGTTTATAGACCCAAATGATGCAACTTGCCTGCGATCTCGCTTCAGCGTCTCTTACGCCCATCTGAAATGGCAGAGGTCACAGAGATATCGCCCACTCATTTTTTTTCCCCCGCCCCCGCCCCCACTCGGGTGTCTTTTCTCTCCTGCTCTGCTCCGACCTCCTTTTTTTTTCCTACGCTGTTGCCAAATGTGACTACATGTATGACTCATAGATATGGATACTGGTTCCCTGCTATTCACCAAATTAGTCCATCGTGTTATTAATAATCCACGCTGAATCGTCATTTGGGCCAAGGCCACTTAAGTATTCAGGTCTTGTTTAGTGATGCTTCACTGCTACAAAGACATAAACATTGACAGGAAAAATCTCTTTGTTATGAATTTTAGCTCACAGTGTGTAATATGTAGAACATAACAATAACTGGCACACATTTTCTCTTCGTTATTTTGCATAGTTTGTAGTAAAGGGTGTACTTAGATTAAATAGGAGTGAGGGCTTGTACTGTACTTTAATGGGACTTGATGTATTTTTGCTATTTTCCTTGGATTTTGATTAGATTTTCTTCAATAATAAAATGTGATGTGATTGCACTTCATATAAAAACAGATGATGGTGTATGTAAGAGCTATAGCATAAAAGTTGCAATATTGTGAAAGAAAAATCTTTTTTTCTTGGAAAGGCTTTTAATGGAATTGCAGTGAGGAATTTTGAGAAATTGATGATCCATTACCATGCGTAAGTTTTTTTAGAATGCATCAATTATTCCACACATACTGCCGTATGGCAAACCAGTCCACATACTGATAAGGCAGCAACTTGATTAGAGATTAAATTTGCGAAGGGCCCTCGCAATTTATTTGTATCTACTCATTGTGCCCACAGGGGCATAATGAGTTGAAAGTATTATTGAAGTGAATGACTTGGGTGAAAAATCAGGGGGAAGAATGAAATATGTTTTGTACCCGCCATTTCTGAGTGCAATATTATCTCCTTTGGTCCAATACAATGCAGAGTAATTGGGGGGGGGGGGGGGGGGGGGGGGGGGGTTGGATTATTCATGTTTTGTAATCGGTTTCTGCTTTGTCAATTCAATTGCTGAGGCTGAAGTTTCGCTTTTTGTGTACATTAATATGATGAAAACATTGTATAGAATTTTATTTTATCCATTCGTCACATGGGTGCATACTTTTTTTTTTTTTTCACAAAGGCGTTCACACACACACACACACACACACATATATATTTATATATATATATATATATATATATATATATATATATCTATATTGAATACTTTATGGATTATAATTTCAGTAGGCTACCATAGCAACCAAATTTTTATCAAATTTCAACTCCTTCAGTGATGCCCTTCTCAATGAAATGTAAAATAGCTCTCTTCAATCAAATACTGATTTTGTACAGGCCTTCAAACTTTCAAAATTTGTCAAATGTCCGTCTATGACTAACCGATCAGGCTCATAATGAAGTTGGGAACAGATGCAGGATCACCGTCCTCCCAGTCTCCCATATCTCTCCTAGGTATGGAGTAGCAATATAAATTCAAGAAAATATCAAAGGACAGTGGCTAGCATTAGAATTTGTACCAGTTAACCCTTTCATGACAGGAATTTTTTAAGGGCTAAATTATCACATTTTGTCTCCAAATTGGCAACAATAACATTTTTCTTGAATGCTACATGGTTTTTAATAAAATGTAATGTCCTTGAAAAAATAAACATGGTTAGGAACTTAGTCTAAGAGTTGAAAAATTGGCCAATTTTGATAATAAACAGTGACTTTGCACCTCTCAATGTGTTGCCAATATAAGGATTTTAAAGCTTATTCCCCTTTCTTTTTAATTCCTAACATCAAATGCAGTATGGTCATGCAAGAAAAGTGTATTTAGTGTGTGTACTCTTTCTACTCATGCATCTGGTATATTTTTTAGAGCTTTGAATCAAAAGATATTGAGCCAAACGACACAATGTGGAGTGATGTCTTGAAAGGGTTAAACTTTATTTTCCACAGTCTGATGAAAATTACATGATTGAAGATGGCTCACACTTACTAGGCCCTCTATGTCTTGATCTCTATCATTCTGGCCCAGAGCGGTACCCACAATGCAACAGTGCTGATGACATGCTCCTGATGATCTTGTAATATTTTCAGTTGATATGATTTACTAGAAATGATAGTTTGCTATATAGTGACAGGATAAAGCCTTTGTACAGAGTTCGTTTACCCTCTCATTGTGGGGCTGCATAAAAATATTGCCATTTTTAGATTAGGGGAAGTATATAACACTCTATCAATAAACTGACTTCAAAAATACTCCCCAAAATACAAACGGAGTGTATTGGATCCATATTCTTTCCCGATCTTTCTATATCTGGTCTTTTATGTAACGCTGTCACTTTGTGGTCCGGTTGTGGGTGAGGGATTTTCTGGAGGAACATTTTTGTACCCAAGGGAAAGTATAATCTTGGCAAAGATTAAATCCTGTTGGCTATAAAGGAAGAGGGCTCTATTTTAAAAGTTCTGATTCTTTTGACAGTCATTAGGTAATCATTCATGGTTATTAGTTCTGATTGATTCCCGGATTTTATGAAATTGGTTTTCGTTTCTTCTGACACGCTGTAAGAGGTTTGGCAATAGCACTGTATTTGTCTTGCTGTTTTCCATCTCGTTGGGCAATGCTCTTCTATATAATTAGTCAATTAGTCATATGACTTTTCAACTTTGTAGTCAATAAAGATATTTTGTTTTTATGTTTTGTTTTGTTTTTATTTTTACTGTGACTATTATTAACTACTTTTTTTTCTTGTCTTCTTGCTTCTTACTCCTTCCCCCACTCTATCTCTCTCTCTCTCTCTCTCTCTCTCTTTCTCTCACTTTTTTTCTTTCTCTTTTATTTCTCTCTTCTGTCTTCTCTGTCCTTTCCCTCTTCTATCGTTCTTTCTTTCTCATTCTTTCCCCCCTTTTTTTTCTCTCTCTATCATTCTCTCTCTCATTCTCTCTCTCTCTCTCTCTCTCTCTCTCTCTCTCTCTCTCTCTCTCTCTCTCACCCTCTATCTGTCATTGTGTCCCATGCAGAAGGCTCTAGATAAAGGAATGAACACTGTACGTGTGGTCATCAAAGGAATCGGGCCAGGCCGCCAGGTATATATAACATTTCATATGCCATTTGAAAATACTGTAACAGTCCATTAAGCCATTTAGGATGAAATCCTTTTAATATTGGGGTTCTGATCTATGACTTGATTCAGAGTCCTCAAATATACCAGATTTGCATGTATCATAAGCAGAAAAACTGCAAAATTTTGCACAACCTGTGATTTTTGTGTTGTTACATTACATCGTTGTTGTATTAACACCAAGGCCTGGTAATACAAAGCTCAGCAATTGATTATGATTGATGTTAGTCATTAATTGCACTGATCACTCTGTGCAATTAATCCCCAAAATCAATCATTTGATCAGTCGCTGAGCTTTGTGTTTGGGGGCCCAGGAATACTCCTATTTTATTATTATTATTTTTTAAATATTTTCTAAATGCCTGTTAACAAAGTCTGTTTTAATGACAGTATACATTTTGGCTGTGAGTAGTGGATAAAGAAAATGAAAATACTTGTTTTGTTTTGTAATGCATCCTCCTTTTAAACTAGCCTCTCACCTATTTGTGAAATCGAATGCCCTGTGACCTATTTTTGCAAAGAGTGGGCAGTATTTCCTCATGGCTATATTTATTTATGCATAAAGTTCATGTGATTAACCCATAGCAGTACATATACAGTAGTGCCTCTTTTTAGTCACTCTTTTGCAGTATCTTTTGATCCAAAATGCTAGGAATTACCCCTTATACATGAACAGAAAAAGAGAAAAATTTGCTAAAAATTTTGAGTCCATTTTAATGCAGTACATTGTGCTGTTCTCAAATAAGAGTGATTTAATTGTAACTGATTAAAATCTTTAAATTGCAATGCAGTGTAAAATATATAATCACTATTTTTGTGTGCAAATTGGCAATTTTCATTTACATTTGTTCATGTAATAAAGATTTTTTTCCCTCGAAACTATGTGGGAGTAGGAAAAAATGTCGATTTGGGGAGAGAAAGCTGATTAATTTAGACCTTAAGAAAAATATGATCTGCTATGAGTTAAAAGGTAGTCTTAGAGTTCTTGGAACAAGAAAATGACAGAATCCAAGAAAATTTCCTATGAATATTAAAAACCAGAAATAAATGATACCTTCTAAATGATATTCATAGATATGTGGAATTGAGGAGTTGATTACAAAATGAACATGGAGATTTCGTGAATGTGGGACGTATAATGATATCACTAGTATACACAGATACTGTTGCGCATCTTCAATGTCCCACATGTCCCTATCTGTGTTGGTGTCTGTATAAAGTGTCAAGAGGTCACCACATATTTGTAATCTTATTGACATTTTATTGGTAGGCTTAAACCCATTATGTTTTAAGAGGATTATTATTCACTGTATTATTAATCATTCATTATATCTTTTAGACATAATTATTATATTCTCTTGCAAATATAGACTCATAACCAAAACTCAAAGATTAGATAGATGATTTATTGTTAAGTTGTAGTTGGCCCTTTTAGGTGAAAAAAATAATCTTTGAGCTTTCTCTTTTTTTTTTAAATTCTGATGTGAAAGATTATCATAGGAGTAATGTGACATGAAAAAGACTGCTCTTGAAAATATGACTGGAGGTTAAAACTTAGAACCATATTTTCATGCCACGATTGTGGTCCCATATTCCCATACTTTTGTGCAGTGTTTTTCACTGATTGTAATATTCAGCAATATTATAGTCCATTTATTATCCTTTTGATGATTCTAAAACTTCCCAAACAGAAACTACTCATATTTAATGCATGATTAAAGGAAGGGTTGAGTTCTGTGTCCAGTGCTTGTTCTTTCCAGTGAGATTGGTTTAATTTCTTATAATTTTGATGATTCCAAAACCGCACAGAACATGTATACACCAATTCTTATGTAGACATGATCAGTGTTTCCCAATTGCTTTGACCTATGACAGTTTCTTTCACAATATAATCGCATGACCAGAACTCAACTTTATCTTTGACCGTTCAGGTTGGGTTCTATGTACTGTTTCTGTCACAATACAAGTACATGTCCAGTACACAGCATTACCTTTAAAAGCTATAGAGAAAATGACTGTGCCTGAATACAGGCTGTAATCCATCATCAGTGTTTCTCAATTCATCCTGCGCTTGCGAAGTTTGGATGGAATCCAAAACCCGGGGAAACAACATATTGCTAATTTGGACGAGCGTTGGGAGCTCCGTTTGGCAAATGCTGCCTCGATGCGACATGTTGTTAATCCAAATGAAAACTGAAACTGATGCAAAAGAAGAACAGGAACAAGGCTCTCTACATGTGATGCACTTGAAACTGAACATCCTGTTTGGTGTTGCCAATTGCCTACTCTGTCTTTGTAGGGGTCTTTCCATCTTTAATTTCTTTGTGTTGATGTCCGAATTACGAAAACAAGGATCTCCCGCCCTTGAGGAAAATTGTGCAATTCAAGTTGGCCACCTTTACTTAACCTTAATGTTGCTAATACGGATTTGAAGAGGCTGATCTGTTTAGCCTTAAATATGACTGATGTGCTATATTAGGGTTATTAGCGTGGACAAAAGCAATAGGATTTGCTAATCCTGTTTCTCCTTGAAACTGATGAGACAGTTCTAAGTGTGCGGTTTATAGATAAAAGAAACGTTGGAAGTACTTCCGTGAAACCTTGATTTATTAAAGTTCACAAGCACGGCCTGTGATAGGAAATTTAGCATCCTAGTTTGTTATTTTCTCCCAATTTCTTTCACTATCCTTTTCTCTGTAAGATTGATTTTATGTGTGAGGTTTTTTATTTTTAGAATAGTACCAGTGGGAAATTAGAAGGAAATATTATTAGATTGTGAATCGGAAACTTACGTAAGAAAATGGAAGATTTAGAAACGAGGATAATAAGATAAATGTGTGTGGGTTTAGTCACTTCAGTTCTATGAATATCATGGGGAAAAGTTTTATTTTTGTCATCTTTGCACTGGGTGAGATGGCTGGTGTGTATAAATAAGGTGGTTAGGTCTTGCAGGAGCCCATTATTTTCTGAAACTTTGTATGAGTGTTTTCTCTTTCTCTGTTCCTACGTCTCTTCGTTCTTCAGACCTCGATCAAGGGATTACAGATGGGAGGGGTTGACATCATTTCCATAACCGACAATACGCCTGTCCCTCACAATGGCTGTCGACCACGCAAGGCAAGAAGATTATGATTGTGAGTTGACAGAACCTCTCCACGAACCCCAGGTAAAGGCAATATTATAACTGTTAAAATGCAACTCTTCTGGAAGGGGATGAATTCAGTAGGATTAGCCATTGGTCTCTTTTTTATGCGTAACATGTGGAGAAAATCAAAAAGGAAAATGATCTCTGTGAGTTATGCATATTTAATGCTTGTATTTATGAACTGTTGTTGAGGAGAGAGAGAGAGCGATTTTAAACTTCTGCCGTCCTTTTCATGAAAGTGTTCAAGTTAGGATTTAATTGAACCCTCGTCAGAAAGATAGGGCAGACATTATAAAACAAGCCTTTTTCATTGCTCTCTATTTGGGATTTTTAGTTAAAGGGAATGAAAATCTGGCAAGCTTGAGATTAGTTGAAATTTGAACTTTCGATGTTTGGAATGCGTGGGTATAACTGATATATTTTTTTAGTGTTTTGCTGGAAAAAACATTCTGCAAGGGTCTTTAAAGAATTACAGGTATCTATTTCGCTAGAAAAATGATAGCCTTATTGTTTGATTGTATGCCAGGGTGTGTGATTTATTTAGTTCATATAAAAGCAAGTTATCCTGCAAAAGTTGGATATATGGGTAATCCAACATACATGTATGCTGCGACGACGGTTGCTCTGGGTTTTATTTTGTAAATAATGTAGGATTAGGGTTGTGATTGGGTTTTAAGTTAGGTTTAGGGTTAGGTGTTGTGTTTCGTCATGCCTAAAAGTTAGGAATTCTACTAGTGGAGGAATAAAGGTGTACCAAACACCTGAAAAAATAATTTGTGTACAAAGTATAAAATCAACCTCAAAGAACTTCATCTGGCATTCTATAGTTCAACAGTGAAGGTGTATGAAGGAAATAAAGGGTAACATGAAAACTCCGAGTTCGGTTCCGCGCGAGCCCTTATTTTGAAGAGCGCATATGGGTGCGTCGAGTAGTCTACTCACGAGTTGCTCTTACACTTATAGAGACTCATGTAATTAAAATTGAAATATCTCTTTATAGAATTGAAGCCCATATTTTGAATATAGTATAAAGACATGGATCCGCTATTAAACATACAGAGAAAAAAAAAATTTGTTGGTGATTGGTACCCTTTAAACTCAGAGCAATTGTTGCCCAAGCTTGTGTTGTGTACTCTCCTGAGAGTTGTATGAACCATATTCTACGAGTCTCATTCATATTTATAAAGGAAATGAGGTACATGTGTAATTCAAGCAAATTGGCTCTTGTTGAAATTGTGATTGGAATTGTGATTGTTCAGTATAAACATTTTTTTTAAAGTGGGTTAGTTTTCATATCTTGCCTCTTTGCTGTGGGCAACTTTAAGTACCTCATTAAAAATGTGCATCTCTTTCATTCTTTGACTCTATACAGGTTTGATCGTCTGCTGGGGGCCTTTAACGGTAATGAGCCTCGGAACACCGCGCACCAATCGCTTCGTGATGAGTGATCGACGATGGTTGTGATGCGAGAAACAGATGCGGTGCAGATGGGTGCATCATGTAGACTGGTGCTCAGTCTGTTCTTGCAGTCCTGCCTCGTTAAGATTATCATGCAGGCTACTGTAGGGGATTATTAAGTAGAGTGGTGGAGACTGGTGTCTCATCTTGTTGAATCATGGGGAAGCAAAGTCTTCCATATTTTGTGATAAGTTCTGTGAATTTTTTCATCAACATATGAAAAAACAAATAGGATTGCTTAAAATTCAAAATGTCAGCTTTTGTAGACACTCAATATCTCAAGCACAATCAGTAAAAGTTAAAAAAAAGGGGGTGGTCATTTTCAGAACATATGACTGCATATGAATAGCTACATTATGGGTTGTTAACCATGTGCAGATATGCTAAATGAGGCAAGCCTTTATTTATATTTAGAGGAAATATCCATCCAAACAGTAATATTTTACAATAAGTATAATAAAGATTGTTTATCATAGAAATATATTAGTCTCGTGGAATCAATTGAGAATGTCCAAAGTCGTGAGAGTATTCTTAAATTAAAGAAAAAAAGGAAAGTTTACAAGAATTTTTTTTGGTATTATAACCGTGGAGTCACTCTTCCATTATTCTACACAATTCAGTGAGCCATTTAGAGCTGCCATGCTTACAGTCTACAAACTCACCCATTGTATATAATAATATCTGAATGATGTACATTGGAGAATAATAAAACAAATACTGTATTTCAGTTTGGATTGCTGTTTATTTTTTTCGGTCATAGTTGCAAGGTATGAATTCTTTTGAACCACACATTGAGCACACTACACCAGAAGGAATTACTTAACATCTTTGCTTCCTAGAAAGGATGCATCCCGTGAGATACTTGGATGCTAGCAGCCTGTTGACAGGGCAGGGGTTAAGCCCTTGCAAGTTGGGCCAGATGGAATCCATTTACTCTGACTGTGGACCGTGCAACACCCCCGGCAAGGATTGGAGTTATATCTTCTGGTCCCAACACCACCTTCCCTCACAATTCTTGGAAGAGGTAGAAATGTCCATCCCCCCTCGTCGACAGACATTTCTTTTATCAGCCAAGCCACCCAGATTGCTGAGTAGCTGATGGCTCCCAAGATGGCCGTTTCATCGGCTGGCATCTGTTCTTCCTCCCCACCCCGCACCCTCACACTCTCCTCTGCCCAAGTTACTAGGAGGTTTTGCCTAGGCTCTCAAGAATTTGATGGGGAAACAGGTGAAATCAGGATGAGTGATGGCTCCTCCACGGTTCTGTTTTCCTTTGGAGATGGTGTAAATCAACATCTCGTTCACAGTGGCGTGTGTATCTGGCAGATAAGAATTTGTGGAGCACGTAGCATGGAGGTAGGGAGCAACACAGGAATAGAAAATAACCAACAAAACCCCATTGAGATGTCATTATAGGCGAGAGCTTCGATACCATTATCTGCGTAACTGTGACATTTAAATTGGTGATAAATGCTAGCTAGAACTGAAAATATCCTGTAGATTGCTAGAATGTTCTGATTCTGATGACAATTCATAAGGTGTCGTGTGTAAAGGGAATGGTTTGGGGTTGCGTTATGCATTTCTAAGAGAATCCTCATCTTATCTGCCATTAGAACAAAATAGTAGTTTTGAATTATTTAGTCACCTTCTTTTTGAAATCTTCTAAACTGATTAGCAATGACTTCTAGGTTATCATCTTTCTAGACAATTTATCATGAACTGTATTTTAGAATGCCAAATTTTGACATTTGTAGCAGTTTGCCTCCCTCTTTTTTCTTCGAATTCTGTATTTTGACGGGTCTTTACTTTGATTTTTTTGTCGTCTGCCATGCTGCCTATTTTCATGTGTTGGTCATGTGGTAAGCGATGAGGGAAGATTTAACTTAATCTCAAGCTTCCAAGCCAGAAGAAAACATCCATGTGACAAGCAGTTGTGGCAGTTTCCAGATCATTTTGGGATTAAGGGATTAGATTAAGTGAGATTAGCTGGTGTTGAGTAATATCTCTGAACCGTAAATATGGCCAGGATGTGGGATTTGGACATCAGGTGAACAAACTTTTTCCCCTCCTCCCTCCCTCCCCCAACTTGCGATAGCAGATTGGAAATGCACACCGGTGCCTGTGCATTGTTTCTTTACCACCATATGGTAGCGCTTCAATTTCATTTTGCTGGAGCAATTCTAATATCTGTCCAATTAAGACTGAGAATATTTGCTCTGAATTGGACCTGTGCAGCGTATCGCCTCCAACTCCTACCTGTCAATTCTCATATCTTATCTACATGTTATTAGAAGTTGCAGTATACATTCTCCCTCGGCAGTATGACTGATACGGAGAAGATTATGAGAAGTGATATTTTCGGCATTGACGTCACGCCATCATCGGGTGTCATGTACTGTCTTGATTAAAAGAGGGAAGGATGAGCACAAGAGTTTTGTAATCGTGGATGGGTTTCGATTTTGGAGAGAAGAAATCTGTAATGATAGAGAATTTTAAATGAAAAAGGGCTGAAAAGAAATTCTGGGTCATTACGGGGGCGGCGTATTGCCGGAGGTTAATACAGGGCGTTGTGACATTTTAACAATCAAGGTGTCTGCCCACTCGATGTGTGGGGGAAACAATATACGGGCCCTGGGAAGTGTGGTAACTCCTCATCTATTGTAATTGTCTAAGGCTGGATTTTTTTTTTTTTTGGTCATGGTGATTTATGGTCGGATTCAACTTGTTTTCAACCCTGTGAATTATTAACAGCTCTACAAAGTTACACAAGCGGTCAGTGTAATGAGTTTGTATATAGTTGATAATGGGGAGATGACAGGCAAATGGTAGAAGGAATTATGCTAATAAACAAATTGATTGGCTTAGTTGCATTAGGAATGGGAAGCTGAGAAATATTTTCAACCCCCCCCCCCCCATCTTTGTCTTAGAACAAGGATGTGGGGGTTCACCATTATCTTCTTCTTAGAATGGGAATGCAGGGATCTTCATTGCAGACTTAGAATTAGGATGCAAAAGGCCACTGTCGTGGACTTTGAACAGGGATGGGGGTGGACCATCATCCCAGACTAAGAATGGAGATGCGATGACCGTCATCAAGGGCTTTGAGGATGCGGGAGACCTCCATCTTGGACAGCGGATGGGGATGGACTTGGATGGACAAAAGAGGCTCCTTGCGGACCTTTCTGTGGCTGTCGTGTTAAGTGTGATTCTATGAAGACACTTCACACACAACCACAGGAAGTTTTGCATGGTTGCCATGACAACGCATCCGGATTTCCTGGTTACGCCCTTCTTAAGGAGTCCCATTGCTGTGAAAACACTAGAGAATGAACTGTCACTGCAGCAGTTGGCTTTGTTACAAACAGATTACACGCACTTAAACGCTAACTCCTTAATTGTATGCATGTACAGAGTGTTACAAATTTAGAGAGAAAGTCCGTCAAAGAATTTTCAAATATTCCACAGAAAAAAAATTAAGTAGTCCTGAGCTCTTGGAATGGTGAAAAGTAAGCTCTCTCAGATAAGAGCAAATTTTGTTCTGATTCTCAAGACTACACATAAATTATATCTGCTAAACAAGTTTCATGAAAAACATATAATGTATGAAAAATAATGACCAGTAGATTACATAGTCCTTGCAGTTTGTTTGTGATTTTAAGTGAATATGATTTTTAGCATGCATTTGAAGTCTGCTGGTCCAACCACATTCACTAAAAGGTAATTGATTCAGACTGACTTTTAGCTTTTTTCTCATGAAGTTAAGATCCATTTAATACCAGAAGTCAAGATATCCTTTGAACCAATATTGTCCTGATTACATAAGTTAAGTTTAAAGGGGAATCCAACCTTTGCAACAAGTTTTCTGAAAGCAGCAAAATCTGAGAAAAGGGTGGGCAAATTTTGAAAGATTATAAAAAAAAATGTCCAAATGTTTGAAATATGAGATGACTAAATCACATGTTTGTGAATCTCAAAGTGCCAAATTAATCCCTCGACTGTGGAATATTTAGGGGACAGCTCTTACATTGGCTTTACATTAAAATATTATAAATGTCCATTTTTCTTCGAAATACTTTTTTCCTCAAGTCTCTATTCAAGTAATATTATGGATGACATGATGTAGTAAATCCTCCAATGAAAGAAGTGCTATTTTTTTTTATTTTGCTTGTAGGAGCCAACAGAAAAGTTGTCTGACAATACATCACATTGACATTAACAAGTGCCCATTTGAAATTCCTGTATGCATTGTGATCTCAACGTTTTAAAAATGCATAACTATTTTCTTGTCGCTCCATTGTCCTTCCAACTTTCTCCGATCTGTTTCTCTGTTTTTTCCACCTTCATTCAGAGGAACTTGCTACATGTATCATGGTTACATTAGGATTGACATAGTTCATTCCAAAACACAAATTGGCATTTCTATGATGTCTATGTGAGCTCCCACTAATGCTTTGCACTCGTAATGATTGAAATAATTATTTGGTATAACTATCAATTTGGCCATCCCCCCCACCCATACACACACACATGATACACATGACACATGTAGGCATCATGTGGGGGGGGGATGGGGGGTAGCCTCCCCCGCCATGTAATTTGCTTGTTGATAAATTGGAAATTTTATATATAGCCTATGGCAAAATGCTCCTTTTTTTTCTTCTATTTTTTTTTTTTTTTTTTGTGGGGAGGGGGGGGGGGGCTTGCTTGTTGAAGATTTTTTAGCTAACTTTAGGCTGAAATTTCGGCTGAAACCCCTTTCAATATGGCCTATCGATGCCCCTGAGTAGATTGGCATGTCATAGTGCCCTTTATACAGAAATATGTTGGGAAATCGGAGACCAACGGACAACATCATCTGCAATTTTAAAGGAAGATCCTCGCATTTGGCATTATGCTGCCAATGGAAATGGTATATACAATAGAAGCGATCAATTTTTGTAAATCTGGATCATTTCAAAGCTGTACACAGTAGGAGGTGGATTATTATTCGAAAACTACACATACTGTGTATAATGAAAACGTTATATAAAAACAAAACCTAATTTTTAGTTGAAAGCAAGATATAAAGAGGGTTTGAGAGAGATGGAGATGTGTGAGAAGGAATAATTAGGAGAGATCAATTGAGAGAGAATGAGAGATCAAGGTATAACAAATTACAGAGAAAGAAGTTACAGAGAAAGGTAGAGAGAGAGAGAGAGAGATAGAGATTAAAGTATAAGAAATTACAGAGAGGGGGATTAATGTATAAGAAATTAAGAGGAAAGTACAGGGAATTCGGAGAAATGGAAAGAAGCTACACGGGTGTCTTGTCGCTTTAGATGAAATGAGAAATTTGAAATGAAGCGGACAGTAATGAGAAAATAATGAAGGTTTGAACGTTGAACGTTGAGATTACTAAAAATACAGAATCTCATTTTGGCGATTTTGGTTATTTGTGACATAATTTGGAAAACGCCCATTCAATATACAATAAAGTATGAATTTCCGCTACCCTTTTTTTTTTTAAAATAATATTCTGCGGGGCTGTACTCAACATTGTGCATGGATAGCATGTTATCTTCCAATGAAGTAACATTTGGGAATTTTTTTAATGTATAGTGATCTTAACATTCAAACTGTACTAAATAACTTTCTCTTCGTTACTTTCCGTTTCGTCAAATATATGTTTCCCTGAATCTTCTGATTTTCTTTAAAGGAAGTTATTTTTAGAGTTAGATTCCTTTAAATAGGTACATGTTTTCCGATGTGACAAAGAGGGACCGAGAGAGAGAGAGAGAGTGCATATTGGGGAAAGTACATGAGAAGTGATACAAAGGAAGTGAGTTCTCCGAATTCCATGGCCCTGTTTCATAAAAGTTGGTATCGATAACAACTGCCACAATGATTCTATAACAAATGAAATTAAGTTATACATATTTAAGTTGTGATTCTTCCAATGATTCTTTAGCGATTCTCAGTATAACAAATTTTATCACGGCCAAATACATGCAACGATTTCACTTTATCAATTATTGAAAATTGTTATTGATAAGTTATGAAACAGAGCCCATATGGATTTAGAATATTATCTTGTTTTACAAAAATGGTGTTTTCACAAATCAAAATATTATACTGATCACAAAGGACGGAATCGTAATCTAGCTCATTAAGGATTCTCACTAATAGTTCAAGTAATTAATTACATTCCACACACACACTAAAAAAAAAGGGGGAGGGGGTTAAAGAAAAAAATGAAGAACAAAATTTAAACCCTTTCTGAAAAGAATCTACCTGTATATTTCATATTGCGACCTTTTCCATACAGCTATCAAGCAAATATTTAAAAACCTAATCGTAAAAACTAAAATGTATCATTCGGTACTATCACTGCATATTGACATATTAGTGTATAATTGAACTTATAGGACCAGAGGGGAGAGATAAATAAACAACACTAAAACGGAAATGATGAGAAAAAATTAGGGGGGGGGGGGGTTACAGGCATGGAAAAATAGGTAAAGTCTCACAGACCGTATAAGCCAACATGGCATATGTAAAAATAAATATTTGACACTTTAAATCGATGAAAAACTCTAAATGGTTTCAAGCTGAACTTTATTTGCACATTATTTTAAAGTTGAAGAATACAAGTTTTATTTGGAGGGCAATTTAGGTCATTTCTTAAAATAATAGTATCAAAATAAAGTGCTTCGATTTTTTTATTTTTTTTTAATTAGATTTTTACTTTTTTTAAAATCAAGACCATGAAATCTATCAAATCGCATTAGTACCATTGTGCACGTACTGTATTCAGGAAATATCATTATCATATCATTTTATATGACAATGGAAAACTAAAGATCTTGTGGAAAGGAAGGCGATGTGCATGGGCGCAAATCCAGGGGGGGGCAGGGGAACATGTCCCCCACCTTTTTGAAGATAGGCGAATGTCCCCCCACCTTTTTGAATAACCTTTTTTTTTTTTTTTTTTTTTTGCAGAATTTTTGAGGCGAATGTCCCCCCCCCCCCCCGAATTTCAAAATGGATTTGCCCCTGGCGATGTGCACAGTGGTATGGTTCAATTATAGCTATTACAAAATTAAGAACAAATCAAATTGTGTTTTATTCCCCCCCCCCCCACAAAAAAAAATCAACACACGAATGTACAAACCAAAAACACCTTCCATAGACTTTTGAAAGGGGGAGGGACTCTCTCTTGTTTCTGAACACGCCAATAATTTTTGTCCCTCTCTCTCTGTATGTATAGCTCTGCCTGGCGCTAGAGAGCAAATTTTCATTTCGGGGTGATTATCTGGGACTTTATATTATGTTGTTAAACTTTCCATATGTGTTCTTCACTACCATACTGGTTGTGGACTTTGGGGGCTGCAGTCCGCTCAAAAGTTCCACGGCGGAAAAAATAGAAAGGGAAAAAAGAAGAAGGAAAGAAAGAAAGAAGAAAGAAAAAAAAGGAAGAAGAAAAAGAAGGAAAGACATCCATTTTTTTTTTACATAGGCCCTATACCTCTGGCTAGAAAATGTATTGTTTCTGATAAAATATGAATGGCTGAATTTTCTTAGTATCTCCATTCCCATAGTTATGATTCTTTTGCATGCAAGTCGTATTTCTTTTATCACACTTTTCTTACAATAGGGGAGGGGGGCTTTTATCTTATACCCCAAAAAGGCCTGTATAGGCTCACACACACTACAGTGCGTCCCAGAAAAAAGTTAACAGTTGGAAAATGTCTACCCAAATGAATGTTTCAAAATATTTGAAGGAAATTTTCATAACTGTGGATAGCTTAGGGTTTCTTCTATCAAATGACACCAAAATATCAACTATAATATTCTACGCTTGAGTGAGCAAAGGGCAATTTTGTGAAAGGGTGCAAACAACCATCCGTTTCGTCAAATATGTGTTTCTCTGAGTATTCTGATTTTCTTTATTAAAAGGAACTTGCTTTTAGAGTTGGATTCCCATTGAATAGGTACATGTCTTCCGATGTAACAGAGAGGGACCTAGACAGAGAGAAAGAGAGAGAGAGAGAGGGGGAGAGAGAGAGAGAGAGAGAGAGAGAGCATATTGGGGAAAGTACATGAGAAGTGATACAAAGGAAGTGAGTTCTCCGAATTCCATGGCCCTGTTTCGTAAAAGTTGGTATCAATAACAACTGCCTCATGAAATGATTCCATACAATTGAAAATAAGTTTTGATTCATCCATTGAACTTATTCATCGATTCTGTAACAAATTTTCTCACGGCCAACTACATGCAACGATTTCACTAGCTTATATTAATTATTGCAAATTGTTATTGATAAGTTACATGAAACAGGGCCCAGATCGATTTAGAATATCTTATTTTACAAAATGATGTTTTCACAAATCGAAATATTATACTGATCACAAAGGACGGAATCGTAATCTAGCTCATTAAAGATTCTCACTAATAGTTCAAGTAATTAATTATATTCCACACACACTAAAAAAAAAATTGAAGGCAAAAATGAAGACAAAAGTTAAAACCCTTTCTGAAAAGGATCTCTACCTGTATATGGTATTGCGACCTTTACCATAGTACAGCTATCAAGCAAATATTTAAAAACTTAAAAGGCCCCTGCAACCCAAACGCAACCCAAATGCAAGTTTATTGTTGTTGGTGTACAGGGAAGCATATAACTCATATTCTGTTATTCAAACATCTAGATCTGTTTCATAGATTTTAAATTTAAAAAGAACAAAAATATTTTTCCCAACCTCCTAAGCTCCACCCTATAAAAAAAAAAGCTCCAGATCTCATTCCTGCAATGATATCATCTCTCAATCATCAGTCAGCTACACTAACATTCTACAAAAGACAGTGGAATGTAACTTCCCCCAGCTCAGCCCATGCTCACAATTCATGAAACATATTTAGATGTTTGAATAACAAAATATAAATTGTATACATTCCTGCACATCAACAGGAATCAACTTGCATTTGGATTGCAGGGGACCTTTAATCGTAAAACTAAAAGGTATCATTCGGTACTATCACTGCATATTGACATATTAGAGTATAATGGAAATTAGGATCAGAGGGGAGAATAAATAAACAACACTAAAACGGAAATGATGAGAACAAATTATGGGGGGGGGGGGGGGCATACAGGCAAGGAAAAATAGGTAAAGTCGCTCAGACTGTAAGCCCATCAGACATGTGTAAAAAATAAATATTTGACACTCTAAATCGATGAAAAACTCAAATTAGTTACAAGCTGAACTTTATTTGCACTTTATTATAAAGTTGAAGAATACAAGTTTTATTTGCCCGGAGAGCAATTTAGGTCATTTCTTTAAAAAAAAAAAAGTATGAAAATAGTGCTTCGATTTTTTTTTTTTTTTTTTTTTATAATTAGAGTTTTACTTTTTTAAAAATCAAGACCATGAAATCTATCAAATCGTATTAGTACCATTGTGCACCACGTCTTCCATTCCACACCACTGTGTACTGTGTTCAGGAAATATCATTATCATATCATTTTATATGACAATGGAAAACTAAAGATCTTGTGGAAAGGAAGTCCGTGTGCACAGTGACATTGTTTAATAGCAATTTCAAAATTAATCAGCGGAACAGTTGAAATTTTGTTTTATCCTCCCCCCCCCCCAAAAAAAAAAAGAATAAAAGAATAAAAAATCAACTCACAAATGTACAAACCAAAAACACCTTCCATAGCCTTTTGAAAAGGGGAGGGGCTTTCTCCTGTTATTTCTGAACACGCCAATGATTTTTATCCCTCTCTTATTTTGAAAATCCCTTTATTTTTATTCTTTTAAAGTATTCTTCATCGCCTTGACTGCTCTAATCACAGCGCCATATACATGTCCTCCTCTTTATAGCCATACATTATGATATTATCATGAGTTTACAACATAACAATATGGATTTCGTTTTCATATTTCTACATATCAAGTCGGTACTGGAGGGCGCTGTTACCCTAGCCCGAGAGCGAAAATTTTCCTTTTTATGGGTGATGATTTGGGACTTAATATTATGTTGTTAAACTTTCCATATGTGTTTTTCACGGGCGTACTGGTGGGGACTCTGGGGGCTGCAGCCTGCCAAAAGTTTCACCACCGAAAAAATAGAAAGGGGGGAAAAAGAAAAAGGAAAGAAAGTAAAAAGAAAGAAAAAAAGAAAAAGGAAAGAAAGTAAAAAGAAAGAAAAAAAGAAAAAAGGAAAGACATCCACTTTTTACATAGTATAGGCCCTATACCCCTGGCTAGAAAATGTATTATTTCTGATATATGAATGGCTGAAGTTTCTTAGTATCTCTCCTTCCATATTTGTTGATTCTTTTGCATTCGAGTCGTATTTATTTTATCACAATTTTAGGGGGACTTTTATCTTATACCCCCAAAACCAGCGCCTTTATTAGGCCTATATAGGCTCCACACACTACACATGTATAATAAAATTTCTTTCGAAACTCAGGTAAATCTACTAAAGTAATTGAATGCTTTAATCACAGCGCCATAGACATGTACTCTTCTTTATAGCCATACATTATGATAGTATCATGAGTAACCAGATAACAACATGGATTTCGTTTTCATATCATTTTCTACATATCACGTCGTCATATACTTGAGGGCTCTGTTACCATATAGCGCATAGATAGCGCAGAGAGCGAAAATTTTCATTTTTTGGTGATGATTTTTTGACTTTATATTACGTTGTTAAACTTTCCATGTGTTCTTCACTGGCGTACTGGTGGGGGACATTGGGGGCTGCAGCCCGCCCATATGTTCCACGACCGAAAAAGAAGAATGAAAGAAGGAAAGAAAGAAAAGAAGGGATAAAGAAAGAAAAGAAGGAAAGGATAACGTGTTATCTTCCAATGAATTTACAGTAACACTACTTATTCAACAGTTTGAATTTTTTAAATGTATAATGATCTTAACATTCAAACTTTACTAAATAACTTTCTTTTCGTTACTGCATATATCCTTTTCGTCGAATAACTGTTTCTCTGAGTATTCTGATTTTCTTTAAAGGAGCTTGCTTTTAGAGTAGGATTCCCTTTAAATAGATGTATGTCTTCAGAGAGGGACCGAGAAAGAAAGAAAGAGAGAGAGAGAGAGAGAGAGAGAGAGAGAGAGAGAGAGAGAGAGAGAGAGAGAGAGAGAGAGAGAGAGAGAGAGAGAGAGAGAGAGAGAGAGAGAGTGCATATTGGGGAAAGTACATGAGAAGTGATACAAAGGAAGTGAGTTCTCAGAATTCCATGGCCCTGTTTCATAAAAAAACTGCCACAATGGTTCTGTACAATAATATTGAAAATCAGTTTTGATTCTTTCAATGAACTCATTCAGCGATTCTGTAACAAACTTGCTGACGGCCGAAAACATGCAACGATTTCACTAGCTTGTATCAATTATTGCAATTGTTATTGATAAGTTACATGAAAGAGGGCCCAGATTGATTTACAACAGAATCTTATTTCTAAAAATTGGTGTTTTCACACTTCAAACCATACTGATCACAAAGGACCGAATTGTAAAATTCAGATTTGAGTTCAATTTGGTCATGATCTAGATCATCAAAGATTAATAGTTCAAGTAATTAATTACATTCCACACACGCTAAAAAAAAAAAAAAAAAAAAAAAAAAAAAAAAAAAAAAAATGAAGACAAAAATGAAGACAAAAATTTAGACCCTTCCTGAAAAGAATCTACTAGTACCTGTAAATGGTATTGCGATCTTTACCATACAGCTATCAAGAAAATATTTAAAAACTTAATCGCAAAACTAAAATTTAATCATTCGATACTATCACTGCATATTGACATATTAGAGTATAATGGAAATTAGGATCAGAGGGGAGAGATTAATAAACAACACTAAAACGGAAATGATGAGAACAAAATGATGGGGGGGGGGGTGAGTGGGCGGCATACAAGCATGGAAAAATAGGTAAAGTCGCACAGACTGTAAGCCAACTTGGCATGTATATAAATAAATATTTGACACTTTAAATCGATGAAAATCTCAAATTGGTTTCAAGCTGAACTTTATTTGCACATTATTATAAAGTGGAAGGATACAAGTTTTATTTGGAGCGCAATTTAGGTCATTTCTTAAAATAACAGTATCAAATTAGTACTTTGGATTTTTTTTTTTAAATTAGATTTTTACTTTTTGAAAAATCAAGACCATGAAATCTGTCAAGGGGCGGTTGGCTCCCATGCGTGCCACCCCCACCCTCTTCATAACATTAAATCTTGTAGTACCTTGTAAACACACAAAAAAAATGTGCCCCTGTTGTGTTCTTGTGCTCCTTCAAATTTCAGAGCCAGAAGGGACCTGAAATAGTGGTTAAAATGAGTACAGAATGAGCTTAGTTGTTATGCTAAGTAACTGAGTATCATTGGTAAAAAACAAAAAAACAAACAACAAACAAAACCAAAAAAAACACCCCCCCCCCCCCCCCAATAAAAAAAAACCCACAAAACATGTTGATAAATAGCACTAGGGTATTTTATGCGTGATAGGCCTTCCTTCTATAATTATAGACTAACCCCTTGTGGGAGTGGATCTGTCTCGGTAACGAGTCATTCAGTTTCAATGTAATTAGATACATCAATGCCCTACATCTTAAATATTCATACAACGTACGTGGCTTGGTCTAAAAAACAAACAAACAAACATGTAAAACAAACAAAAACAAAACAAAAGAAATGTAAACGCCCAGGCATCCCATCCAAAGCCAGAAAACATTTTGGGACACGCCCACTGACCTCGTCATCACGCCCCTACATTGACGTATGGATAGCCAGAGTATTTTGCAGAGGAGCACTGAAAATGTGAAGAAAATAAACGTTTATTAGCATACTTCCTTCCATGAACCTCCATTACATAATCTTGTAATATATTCCTCATCTTTCTCCCTTTCTTAATCTTAGAGCATAACAACAAGTAAGTTGATAGAAGTCAGTGCAGTGTTGAAGGCAGACTGTTGCTGACATGGCTTTCCATACTCATGTCAACAACGCGGTCAACAACAACATGCGCGCGCAGCATATGCACGTTGCATGGCATTGCAAATTCTCATCTTGACCGCCACCGAAATTACATGGGTAAAATAACATTTTATTTTTAACAACTGGACAGTGCTGAGCTACGAAACTATTTGTATCTCGAATTTTACAAAACTATTCCACAATGTCAGACATAACTGTGGCTGTGCCTAAACGCTCATTCAAAATAAACACGATAGAAATGCACACCGGTGGTGAACCAGTGCGGATTATCGTCTCTGGCTACCCCGAAATCTCCGGGGGCACGATATTGGCAAAGCGCTCGTACGTGCGAGACAATTTGGACCACCTTCGAAAAATACTGATGTTTGAACCTAGGGGCCATTACGACATGTACGGAGCTCTTCTTGTGGAACCAGACCACCCTAAAGCAGATTTTGCCACTTTATTCTTGCACAATGAAGGTTACAGTACTATGTGTGGCCATGCGACTATTGCGTTGGCCAGATATGCTGTGGATTGTGGAATCGTTGAGCCAGTTTCCCCCGAGACACAAGTTAATCTTCAATGTCCGTGCGGATTGGTCAGAACTTTTGTGGAGTATGACGACAAAACAAAGTCATCAGGAAGAGCGAGATTTCTGAGTGCTCCCTCCTTTGTTTTTAAGACTGGTAAATTTGATTGATTTTCCTCCAATAATTATTTAAAACAATATCAATATGAACCCATGGCCAATTTTGTTTGTCATTTATTGCAAGACCCAAGCAAAGTCATTCATTGTACTATAGTCAAGGATTGTAATTCCGAACAGATTGTATTACCGAACGTGTACTGTTAAGCGCCTAAAATGGGTTTTCATACGCGTGGGATTACGCGTATGAAAACCACACTATTGAAACAAAGGTTGTGTCTTTTTCCCATAGGTTTCACACGTTCGGGAATACAGTACCTTTTTCAAGGGACCAAAACGCCGCGTCGATGGGAAGGGGTTCACTCGGAAGGGAATATCGTACTAAATCTACGTTGTCTTTTTAAAATTCCATCAACTTCTTTTTCTGTAGGACTTTGAGCATTCATTATGTAAGTTTGACAGATATTCATTTGATATTTTATTTGCTATCGTTGATTTTCTGAAAAGTGTTCGGACACTGGATCCACTACCATACTACTAGCACTGTAGCAGTGGCAGATTTAAGGGGGGGGGGATCCTGTTTAGAATGAAAACCCTTTTTTTTTCTTTGCTTGTCAGAGAATTATGGAGGGAAACTGGACCCCATACCCCCCCCCCCCCCCCCGAGCGACTTTTGGAGGGCTGGTGAATTTTTTTTTTTTTCTTTGCACTAGTTGTCCAAATTTGTCAAATGTCCATTCATGACTAGCCAAACAGAATCTCTGCAATATTTTTGTCAATTTTTGGTTGTTTGTTCAGTAAGGCTGTATTTTGCAATTGCTGTTTCTGTCGAGTCTTAATTATTGGCTGAAGTGACTGTATTTTTCTTAACAATCATACCCAGATGTAAAGGTGAAAGTACCAAGTTTTGGTGAAGTAACACTCGACATCAGCTACGGTGGGGCCTTCTACGCATTGATCTCTGCTGACCAACTTGGCCTCGTTCTCGGTAAATCTTCAGTACGAAGCATCCAAGAGGCTGCAACAGCCGTTACCAAGGCAACCAAAGAAGCGGTGGTACTAGAGCATCCGGATAGTCCAGATCTGGCCTTCCTCTATGGAACCATTATAACCGACGGAGCAGATAGATGGAATGAGGAGCCTACTAACAATGTCTGTGTGTTTGCTGATGCACAGGTACTTGGAATAGGCAATTTTAACCCTTCCAGGAAAGGAATTATTTCAGGGCTAAATTGATCACATTTTGTTCTTCAAATTGGCAACAATAATATTTTCCTTTTAGTGCTACGTGGTTCTTATAAGGTGTAATGTCTTTGGAAATGATAGACATGGTAAATATTTTGTTGAAAAGTTGAAAAAAATGCCAATTTTGATTAATAACAATGATTTTGAACCTCTCATTATGTTGCCAATTTAAGGATTTTAAAGCTTATTCTCCTTTTCAAATTTTCTGGCATCAACCACAATAATTACATGTATGGCCATGCAACAAAAATGGACACAGTGGGTGTAGAAATTTGTTCTTTCTACTCATGCATCTGGTATATTTTTTAGGGCTCTGAAAGAAAAGTTATTGAGCCAAACCACAAAATGTGGTCAATTGTCTTGAAAGGGTTAACTCTTTATGCGCCACTCAAATCATATCCCTGTGCCACATTACATTTCTGAAGGGGTATTATTTTACCAACATCTTATTAATTTTGTTCTGTTTATTTTGCAACTTGCAGATAAAATACTCCGCAAACCTGCTTTAGCGACCACCTGTATAGAAGGACCATGTCTATAAAGACCACAATTTTTGTTTCCCTTGAAAAAATTTTGTTATTAAAAAAACGTGTATTAAGAGAACCTGTACTTAAAGACCACCTGCTCATAAAGACTGCTTTTCTTGTCTCCCTTGAGCGGTCTTTATATACAGGTTTCACTGTAAATACAGGAGATATAGGGGTTATCTTGTAGCCAGTGAAGAACCGGAAGTAGGTTATTATGTAAAGCTTTTGTAATGAAGACCCATACTAGAACGTGGTTGCAATAAATGAATGAATGAATGCATAGTGCATATCCTTTCATTGATTGGTTGCCATTATTGTGCTTATCAGCACTCATGGCACACCTCCGATTGTGCCTGTGCGAATTTGCTCTCATTCAAATTTGTCAAATGCCTAGTTACGGAACTATTATATTACATCTGTTACAAGGTATTGTATTTCAATACATGTAGTCATAATACAGATGCACATTTAGTGTTGCTAGGTCGGATATGCCAAAATGTTTGTCTGACCTGACAATGCTTAACCCAAATGTTGCCTACGGGAATCGGGTGGTTCCTGTATTAAGCCTATGGGAATGAGAGAATTCAGTAGTCAATGGGTTAATATAGGTAATCAGTATGAAACACAATACCCTCCAACAGCTGAATGTATGAATTTGAATACATTACGAAAATGGCCCAATTATAATTACCCCTCTAAAGTTCTGTAGTAGCCATGCATTGTGGATGCTGATTACAGTAGAAACTCGGTATAAAGAGGTCTGATCTAACAATATTCCTGATATAACAAGGTAATATTTTGGTCCCAGCTCTGTATATTGTGTTGTTTTTTTAACCTGATATAACGAGATTCCTGCTATAACAAGGTAATTTTGATGGTCCCAAGGACCTTGTTATACTGAGTTTCCACTGTATTTATTGATCTGCATTTTAAGATAATTTCGAAGAGATGTCATAGTCGAGTGGTTTAAACACTTGATAGGGAGTTTGAAGGACTCGGGTTGGAGCCGTACTCATGATTCTTGAAAATTAGGTTTTGCATTATTTAGTTATCTTTCATCATGATAAATTATTAATCTTTCTGCTAGATTGACAGAAGCCCGACTGGGTCCGGAGTCACTGCCCGCATTGCTCTCCAAGTTCACAAAGGACTGATAGAAGTCAACCAGACAAGAATCTTCAGGAGTGGGATCAACGGTTCAAAGTTCACAGGAAAAGCGGCAGAAAGGACCAAGGTTGGCGACTTTGATGCTGTTGTGGTCGAAGTATCTGGGAAGGGCCACTTCATTGGACAGAGCACTTTCATGTGTGAAGATGACGACGAGTTGGGAAAAGGATTTCTGGTGCATTAAGATGTCTTGGGTCAAAGTTCACTAGTCCGCGGAAAGGACCAAAGATATTGTTTTGATGCTACATTAGTGGAAGTAACTCAGAGGGCCACTTCCTCCAAAAAAAAAAGTACTTTCATGTCTGAAGATCAAGGAGAGGTGGGAAAGAGATCACTAAGGGTGGTCTGATTATTTGGGGGCTATAGGGTCAAAGTGACCATACATTTGGGCCCCAAAGTTTACATACGCCTGGCAGAGAAAAAGTTTTCCTCATATTTTCACAAATTCACTCATTCCTGCCAATTTCTCTCCTCATGAGGATAGACAAGTTGGGCCACTTCTTGATAGTATATACATGTGCATCAAATAAATTCATCCAGAGACATGTAGGCCTATATGATTTACAATAATCATAATATTTTAAGTAATGAAGGAAGTCAGCGAACCTGTTTTTCTACCAGGTGTATGGAAACTTTTGGTCCAACTGTATGAGTAAAGAAGGAAAAAAAACAGGAAAAATGTTGTAACTACAGTATAATCATTTGAGAACCAGTGTAGCAATTTTAACCAAAGATGGTTGAATTGTAACCAGTCAACTGGTGAGAGGATAAAAGACTAAGCACTATGTTTTACTTGCATTCACTTCCTTTTGACTGCCGTTCAAGTTTACTTGTTGTTTTCGTCTACCAACCTGAATGTAATAGGGAGGCATAACTCGGGAAAAAAACATGAAGGCATGAGATCGCAAATATATTTACCCTCAATTTTATATATAGTAAATGTTGCATGCGTATTGTCTATAACTCACTTCTAATTTCCCTCATGCCATCACATTTCAGGAGAAATATAACCATACTAAGACAATTCTTAACATAGAAATGTGGAGCAATCAATATTCACGTATTGCACTTTTTTTTTCTATACTTGTATCATTTTTCTTCAATTTAGATTACAAATTTTGGTGGACAAGAAAACTTGAACAAATTTCACAAATATTACACCAGATTTACGAAATGCCAAGAAATTATTCATTTGAATCTCAACATTGAATTAATGCATTTCGTGAAACTGTCACATCTTGAAAGTTAGTTGTTTTAAAGATAAAGTTCAGTTCTGGTCATGCAATTCATTTTGAAAGAAACTGTCTCAAAGCTATTGGGAAAGGTTGATCATGTCTACATAAGAATTGGTGAATACTGTATAGCATACTATGAGGTGGTCAAATCATCAAAATGATAAGAAATTGGCCCAATCTGCACTGCGCACAGAAATGGGTGTATGGGACTGCACACAAAAGTTGCATGAATTTCCGACACGAACAGCTCAATAATTTCTCGTCATGTTTCAAATATGAGGGTATTTGAAGAGCATTCCTTTTCACGGGACATTTCTGCTGTGACATTCTTCCAAACTGACGTAAAAGGAATGAGAAAACTCACAAAATATTTATTTCACCTTTCACAGAACTCGCCCTTTCTCTTCAGGGAACATCTTGAAATATTGCTCCTGACTGTCTATTTTTCCCTGCATGGTTTTCCTCTTTTACTCTCACCTCTCACATAATTGACGATCAAATTATTCTTGCTACATCTCTACTTGTTCATTACACGTACCTCATTCTTAGTCACATTCTAATGAAACATGGAAATCTGCAGACATCCAGGTAAATTATAAGTATGGGAAAAAGGACACCTTTTTTGTTGAATTCTTTGCTATAAATTGAAATTATATTTAAAGTTCTAAACTTCAAATATTCAAAATTCTGCAGCATATTGCCAAGGGTGTGTGTTGCACTTAATAAAGGAATAAAACTGCATTTTTCACCTCATAAAATAGTTTGACCATCTCACTCATATCCATTTAATATTTGTATAATATGATTGCTATGTCATCATTTTTTTCTAAGGCAGTTAACCACTTCATGTGTGAACAAAGTCAATAGAACATGGAACCTACCAATGTTTGAGAAATACCAGGCAGATTGATCAACCAGAAGACATCAGGATAATAATTTACAATGAGTTATTTAACGTATCCATGCATGATCACATCCTTTAGCAATCATAGTATCCACATATATTTGTTTTCTGTAGTAAACCCAGTAAAATGTGCAAATGATGTACAAACTAGTAATTATTTGCTTCTTTTGCTCTAATAAAACCCCCTTTTCCATGTTCAGATGAGGCTGAAGATCGAATAGTACTCTTCAACGTGTGTATTTGTGTTACACAGAGAATGCATATGATAAAGCATGAATGAATTAGTATTATAAAGATATGAAATGAGAAAATACTTCACATAAAGGCAGATGACTGAATTTTCTATAAAAACAAATCTATTTAATACTGTTTACAAACACATCCACAAGAATTTCCTATAATCTGAAACAGTTACAATTTATGTAAACCTTTTCACATTGTTCCTTCACGATTTGTAGCAGCATGCATCAACATGAAGAAATGATTTGCAATGACTAAAGGCTCATTATATCAAAGGTCACTTGGGTAAATTTTCATGAAACTTTGAAGGTGGTAACATCAAAATATCACAATTTCTTTATATAAAATACATGATATATAAAATTTATCAAATACATTTATGTACTTGAAACTGGATCAACAATCGATTCTTGTTGCCACAACCCTGTAGGACCAAATACCCACTGAAAACTAGCCCCTGGACAATTATCTCCTCCAGCTTCCATCCCCTAGCTCAGATGACTACATGACTACCCGGCAAAGAAAAGAACCCCTAAAAGCAGTGGTGGGGGGGGGGGGGGGGGGTTAGTTGTCCGAGAATAGTTGTCCTAGGGGGTAGTTGTTTCAGGGTTGGTAGGTCAGTGGGTTGTTGTCCGAGAATAGTTGTCCTAGGGGGTAGTTGTTTCAGGGTTGGTAGGTCAGTGGGTTGTTGTCCTGAATAGTTGACAGGTGTGGAAAAGTATTATGTTGAGACCACAAGTCCAAAGTTGTACATACATGTACATACGGTCATGAATCCTTTACAGCCACCAGTACAAAGTTCCTTGGAGAAAGACCAGCATCGAACACAGGGACCAGCTTGCTCTCAATGCCTAACGATACACAACAAAAGAAACAAAATGATTTAGCGTTTCACTTCTTGGAAAAGGTGAGGGGAGGGCAATTTAAATACAATCATTTATCTTGACTTACATGTATGATACACATTGCAGATTTAACTCTATCTGTGTCACCAAGTTTATAAACATGTATCAGAAATAAGAAAATTTTGTAAAGACAATTTAGAAAATTCAGTTCCATTTTTCATTGTTCCATCCTGGTATAAATAGTGTTCAGTGATATCAGTTTATTCAACCAGTTTAGAATTTTGAGATAAAGAGACAGGTTTTCTTTATCCAGAAATAGTACATGTACATGTGTAGATACAATACAAAAATTAGGGTGGTATATAAATTAAAATCACCTACAGCATGCATGAAAGAGAAGGGTTAGAATAGACGATCCTGAGTAGCCTACATTCCTTCGATGATGATGATGACGGTGATGATGACGGTGATGATGATGATGGCGGTGGTAATGATGATGGTGATGATGATGGTGATGATCAAATAGTAAAGAGTTATGTACTCATTCATTATGTACTGCATTCACATAAGGAGGCAACTGTCATTTGTCAAAAGTTAATTGGGAAGCACCTAAAAACAAGAACTAAGAATGTACTAAGCATTTACTCAGGAACATTTGCACACATTTACTTTGTGTGAATAATGTAACTGTTTGGAAGTTTCTGAGTATTTTTCAACAACAAAAATGAGAAATTTTTGCAATATGACAGTTGCTTTCTTTTAATTGTCAAAGTAGGTCAGTATAGGCCGACAGTCCCTGAAATATTCTGTGAGAGTCAAGACAAGTGTTGACATCATTATGCCACAAACATAATATCAGCACAGAGAAATACTCTAGTAAAAGGGGTTAGTGCTGTGAAGTTTACTACTGACCTTGCTCAAAGAGATACAAGACCCTGTCCAAGAGTATCAAACTCTCTATGATAGGGCCCATCATACTACGAAGCACATGGAAAGTGATCACGTTGGTCCACTCCGGACGATAACGGTCTCCGAGCTCCGTTAGACTGTGATCTTCAAACGGAATGTTGAGGCCATCAAGCACAGAAGCAGCATATCTGTAATGGAGGCACACACACAAAATACCGAGTCAACATGCATGCTTCAAGCTCAAATACGGCGAAACCAGAAACTATCAAATGCATGAAAAATTTAATAGAAATTTCACAAGTTGCTATGATTTGCAAAAGTTTCAAGCAGTAAAATTTTGAAATCTTTTCAAAGAGCAACAGCCTCTTTTTTAAAAGTTACTTTCTAACATTTTGACATGGTTGCCTAGGCAGGCGACTGGTATACTTAGTCCCTCTTAGAATGCACGAAAAACTAAAAGAATCCCTGAGAGTTATACGACTAATGTTTAGTAAAGAAATATTAGGCCTCGTTTACACGTGACACATAATTATGAGATATGAATTAATGAACGCTGATTAGTTAGTGTGTGAAAGAGTAATATCTTCTTTTCACTTTCCCTTTTTCCTCCCCTTCCTTTCTTTCTAACCCTTTTCCTCTCCCCCCCCCCCCTTTTTTGCATCCATTCGAGGGAGGGGGGGAATGGGGCTGCATGCCCTCTGTAGCTACACCACTGCTACATTTACACTTACTCTTCAAATGTTTTGAGGTGTGGTTTTCGGATACCGGCCACGGCTTTCTTAATTTTACATATGCCAGAATGGCACTGGGTCAACTGCCGGTCAAATTCCTGAATGACGACCTCTAGAGTTGCACGGTAACCATGAAGAATGAGGTTGGGATTTCTGTCTGAGGCAGAGAAACACAAGTAATCGTAAATCAAATGGCGATTAAGTTATCAATGGCACTATTTTATTTTCTGACCTCTAGGTTCACAATAAACATTAAAGAACTTAGCCTTTGGTTTAAGTATATGTAGTTTAGTGAAATTTAAAAGAACTTTGAAACAGTGGCATTTCAGAAAGGAACACTTAACAGCAATACTGAGGAAATTCATCACGCCAAATGAAATAAATTGTCCGTCCTCAGACCCGTGTTCTGAAAGAAAAATAAAGGGTCTCCAAAATGATTAAGAACTGCTATACTATACTGCCCATTTTTATGCTGTCCTTGGTGAGTTCACTTTTTTTTCTTTCAAAAAGTAAAAATTTAATTTGCTGAGTGCAAGACAGGCATTAATTCAAACCCTTCTGGCTCTAAAGAGATCATTTCTTATAGAAATCTCACCTATTAATCTCTTGCAGTAGCTCTCCAGGGAATGACAGGCTAGCTCCATGGCTTCAAATTGAATACCCTTGCCACCAAGACTCTGAACAAACTCACTCATGGGATAGCCCTTCAAGTTCAACGTCCTATCAACATCCATTGGACAATCCTCAGAATTAGCATTTGGCCTACATGGCTCTGTTTCACTCGGAATTTCATGTGCATTTCGGCTGTCATCTAAAGTGGAGGAGTCTTGTGAAGAAGCAGAATGGTTTCTTTTTCTGGAGGTGCGATCCTGGACGGTTACCTGACTCCCTGCGGAAGACAACCGAGCCACGTTGGGATGTGGAGGAATGGCGCATTTCATTTTCATATAGCAGCAAGCAACAGACGTCAGAGCACGAGCTTGAGCGCACTTGGAAAACACACGCAGCATTGTAGGAGCTAGGTCACCGCACGTGTGTAATCCAGCTAAAACAAATGTGTCACTATTCTTAATGCCTGACTTCAATGAATCCAAACTTGATGCTTTATATTCAGCCTTATGGCAAGCCTCGCTGGACTCCTTTCTTTGATGACCATCTGTATGTTCGATTTGTGAATGTTCATTGGACAAATAATCAAGACTGGTAGATGTTGCATTAGACTTCACAGGTGGCGGATCCTCTGTGTCTTGTCCCTCTGAAGAATGAGCTTCCCCGACCCTGCTTTGATTTTTGGACTGGTCCAGGTTATCACTGTTAGCTGATTGGTGGTTTATTACATTCAAGAACTCTTCCACTGTTATCTGGGGGTGCACAGTACATTCCACATGCTGGGGTGAGTTGTGGGGAATGCTGTCAATGGGTTGATTTGATTGTCTTGCAATCTGCAAAAAGATCAGAAGAGGATACCACAATTATTTCAATCATAAATTCAATCTCAATCTCAGCAATCTTTGTTTATACAAAAACAACAAAATAAACACATACAATGTATTCTTTACTCTAAAGCTGTTATCTCATTCCTACCCCTAAAAATGTCACCTACCAATGGTAAGATCAAAAGACACTTTTCCAAGTGAAACTACTACTGTCACAGGCAAAATAGCTTTGCTACTATTTGTCAATTTAAAAAAATGTTTTTTCTACCAAATCTGGTCTGTAGAATGTAAAAAAGGCGTAAAAAAGGCCCACATAGGTATTTAATTTTGGATTGTTTTATTCCATTTTACGTAAATTGAAGGTGTTATCACCCCCTACCCCCATAAAACCATATGCTGATGACTCACCCTCTTCTGAATAATGGTCTTTATTTTTCTGCAACAAAGAACAAGACAAAAACAGATAGAGATATGCGATGAATCAAACACCCCTTAAATCTCAAGACCAATGTGTACCTTACGAACTAACAATGACAAGATTTTGAAAAAAAATTGCAATCATATTAGATATGAAATATTTCATGATGTAATTTGCTCTCAGCATTATTTCATCAAAGATATGAGAATAGGATAAGAGTGGCAATTGCGTTTTAGGTCACAGTTTAAGGTTAGAGTTAGGTGTTTGCTCAAGGGTTAACCCTATTTTAACAGGGGGGGGGGTCAATTTTACCCCCCCCTGTAGTAATTTAGCGACTACTCCAGAACCGCTGGAGATATCAAGTTATCCTTTCATGACTTTTTTCTTTGAAGTCTTGCGCAACTTTTGGTACTAATTTTGCGAAGATTGGACCAAGCATTAGAAGGTCACATGACAATTAAGGGTCAAAGGTCATCCCAAAACAGTGACTTTTCCATACATGTGTGTATAATAGAATGGACATGTTCTGAAACTTGTGAAATATAATCCATTTTTCCCATATAACTGTTTTTTTTCCTTGCCTTTATGGTTGTCATATCTAATACATTGTCAAAATAATACAAAAAATAATAAATATGAACAATAGAATACAAAAGAAATGAAAAACAAAGGAATACAGAAGCAATATATGCAAATTTCATGCATGCTTATGTAAATAGAGAAAACCATAATAAACAAAGTAAATACCTAAATCTCAAACTTATCCATGTCTGTAATTCATTTTGAGTCAATATAATACTTTTTATTAGGTTTTTCTTCAAAAATAAGCAAAAATTAGCGTACTTTGGCAATTAATATGCGTATAATTTGCATATTTAACATTGGATCGTTTAAACAAAAACATGAACGCGTCGCTAATACTTCAATGTAACTTCAGGCAAAATTTTGCGTGAATCGGACATTCGGTCTCCGAGATCTTGGGGGGGGGGGGGGGGGTCAAATTGCCCCCCCCCCCCAATACATTGCACGGTCATCCGGGTACTTTTACACAAACCATAAGATATTGTTTTAAAATTGCACTGTCATCCGGGTACTTTTGCACAAATGATAAGAAATGCCAAATTTTCTGGTAGCCTGAAAACCCTTCATACAAATAATAATGTAAAATACAAACTATCTGCCTTACTCACGTGTCAACCTTGGCTGCACCGGTCAAGTGACATCCGATCGCCTCTATGCTGGTGACCTTCCGACCATAGCCAAAGGACAGTAGCCTAGACAGATGACCCTGGCCGGATCCTACATCCACTACCCTCTCTGTATTGGCCAGTGTGGAAGTCAAGTTGATCATCTGATTCATTGAGTGATTTAGGCAAGAACAGACGCAGAAACTTTACATTTCATACAATGACTGTTATTTCTCTCTTATTAAAGGAAAATCAAATGTACAGATAAAAAAATAGAAACTAAACCAATAAATTAAATCAAATCCTACAATAATGAAGATAGTTGTGACTTTTGTAAAGTTGAAATCAGTATATTTACAGAAACTGACTAATGATGGTTAATGAATGACAACTCTACCAATTGTTCCAATAATTATAAAACAAAAAACACAGCACATAAGTTTTCTTTTAAATAATTGGATAGAGCAGGATTTTATGGGCATTCATGCTTTTACTAGTGCACTCTTCTGCACCTGTTGAATACTAAACCCAAGATAACTCTGGATTAGACCAGCTGGTAATGCATGTTAAGTTGAAAAAGAAATCATTTCCAATACAGTTTAAATACAGAAAACTGACTTGGAACGAGGCAAGTGTTACCTCTGCCATGCGGAGGATTTCATGCCGCTTTTTTGCCTTGACATGCAGCCTGCACAGTAGATCGATGGGTTTGAAGGTGGGATCCATTTTGATGCTAGAGGAGTCCCCTGCAGTAGTAGGGGCGGGGTCGAGGGACAGTGCTCGCGTGGCAGCTCGGTAGGCCAGTAAGGACAGGGGCCAGACAGATTGCTGCTGTGGCCTGTGGATACAAATATGGGAGAAACAAAGAAAAAAATGTAAATAGGATAAGAGGTCTACTTCATTCAGAAAGGGGCATGACATTAGAAAAATTGGGCCTTCATAAATGGCCTATATAACAAACACTGCAACTGACAATTTATGAATGTCAAAAATTTTATGTGCTCAGTCCATGATACTCTACAACTGTATGTGTTGACGCTATACACTTTAGCTAGGACTACAGGTCTGATGATCTGTGAACAATATCAGAGCTGCCAACCTCTGGCTAAGCTTTCCTGTACACGACAAGCTGAAAAATACACGACCACTGCTCTACTGCTGCTCTATCACTATCACTATATCAGTAGGGCTCGAAATTGAACAGTGCCCGGGACACATAGGCACCCAAAATCTTAGTCCGGACCCCCAAAATTTGAAAACTTTAACATGGGGCCCATGCATACAAACCCTAAAAACCTCAATCTGGACCTCATATGAAAAAAAGTTAGTGTGAGATCTATGCTTAACCTTTGGATGCAGCACTAAACAAGATAACTTACATCTTCTGATCTAGTAGTAGGTTGGCCACGTCACCTGGCGGTAACCCATTCAGTGCTGCTTGCCAGGACTTTGGAAAGATGTCCCATCGCTTCTTCACAAAGAACTCCTGGGTAATGATAATATGATATGTATCACAAAGTCTCCATTAAGTCACTGAAAACATCTAGTCAAACGTTTCTCATCAAAAATGAATATTTTTGATAATTTTGACATATTTTCCAGCTGTCTTTTAGTAAACAAAATTAATGAACCAGTAATATCAAATTCTCTTTCAACAAACTGTAAGGCTTTGTAAGCATTCATTTATATAGTATGCATGAAAGCTTTATATTCTACAAAGTGCCTTCCAGGTATATTTAGGATAGATGTTCACTAAATTCAATCAATTTTAACTTGGAAAGATCACTCTGTAGATGCATGGTGTGAGCCATCCTAGCCAGACATGATTATTCATCATTATTCATGCCTCATCATTCAATTCTCCTTTCAAAAATATACTATGCTAGTTTATGCTTATGTAAGTTTGTTAATTATCGTGATTTGCAAAGTGTAGATCTACAGAGATGCTGTCGTACTACTGTATAAGCCATAAATTTCGCGGCCATAAATTTTCGCGAATAGGACTAACCAGACTATTTCGCGAGTGGTTGAATTCGCGGTCGGAAAATTCTCAAATCTACAAACAGCGGTGATGATGTACTTTTGCAAAGCGAAGTGGTGAATTTCTAACCAGGAGACAACAAATTCAACCGACTTCTAATGTTGGCAATATTGGCAATATTTTGGCGTGTTGTTAAATTCACGACCCACTCACGATTCGCAAAATTCGCGAAAATAAAACCCAAGCGAAATATATGGCATATACAGTATATGCTATAAAGGCATAATGATGGATCACATACCACAACATAAGAGTCGGTCAGGTCTTTGTATTCATCTGTTAAAGCATGGAGCTGCTTGGCATAGAGTCTAAGCTGTGATATCGTCTGACTTGAGCAGACTACCTGGGTAGGCATTCCGATAATCTGTAAAGAAAAACAGTCACATCAAAATATGAATTCAGGTGGTAATAGGGAGAGCATTGAGGTCTAAAGTGGCAAATATCCCCCATCTCCATAAATTCTGACGGTACATAATTAGAAAAATATCACACTGTACAAAAATATACGAAAAATGTATCTCATGAACAGTGTTACCATGGCATTAGGGCTTCACAATATTTTGATAATAGAAATATTTTACATTGAAAAATGAAAAGGAATATTTGATGAGTTTTCCCATGATAGTACAATATAGGCCTACTGTTTTCAAACAATATTTAAAAAGATATTATTGTATTAAATGTGACTGCAAGTTTTAAAAATGATTAAAGAAAAATACTGTCACAAATCACCATGAAAGTGAAAGAAAATTTTACAGAAACTAGGTTGGTCTAGAATGACTTTTATGAAGAGAAATTTGCAAAATAAATCCAGGCATATAGCCCTCGTGGGTACAGTCTTTCCGTGGCCCTATCAAACGTGTTTGTGGTTTGACCTCTCAAAACACCATGGGTTATTGATTATAAACAAACAGGACCATGGGTTCCAATTCAGAGACCAAGATTATCTCTAGCAATAAAATCACCCAAGTAGTGTATGGTATGCCAATCCTCCCAAATGAGATCCATAATTAAATCCTCTGTGGTGCTATGTTTTATTACAACTACCAACACCAACTTCTAGCGACCAGCATTTCACTACAGACACATACCTCGCTGATCATCAACCTGGTGACCGAGAGAATCCCCTAGGATTTCATTTGGGTGTGAAACAGACCCACATGAACATGATGAAAGACAACACCAACAACATGTCAACATAGCTTAGGGTTTGGATTGGGAGAGGGGGGAGGAGGGGGGGGGGTAGGAAAGGAAGTACTCTTTCCGTCAACATGTATTTTTGGATGGATGTGATTGTGTGTGCTGCCTCAAGTGAATTGAAATTTTATTCTCCTTTCTCGCTCTCTCTCTCTCGCTCGATGACTACGTCTAGACCACACCACGTATAGCTATACGAGCTCTGTGGCTTATCAATCTGCTACTGGCCACAGAGCTATACAGCCCATGCCTATACTGCGTGTGGAGGAAGATATCAACCAAAAAATCTAGATCTAAATATCACCATTTCCCACATACTGTGAGCCATGCAAACCACCCTCGGAGTTTTCTAAAGGGGTAACCATCCAGGATCAACTAAGATTGTAAAAATTGAATGAATAAAAAAGAAAAAAAGCCACAAAATTGGCAGGTGTGATCGGGTTTTTTTTACCATGCACTTGTAACTTGTATATATGGGACTACACATGCAAGGTAAGATTGGTGTAGTCCCATATATACAAGTTACACTGTGTAACTTGTATATATGGGACTACACCAATCTTACCTTGCATGTGTAGTCCCATATATACAAGTTACAAGTGCAAGGTAAAAAAACCTGATCACACCTGCCAATTTTGTGGCTTTTTTTCTTTTTTATTCATTCAATTTTTACAATCTTAGTTGATCCTGGAAGGTAACCCCTTTAGCAAACTCCGAGGGTGGTTTGCATGGCTCACAGTATGTGGGAAATGGTGATATTTAGATCTAGATTTTTTGGTTGATATCTTCCTCCACACGCAGTATAGGCATGGGCTGTATAGCTCTGTGGCCAGTAGCAGATTGATAAGCCACAGAGCTCGTATAGCTACACCACGTATAGTGGTCATACTGACCACTACGCGGGACGAATGCAAAAATACTAGTCATTTTCTATCGCATGTACTTAAGGTATGGGGGGAAAAGTAAGATAAATGTTTAAAATACTTCCTTTCAAATTCAGCGCTTTAAAATCTCTTTCCTACCTTAAATGGCCGTTAGGAAGAACTTCTGATATTTCCAGCAAAATCCAAAGTCAAAATCATGTCCAAAACCTAAGAAATCCCCGCCAATTTTTTTTGCGATCGCATGTTGTTTTCATGGTGCCGAACTATACGTCTATGGTGCCGAAGTTTTTAGACTAAATCGGCCAATAAAATTTTGTCCACAACGAAACTCGGTATCGCGTGCACATCGATCTCTACGATCGCACACACGGAAAATCGGGACTTACGTGTGCGCGATAGGAACCGAACTTTTAACGACCGAATTTTTTAGCGGGAGATGTCAGCGCTCGCGGCGATCAGGAAATGTACATCATGACTTGCGATACCCCGTTTCGCCAGAAGTGACAGTAAATTACGAATTTCATTTTCGAAATTATCTTTTCCAACATCGGTGAGTTGAATTTATTGTATTTCATGAATATGTTGGTGCCGTTTCTTGTAAATTAAATGCCGATTATGAGTGAATGTTGGTGACTTTTGTGCAGTGGTGTTTTGAAAGTGTCGAGGTGGATGACTGCCTAGAGTCTACACACGAAGTATAGTAAAGTCGCTATGAGTGGGCCTATCCAGTAATCAGGGGTCGTTTCATCAAATCAACTCCATGACAGTCATAACTTTGTCGGCGATCTACGGAAATGTCATGGACTTGACAAACTGTTTCACGAAGACATGATAAACGACAACTCAATGATATCGATACTCATCGGCTAAAAAACATAGTCTATATCACAGTCCATTGGATTTATCGTCAATTACCCAAACAGACTTTGAGGCTCAGTTTTCTCCAAACTGTTCCAAAATGTCAAAAAAGGCATCGAAAATTAATACTGGTGATACAAACATCCCGTTTACATGAAAAGATGTGTTACTTATGGCATCTTAGAATTTATAAAATTGAGAAAACTTGAGGATGCATTTGCGATGTACGAATCTAGATTTGTAAATAAGAGGATACCGTAATTGACTAATTATGGAAAGAAGACCCAAATCGTGTACACTTTACAGAAAATGATTAAATAAAGATATTTTATGACCCAATTCTTAATATTCAGTTATAAAAAATACATTTAATATTGTTTATATCAAAGTATTGCGTAAAAAGGGAAAAATAAAGGTAAAATACATACATGATAAATTGTCGTCGTTTAAATTGGTCTGTATATACAGACTGTTCCGTTTTAGACGCCTTTTCTATGGTAGACCGATGTGGGTATTTTTAATATTAATCTCACATACTTGTTGGGGGTCAAGAAGTCATAAAAACATATTGTCCGTCTGTAAAATATTATAATAAAAACATTAGTAAAACTATTTGATAAAAAGAATGATAAAGAAATGTGCTTGGAGATCAGGAAATAATTTTCTTTTAAGTTACATTTTTCATTTTTTCGCAGCCCATAGACTAACTAAAAGCTGGCTTGTGATGGCGTTCTAAAAAGATATGACAGGTTTGGAGTACCGACAAGTCACTTGTCAGGGAAGTTGTCGCTGATCTTCGCAAATACGGCTTTGTGAAACGGTTAGCGGACAAGTTGAGCGACAGCGTCGAGATGTCGCTGATCTTGTCGTTATGACGGTTTGATGAAACGACCCCCTGTATCCATCGGCTCTTCGAAAGTCAAAACAGTTTGTTAAGTTAGCTCTGCAGCTTGCAGCCCGGCAACAAAAATATCATTATCAAGTTCACATTCACTGTCTGCAGTCACTTTATACTCAATATCTACAATATCTACAATTATATCTACAATATCCTTGCCAGCGTAATGTCAAATGACAAAGTTAATCATGACTTATTTAATCTTCAACTTACACAAAAAGCAATATCCGGGACCCCGCAAAGTTTTGCGAAATTAAATATTCCACGAGGCAGTACTAAATACGGGGTAAAATAAACATCTTCATACATCAACATACTAACATTTATCACATCATTCATATGAAATATACTTAACAAGAAAAAAATGGTACTCATCGGAATAATTCTTACTTTATTCGCATAATACAAACTCAAGTTAACGGAGTAGAAAATTCGTAGATTTTGATACAGTCGTTAAATTAAAATTCGTCTTGCAGTTCATTCACAGTATACAGCAAAGACCTAAGGCTAAGCGTAGAGAAACAGAAAAATACAATAAACAAACAACTCAAGTCTAGCATGCTACGCAAGTAATAAATTAGTTTTAAGTTGTTGTAATTCCCGACTTGTTCAGCTGTGGTCTGTTAGCTCAGTCGGCAGAGCGTCGTGCTGATAACGCGAAGGTCATGAGTTCGAGCCTCATATAGACCAAAGGCTGATTTTTTTTTTTTTTTTTTTTTTTTGGTCAACGCGATATAATATTTTTTTCTGTTCCTTGACTTTCAAGTCCTTTTGTCTTCAATTTTAACATAGTTCAAATATGTAAGAAGCACTTTTACTGATCGAATTCCCCCCCAAAACTTTCGATTTGGGGGCTTAATTGGAAGCATGTTGCTTCACTTGCTTGTACATATGTAGAATTACACAATCCTTTGGTCCTTTGGGGATCCTTGAACCTCCTTTGAGCCTCATTGAATGCAATCACTGGGGCTCCCTGGTAATAATGAACCCGTTCAAGACCCCCCCCCCCCCCCCCCCCCCCCCCGGAGCAGGTGAACTGATATTGGCTCTGGCTGTATCAGCAGTACCAGCCGAGCTGAGAGTCATGTAAAGGCTTAGAAATTTCCATATTCTGATCAATTAAAGACAATTTATGAAATAAAAGGTTATATTCTCTATATATCCCTATACATCCCCTCAATATTTTATGCTTGAGTTAGTAATTAATTACTTTGCTGGGTGCTTCAATATGTTAATTTTGGTGAGTCTTTTAATTTCATCTGGCTTAAAGTTTTGACGGGATATATCAGGAAATAATTGAAAAAAGTCTGTTTTTTCATAAATAGTCTTTCAATGATCAGAATATAAAATTTCGAAGTCTTTTCAAGACTATCAACTTGGCTCATACCAGTCAGAACAACAACAAACATTATTTGTCAAGAATGGATTTTGCACCAGTTCACAGAAGTGGCTCTTGCTTACTTAAGCATTAAATATTGTGAGATATGTTAGTGTCATTTGATAATAGAGATCATAAGCTAACCACAGTTATGACATTTTCCTGAAAATATTTTGAAATATTTAATTGGGGAGACTTTTTCCAACTGTCAATTTCAAACGGTTCTCAACGTTGTTGATACCATCCAGAACAAATAGCAATTCTAGTCAAGTCTGAATTTTGCACCCTTTCACAAAAGTGGTTTTGAGATCAGGCGTAATAACTAGTCATATTTTTGTGTTATTGTATAGGAGGGACCCTCAGCTATCTACAAGAATTAAAGGAAACCAAAACCCAAGGAGAGAATCAATGTTCTTGGAAAGTAAAAATTCAGAGAAGCACTTTACAAAAAGTTTCATTAAAATTGGTTAAAAAATGAGAGAGTTATGGAAGTTTGAAAAGTCTCGTTTTACTTTCTAAGGGGATCCTCAAATTGGCAAAATTGCTTCAAAATGGCTGAATTTGTGAACAACTCTCCATTTGTTTTGTATACAGATTTTCAGATTTTCCCCATTATCTCTCAGGGTGCTCCTTGTCTCCTCCTGAACTCGACATATGTGGTGTAAAATACATTTTCCCATTATATATGTTGAGCTCAGAAGGAGATTAACTGCACCTTGAAAGATGATGGGGAAAATCTGAAAATCTGTGTACAAAACAAATGGAAAGATGTCGTCATACACTAACTCAAAATATGAGAACAATTTGTATATAGTGTAGATGCGTTCGTTTTTGGATTTTTTTTTTATTTTTAAAGTTTTCGAGCAACACGTTTAATCGGCTGATAGACAACCAACTGCTGTGCGACAATACTCCTTGGAGGTTTATGCACACTACTAGAAGAAGAAGAAGAAACAAGCATCCGAATGCAAAGTTTATTATTGTCAAAATCGATTAGGGTTATTGGAAATTCAGTCCCACATGTTAGGGAAAATCAGGGATATCTCATTTTAGCACAAGAACATATCACCAGTCGTTCGTAAAGTCGTTCGTAACAGCTTTATGAAACACCCCCCTGGACGAATTTCCGTTACCTCAGTGTGCTACATGTAGCGCAGCTAGTAGAACTTAGGTACCATAGAGATACATACTATAATAGTAGGTATCTCTATGTTAGGTACACAGACGACTCCTCATGGGAAATAGCGTTCACTTTTTTTTCAACATGGATACCGAAGTAAAATTTAGTGTTGAAAATGATGCTATCGACTGATTTTTGATAAACAGTGCCCAAAGTGCCCAAAATTTATGTTTTAGTGGCCCGCCATTGTTTTTATGCATTTCAGAGTCAACTTTGGAGCTAGAAACGTTCGTTTGGTGTTGAAAACCCACCATAAACAGTAAAATGAAAAATGGTAATGGTTAAGTCCCACCAAAGACCACAGGGGCCCGGAATTTGTTCTAAAGGGGCCCAAAGGACCAGCTACTCACTAGAGTCGAAAAGAGTGCTTTAAATACCTTTCCCAAGTTAATAGAAGCTCAGTAAATGGCTACTTTGTTATCAAAATGCAATGATACATTGTGGGTATGATAACATGGTGGATAAATATCTGTCAGGTGCCCGAATTTTTATTTTAGAGGGTCAAATGTTAACACAATATTATTAATTATAGAGCATTAAACTATAGTGGCATGACATATTTTCTTTCTAAAGATATTGGAAAATGTATTTATCAAATCAATCAAGATTACATCATTTTGGGGGCACCTGAAAGGACATGGGATCCCTGAATTTGTTAATTGCGGCCCAGATGCATTAAAAATCATATATATCACTGACTTCCATATGGAAACATATATGCTACGTGATATGCAGATGCTATTGGTGATAGTCATGCATGATAAATATACATGGCGGGCACCTACAGCTTCCGTTAAAAAGGTTTCAGGCCCATTTACGTAAATAAGGGCACATCAAAGGGACCACAGAATTGCTTAAATAATGCAGTGAGCTCTTGCAGTATTGTTCCTTTAAGTGATCTCAGTACAAAGAGGTATGTACACTCTTAAAAAAGTTGGGCCAAAAAATGCCCAATTTTTAACCAACACTGGGCAACATACTGTCCACACAACTTTTGGTTAAAATTTGCCCAACTGATGTTGGGCAATCCATTTACTATGTTGTTGGGCAAATTAAATTGCCCATCAGTTGGTGACCCATTAGATTTTACCCAACTCTACAATTGCCCAACTGTTGGTTATATTCTCAGTTGGGTAATTATTGCCCAACCAATCTTACCCAATAGGATTGCCCAACCCTCTATTTGTTCAGCTGTTTGGTAACAAATATCATGTGGTTGGGCAAATTCAGCTGCCCAATTTATTGTTTCCTTTTTCCTCCAACCTAGGTAAAAAAAAATGAAATCTGCTTGTTACGTCCTTCTGGGTCTTAACCTAATCAATCCTAACCTATCCTATTTTAAGCTATCCTATCCTATATCTTAACCTATCCTATCCTAGTCCTATCCTATCCAGTTAGTGCAAACTAGTGCAAGCTCTTATATACCCCTTATATTTTTTTATGCATTCGGTGACAGTTAGTAAATCGGGCCACCCCAAACCATACGCTACTAAAAATTCATGAATATTCATATAAGTGTTTTCCCCAATATTGGGTAAAAATATTTACCACAAGTTGGGCAAAAGCGAATTTCTAACCAACCATCAGTTACCCAACAAAATTTACCCAACTGGCAAAGGAAATGTGACAAAATTACACAACTACAGGGCAACAAGTACCCAACCCATAATTACCAAATACTGTTGGTAAATATATGCCCAATATTTAGGTAAAAAGTATTGACCAATATTGGTTACACCACTCGAGTGTCCAGTTGGTTAATAATAGCCCAGAATTGGGAATATTTTTAACCAACCAGCAGTTACCCAACTAAATTTACCCAACATTTTAAGAGTGTACATACCTCTTTGTACTGAGATCACTTAAAGGAACAATACTGCAAAAGCTCACTGCATTATTTAAGCCATTCTGTGGTCCCTTTGATGTGCCCTTATTTACGTAAATGGCAGTGGCGGCACCAGGATTTTTAAAGTGGGGGGCAAATGGGGGGCAAAAGAAAATGTTGGGGGGGGGGGCAAGGGCGGACAAAAAAAATTGCGTGTACATCGCAAAATCAAGCGCGAGTGGGTAGGGTCCAGGGAATCACCTTGAGGCCCCGGGTGAGTTCCAGGGGCGGAGCACCCCCCCCCCCCCCACCCGAAGGTCTCAGGTTTTAGCATATCTCTGGATGAAAAATTAAGTCTCAGAATAAATACATCTTGGTTCATAATGCATCAATGCAAATATTCCAAATGATTGTAATATATTAGGCTATTTACTCTAAGTTGAAAGCATAATCAACACTTGGAAAGAAAGTTTCAGAGAACTATATTGGCAATCTGTTAGCAATCTAAAACTTACAGAAAGAGATGTTTCTGTTACACTTCATATAGAGGGCAATTTTGGTGAAATCGGGTAATGCTTACTGCTCAAAGCTTGATGCTGGTACATTTAAAACAGTAGAAGTAGATCTCCAAGTCTAAAAGTAAAGTCAAAAGTTGTTTTTGGTGTGCAGGGGATTTGTCAACTCCATTATTGTTTATTAGCTGGTCTAGTCTATAACTTCTACTTCAGTGTAATTCTGGTGTTTGGATATTTCAAGATAAATCTATCAACTACTTCCTCCAAGTCAATTGCAAGTGCTCTCTCCCTGTGAACACTGATGACTGTGAGGCTTTTCAACCTCTGGTTTGACATGCTGGCTCTCAGATGATTCTTGATCAACTTGAGTTTGCTGAAGGTGCGTTCACAAGCAGCTGTACTTACTGGGATGATTGCAGCTATTTTGACTAGTTTGTATAGTTCTTCAAAGGCCATAGTGAGTGGTTTGAGGTATTCAGAAACATCAAGAATCGTTTCCAGTTTGATGTTAGATCTTTCGATCATTCTCTTCTTTAGTCTCATTTCACTTTTTATGTTGTCGAGATTGAGTCTATAGTGAGCTGCAAGAGGCTTGACAGTGTCGAAGTCTAGAAACCTCTGAGACTTGGGATCAAGAGCTGCAAGTGAACGAAAGATCTGCATATTTTCGTTACTGAATCTTCTGTTTAATTCACCTAAAAACACATCTACTGTAGGGTTGAGTATTGCTACCTTCATGCTAGCTGCATCAGACACTGTGTCACGCTTTCCGAGTTTGGAAAGAACTACAAAGTCATCCATTGTGGATGGTGCACTGGCTTGTCTACGTTGTTTGCTGCATTTCAGTCCACTTTCCTTTGCTAGTGTAAGTGATTCCTTGAAGTAGCTATCAGCCTTGGTATCCGATCTGTAGTCTGTGGATACTGCTTTTTGCAGAACTTATGGAAAAATAGGTTTCCGAAACTTTTTCCATAAAACAGAATGTAGACCTATCACATGGAAAAGGATTGTTATCATTTTTCTGCAGAAAAGCGAAAATCAACAAAATAGGGGGCTTGCAAGTGTTTTTCCTTTGGGCAGCAGTGTTACAGGAGGATAAAGTTTTGTGTACCACTTGTATGATCCTTGTAGACGCTGTTGACTAGATCTACATCAAATAACTCTATGTCATACTCACAAACATAATTCTGTCTTCCTGTTTGTGTCGTTCCAAGCGAGCTATCCATTCCGTTCAGGCCACTCTATTCAAGAGGTGAGTGGGGGGGGGGGGCATTTTCCCCATGCCCCCCCCCCCACCTTGATGCCGCCACTGCTTTCAAAGTTTCCGTTTTCTTTCTTTTTCCTTCTTTTCTCCATTCCTTTTTCACTTTCTTTCCTTTTCTTTTCTTCCCCCCCCCCCCCCACCTTGATGCCGCCACTGCTTTCCAAGTTTCCGTTTTCTTTTTCTTTTTCTTTCTTTTCTCTATTCCTTTTTTCACTTTTTTCTTTCCTTTTCTTTTCTTTCTCATTTTCCACCCTTTTATTTTTTTTTCACTCCGAAAATTATTAGGGGGGGGGGGGGCAAATGCCCCCCCATGCCCCCCCCCCTTGGTTCCGCCACTGGTAAATGGGCCTGAAACCTTTTTAACGGAAGCTGTAGATGCCCGTCGTGTATATTTATCATGCATGACTATCACCTATAGCATCTGCATATCACGTAGGCACATAATTATGTTTCCATATATGGAAGTCAGTGATATATATGATTTTTAATGCATCTGGGCCGCAATTAACATATTCAGGGATCCCATGTCCTTTCAGATGCCCCCAAAATGATGTAATCTTGATTGATTTGATAAATACTATTTGTAGAACACATTTTCCATTATCTTTAGAAAGAAAATATGTTATGCCACTATTTAGTTTAATGCTCTATAATTACTTGTGTTACATTTGGCCCTCTAAAATCAAAATTCGGGCAATGTATCATTGCATTTTGATAACAAAGTAACCATTTACTGATCTTCTATTAACTTGGGAAAGGTATTTAAAGCACTCTTTTCGACTCTAGTGAGTAGCTGGTCCTTTGGGCCCCTTTAGAACAAATTCCGGGCCCCTGTGGTCTTTGGTGGGACTTAACCATTACCATTTTTCATTTTACTGTTTATGGTGGGTTTTCAACACCAAACGAACGTTTCTAGCTCCAAAGTTGACTCTGAAATGCATAAAAACAATGGCGGGCCACTAAAACATAAATTTTGGGCACTTTGGGCACTGTTTATCAAAAATCAGTCGATAGCATCATTTTCAACACTAAATTTTACTTCGGTATCCATGTTGAAAAAAAAGTGAACGCTATTTCCCATGAGGAGTCGTCTGTGTACCTAACATAGAGATACCTACTATTATAGTATGTATCTCTATGGTACCTAAGTTCTACTAGCTGCGCTACATGTAGCACACTGAGGTAACGGAAATTCGTCCAGGGGGGGTGTTTCATAAAGCTGTTACGAACGACTTTACGAACGACTGGTGATATGTTCTTGTGCTAAAATGAGATATCCCTGATTTTCCCTAACATGTGGGACTGAATTTCCAATAACCCTAATCGATTTTGACAATAATAAACTTTGCATTCGGATGCTTGTTTCTTCTTCTTCCTCTAGTAGTGTGCATAAACCTCCAAGGAGTATTGTCGCACAGCAGTTGGTTGTCTATCAGCCGATTAAACGTGTTGCTCGAAAACTTTAAAAAAAAAAAAAAAATCCAAAAACGAACGCATCTACACTATATACAAATTGTTCTCATATCTTGAGTTAGTGTATGACGACATCTTTGACTCGTGTCTTGAAGATGTCGATTGATGGTGAGATGACCACGTTCTCGGTAGGGTAGACCGTTCCACAAACGGATGGTGTTTAGGAAGAACGTATCCTTCAGTAGTGATGTGCGAGAACGTGGGATGAGAAATCCCTTGCTGTGACCTCTGGTTGGAGTGTTTAGCGGTACCAACTGGTCGTCAGGGATGTCAATCAGATGGTTGGTGATTCGGTACATCATAGTAACTTTTGACACGGCTCTACGATGTTGAAGAGTCTTCCACTGAAGCTCATTAACCATGGTTGTGACGCTACTTCGTCTTGAGTAATTGTTCATCACATAGCGAGCTGCACTCTGTTGCACAGATTCCGCCTTTGAAATGGCTTTGCTGGTTTAACAGCAAGAATTTTAATTTTAATTTCAACGTTAGCTGATGGAAATCAAAATGATTGATTACCACCCAAGAAGGTACCAGTCGTGCGTAAAGTCGTTCGTAACTTTACGAACAGCTTTATGAAACACCTCCGTGCGCCGCGCCAGCTGGGGCAGCGCCATAGGCCTAGGGCAGCGCGCCCAGCGCAGCATGCCCAGCTAGCTAGCTAGCTAGGCTCGCGCTCGGTCGATCGACCGTATTAAAAAAGGCCAAGGATCAGAGACCGTATGTAGACCTAGTACCGGTACGTACCACCTCGTGCGTGCATGCCTGATATGAACCATAGACATATTAAATAGTATAGACGAAAAGGTAGCACGCGCGGATTTGCCTCATTTGCATATAAGCTACAGCGTCACCATTTAATCTAAGCGTATTTAAGCGTATTTAGGCTCCGCCCCCCGAGAGACATTTCATATCTCCCGAAGCCCCAATTAGCATAAAAATCCGATTTCACTTCATGCATTATTTATTTTTGCTTTGCGTATCCCGACAATATTCAGCTCTGATTGGACCTTACCTCATGAATATTACAATTATCCAAAAGAATTAATCGACAACAAATATGACCTTTTTCGTCACTTCCGCTGTGTGTAAAGTCAATGTAATGACGTCACCCGCAGGAAGTGTGAATTTCTTGTGAAAAGTTTACCGGTGAGTACAACTATAATTACGCTTAAATTTCATAAATAGAATAACAGTCATATGAATTACTACCAAAGTGAGGGATCTCCTGGAATTTCTGTACATTTTGAAAGTATTTGAAAGTACTGTATGCTATAAAAATATGGGTAATCTGTTGTCAAACTTTCATTACATTTTCTATCGTTATGAGCTTATGTTTCAGCTCGATTGCCATTACCACCCCTGCCACTCTTGACAGCTTACCGGGAGTTTCGGGCAGGACCGTGTCATAAAATCAAATACATTACCAGACAATTTCATCCCCATCAATGTCAATGACAGTGATCCAAACTAACTGTTAGAACACATAATTTCAAAACTTAGTCGGAAAAATATCTAATATGACTCTAATGTGACATTAACATATTAACTAGGACCAGGTGGCTTGTCGAGATTAATTTACTTTTTCAAAAATTCAAGGTCAAGCTCTGGTGTGAAGATTTCAGCAGTTCACAAGTTCCATGATTTTGATTTTATGTCTGAGTTAGAGTAGAATGTAACTTAGACCTATCGTAGATCTGCATTTCAATTTAGTTGATTGGGCCAAAATTCTTTGACAAATCGGTTATCTAAGTTAGATGTAGACATAGAGTCTAGATCTAGTTAAGCTACAGATCTGACAGTTAGACCTAACAAGTTAGTCTGGAATAGATGTAGGCCTAGACCTCTGTTATCTAACTTACACAAAGGTCTAACTGTTATGTTAGATCTACTGAGGATTTTGGGGGTTTATTTTTTTGTAGGGCCTATATATTATTGGTTATTTATTTATATATATTGGGGGGGGGGGGGCGGGCATGCGAGGCCTAGCCAGTCATTGACGTAGGCCTAGGTCTTGTCTTGGCAAGTCCTAGAATCTACATAGATTAGATCTGATCTAGACTCCTACTCGGTGGTCTAAGTCTAGATCTTTTCTAGATCTAGATCTAGTCTATAACGTACATGTAGATTTAATCGTAACAGTTAGACATAGTCCTAGACACTAGAGTCTAGGGTAAAGCACATTACTAGCCTAATGGAAGAAAGCCTGGTCAGTGATTGAATTATGAATTGGGGGGGGGGGGGTCCTGGTCTAGTTAGTCTTTATTCTAGTTCTGCCCATTAAACTCATTGTAATGCTAAAATGAATAAACCTCTATAGTGTTGTCAGCTTTTAGCCAATTAAACTAAAAGTTAAAGTTTGATTGAATTTGAAAACGAACTTTAAGAGAAGTCGGGACATGTATGTTTTGGTTTTGGGGTTTTTTGTTTTTTTTTGTTGGTTTTGTTTTGTTTGTTTTTGTTTTGTTTTTTTACTTAGTGTAGTGTAGCAGGGAATGAAATCAAAATCAAATGGGCTAGTCATTTTCATTTTTAGGCAGGGCCAAAAAAATTGTTGAAAGGTAATAAAGAGAATCACCATCAATTATCATTTCAATTTTTTTTTCTTTTTCAGATGGACATGAAATGAAGAATATGCAGACCTACCAAGTGTTTTGTTCTACATTTATCTACCCATCAACGCATGGCTGAACGTACTACTACCACTAACTATTGGAGATGACGGATGAAATGCAATGTAAATCTGCTAAGATGCCACTTTATTTTCATTTCCCTGATTGCATGACAGGTATGGTAGTTCTAGATCTAGAGCTCTAATCTTGGAAATCAATTAAAGTGGCAGCTCCATGGTTATTTCAATGGGAATGTTAAGATCCAGTTGAGGAGTTACAGATTTTAAAGATGGAATGATAGATTGAGCTAATACTTATAGTATCAAGGATAGATGTATGTTATCCGAAGTATATAATAAATATAAGAGGGTTTTATGGGATCTAAAATGTGTTGACAAGTAAATACATTATTTCCTTTGAGAGTGTTCTTCAACCCTTTTTGATAATACATGTACACAAACAATAGCAAGTAGAATATCAAATGAAAAAAAATTATGTACTTAAATTTATTTTGAAATATTTCTGAAGAAAGACATTACAATTTCAGATAGAATCTGTGAAAGGAATCTATGTCTTACTTGTATTCTCTTTGAGAATCAATGAGACCAGCATGAATGGAGTATAAATACTTATTATGTGATGTATGAACAATTTTATTTTTCCAGGATGATGCTTCTCTTCTTCAGTAACAATAGATGCTGAAGGCATATATCCCACTTTGAGTAAAGGCAATTCAGAGAGGAAGAAAGAACTACCGACTTGCTGAAGTTAAGAGAGGTAGGCTCAGCTGTATGAATAAGTTTCTTTGTATACACTCCCACAACTGAGGTACTAAAGGATGTCCTTGATTCATTCACAAAGATAGATTTTGTAAAGGGGGGGGGGGGGCACAAATCTCAGAAGAATAAGAAAAAAAAAGGGGGGTTGTCAGATTTGTTGGGTCCAGTTTTCCTTCAAAATTCTCTGGCAAGCAAAAAAAAAAAAAAAAAAGAAAGAAGCTTATTATTTCGGGGGGGGGGGGGGGGCACAATTCTAAAAAGAGAGGCCACAATGTACACTACTCTTTGAAAAGGGAGGAGGCCGGAAGTTACCCCCCCCCCCCCCCCCCCCCCCCCCTCAAAAAAAAAAACAAAAAAAAAAACTGCCACTGTGTTCATTGATTTGCATATCCTGTGATTTCAACGTGATTAATTCCATTCTTTTCTCATTTCATTCAACAGACATGCATGGAGTTCAACTTGACCTCTTCATCTTTGATGGCTGCTACAACAGATCAAATCCTTCGTATTCCGGAGAGTCTGAAGTGTAACAAGCTCATTTAAGGGAAAAGGATACTGCATCTAAAGCTTTTCACATGTGGCACCTTCACCCGCCCCTCCACATGTCACTTTATAAATTCTAATACAGCCAATTCTTTCATGTAGATGTATTTAGCTCATTAGGCCTATTGAGTTGAGGGTTTCCTTTTCGAGATGGCCTAGGGACATTGCCTGGCCCCTAATCATTAATGTTTATGAATTATGATAATAATGATAATAATAATGATAACAATAATAGAACAGTTCTTATATTGCGTATAATACCTTTGAAAAAGGTCTCAATGCACTGAGGAAAGGTGAGAAAGAGAAACAAGTAGGAAACCTGCCGGAAATGTTATAATTTTATTAATCAATTGAATGAATATGTTTTTAGTGCAGATTTGAATTGCCATACTGTATTAGCTTGTCTTACATTACTGAAGTGATTGCCAGGCCCAATGAGGTAATGCTTTGATCCATTGTGCATCTCAACAAATGTAAAAAAAAAAAAAAATTAATCCCATGAACTGATCTTATATCTGCTGATTGAAATTATCATTTTGGGAAAGTCTGTAATACTGTTTATATGATATAAAACTAAATGTCAAAAACAATCAGTATTGAGAAATTGAAAAAAACAGGTTAGTTCATCTAGCTCTAGAGCCTTACATGTATGTAGAGAAAATTAACATAACCATCTTTCATTTTCAAGTAAAATAATTATGCCCTTGGTATGTGTGGATCAAATTTCAACCAACAATCTTTAGGACTCTGAAATGTACATTAGTTGGTCATCATTTCAATGCAGACTTTGTGGTTTTGGAGTTAGGGCACTAGTGTAGCTAGGGGGGGGGGGCAGAGGGGCAGACTGCCACCTGACAACTCTTGACAAAAAAAAAAAGGTTATCGGGTTCATAAAAATTTCTCTGTTGTGGATTTAGGGAGGGAGGCAATCCCAGCCCGTGCCCCCCCCCCCCCTTTTTGAAAGAACAGTATACATTGTGCCCCCTCCTTTAAAAAAAAAATTTTTTTTATTGTGCCCCCTTTTAGAACTTCTTTTGTTTGTCAGAGAATTATGGAGGAAAACTGGACCCCATGAAATCATGAAATCAACCCCCCCCCCCCCCCCCACTGAGCGACTTTTGGAGGGCTTGCAACAAGAAAAAAATACGTATCTCCCTTCAAGCAGTTTCCTAAAGTTGACAGACCTGCATTTGTGTGCCCCCCCCCCCCTTAGAAAATCCTGCATACTGCACTGAGTTAGGGTAAATTTGTTATGAAAAATCCTGATGATTTCATCAGGATTTTCAAGTATTCTATGTTGCATAAGTCATCATTTTATAAACTCTCCGTAGTATAACAGGAACCTATAATGTGTTCAAAAATTCCAAATAAATCAACAAATGCAATAAGATTTAAAGATGTAATACTTCCATGTAGCAGGTGAGGTCATTTGATTTTAATAATTCATTTATGATGAAAATGTACTTTTTGTTAGTAATATAAAGTATATGTTTGAAGTTTTCGTGTAGGGCATTATATGATTTATTTCTATAAAAGTTTAGAATAATACTTATAGGGCCCTTTCATATTAGTAGAACAAATACATTATAAATATACGTTGTGTTAAAAATAGTGGATGATGGAATACACAATTGAAAAAGTGACATAGATGCAAGAAAAAGATGCAAAAAACATAAGGTAAAACAATCGGTTTGTGATCGAAGATAACATGTAGAGAAATAATCAAGCAGAAGGTGAGCAAATCTGTTTTAGATCGACTGGACATCATAATTGCAGATTTCATCACATAAACTGTAAACATGGTAAATTACATTATTGTGAAAAGCTATGCAATTAAAATTGGTTTTATGAACATTCAACTAGCAGTAATCCAATAGTACATGTATTTCTTTTCTTTTTCTTTTTTTTCAATGAATCAAATCTAACTGCAGATAGAATGATGAAACAGGACGTGAGGGAGAAATAGAGTGTGAGAGAGAAAGAGAGAGAGAGAGAGAGAGAGAGAGTTATAGAGATAATGAGAGAGATAACTTGTGAGATGATATGATAATGAGAAAGGCAACGATGTGAGATAGTGAGAGAGAGATGGGAAGAAAAAATGGAAAAGAAAGTTTCCAATATTTCTGCCCCCCCCCCTTGCCGCATGAGTTAGTGATTCTTTTTAAGAGGGGGGGGGGGGGGTAGAGAGAGAGAGAGAGAGCTGGTAAGTCTGGCCCTAGGGGTGGGGCCGGGAGTTCAATTCCAAGTTTGCTAAAGAAAAAAAAATCAACAACAAAAAAGAAAAACGATTACATTTTTTTTTTTTTAATTACTGTCAGAAGTTCCCACATATGGATTCGTTTCTTGTGACACAGCTTAACCAAGTTTGATTTCATATTATTTCAACAGTGAATTAAGTACGGCACGTAGCTTCTCACTGTTTATCATTTCAATTGTATTGTTGATTATTATAATTAATCAAAAACGGAAGGCACTGATTGGCCAATACTGGTAAGTCGTCAAAATCCATATCATGAATACATTAACATACATGAATAAATTAAGTGTACTTGACCTCTCTCAATGCGCATGCTCGGCGCTGACCCGCGTTTTTGTTTCTGTTGCATGAAGAGCATGTACGGATGTTGGGAGCATCTTAATAAATGAATAATTCATAGTATGTTAATGGGGGCTTCGGGCGCGTTCAAATCGTGTTCAAATGTCTCTGACAAAATGGCGGAGCTTTTAGGGGCCTGATATGAACTTATCGACTTCGCTTTGACTTGAAATCACGATCAAAACCTAACCAACGAGCGTTGCCCTTTTAAACTCGGAATGGCAGCTAACAACGCGAACAATCCTTTTGATTACAACGGTGAGATTGTTTTGATTTTTAATCCTGGTTGAGAAATCATGTTTTAAATTGGCCTTTTCCAATGATGAAATGTTTTAGTAATGATGTATTCATGTATGTAATGATGCGAGACTCTCATTGAGGGCAGCTGTGTCCCATCTACTTGTTTTCGTGTATGATCTAAATTGATAGGCTTTTGAGCTGACTACAGACTGCCAATACCCAATTATGACATGGCCATAGACTTGGAAGATTTTTTTTTTTTTTTTTTGGTTTTTTTTTTTTGGGGGGGGGGGGAGTAGGTATTCCTACATAATTAATCTAAGAGGCATAATCGTGATATAGTCCCCACCATACCCTAACCCTAACCCTAACCCTAATCCTCCTAATCCTAAACCCTACCCTAACCCTAATCCTAATCCTAAACCCTAATCATAACCCTAAGGCTAAAACCTAACCCTAATCCTAAACCCTAACCCTAACCCTAATCCTAAAAAACTTAGAATTTTTTTGAAGCGGGGACTAGACCCTATATCACGATTAAAATTTATGCCATCTAAGAATTGGGCTTGTGATTCAGCAAGCAACTAAAGCAATGTTTTAAAAAAAACTCACAAGTCACAAGCTTATCTTCAGAGATAAGCTTGTACATCTACATGCTCTCACACATGCATGAGGTCATCCTACGGATCGCTAATTTTGAAAATAAGTCTCAATAAAGGTTGGCCCCCGGAGGCAGATATACAGAATCGGATGCAGTGCAAAAGACACTTTTTTGTTAATAATAGAACTTTAGAAGCTCTTTTTTACTTCGTTGTGAAATTGTGATTTTCTCTTTTTAACTCTTCCAGTGCCAGGCCGAATACCCCTCCAGTGCCAAGGGTTTTGTAGGTTTTGTAAATTTTGCGAAGCGTAAGCTCTGTGTTTGATATTAGAGCGCTCATATCTCATTCCCAATGCATCTTACAATGAAACTTTGTACACATGAAATTATGTAGAGGTTATGGTCTTTACAATGGTAGTCTTTATACAATTTTCTGTTCATATATATGTAGTAAAAAATGTCGTATATGAAATAATTTTTTTCAATCAGGAAAATGGGGGAAGCCTTCTGTGTGAGAGCAAATTAATTGAAAGTTCTAAGAGATATAAAAAAACTAGAAATATGACAAGAATGGTCAATGTTTTACCTTTCGAATGATATATACATTGATGGGGTAATATAGAAAATAAAGCGAAAATAATGCTATTTTTGTATCAAATACTATTTCCAATCATAATTGTCCTGAACAAAGTGACTGGTAAGCATACACAAAGGAGGCGTGACCTGCTTTGCTTATGCCTTCCATAAAAGGCATGGGGCCAATCTAAGGCTGGGGCCTGGTAGAAAATTACCCGGAACGGCCCGGACCGGTAAAGATGTCAAAATTTTTACCGGGTCCCGGCACGGCCCGAAACCCGGTAAATTTTATGTTTGTTTATATTTTCCTTATGTTTTTATTTTAGTACGTTATTGCGCAAATATGGTGTTTCCTATTCAGCTTCCTGAGCGAGGGAGACGCAAGTTGAGGATCATTTACTCGTGATAACAAATTTTGGATTTATATCTTTTATTTTATTTTGCGTGCCTCCGCGAGTCCGCGTTAGTGTTTTCCTAATCATCTACCTGAGCGAGAATTTCGAGAAAGAATGAAGTTGAAGATGATTTAATCATGATTACAACTTATGTTTGTCTTCTTGCTAAGTTACAATCACGATAGTTTATTGATAAATAATTATTAAACATTAAAGATACTGACTTCTAAAAGCTATGAAAGAGTTACGAAGGTGTGAGACCTAAATAACAGACATTCCGCTACTCGGCTCCGCAAAACGAAGCCAGTGTGTATGTCGGACTGCCTGTGTGTGTACAACGCTGTTAGTAGCGCACACCTCGTTGTGATCAGCAAGGATCAACAGGAGAGCTTGGAAGAGAAAGAGCGAAAGAGAGATGGCAAGCCGCGAGAGAAATATTCAGAGGGTAGGGACAGAAATTATATACAATTATGTTATTGCTGGTTACTGCATATTTAAATCCAGTGTAATGATATAAAAATAATGGAAACAAATCAATGAAATTTACCCCAGAATGAAAACTCAGTATTTGAAGAATTAACAAAAAATAAAATCAAGTGACGATAAAGGAAGTAAGTCTAAGAAAAAAAATATTAAATGAAAAGAGAGCTTACATGTCTTTAAATTTTTTTTTTTAAATTGTGAAAGTACTTCAGAATTAAGAAATACATGTCGAGTCTTTTAAGAGAAGGAATAATAATGCTAACAATTTTTTAAAAGATTACCGTAAGAGGGAAGAATGAAGAAAAATGTTGGTCACATATCAAAAGTAATGGTCAACCAGTCAAAAATCATCTCACTGAAAAAATATATAATATGGAAGAAACTGAAGTAAAAACCCCTCCAAAATTTGAGGAAACATATATTATTAACGCCAGAGTGACACCACAAAATAATAATTTAAGCTAAGCTACCCATTATCAATCGGAAGAATGGGTTTCGTTCGTTTGGAACCACAGAAAAAACATGGCGCCTACAGGCCATGTGAAAAATTAAAAAAAAGGAACATGACGTATAGCGCCACCTCCTGGTTATACCATGTACAGTCATCCAGCAGCCAGCTCGCGAAAACTTGAAAAAGACGAACGGTTTTCATCATTACAGCGCGAATTCAATATGGTTTTCGTCATTACAGTTATGAAATTGAAGCTTGGACTATGATTACCCTAGCTATGTACGTAGAATTTTGATAGTTATTTCATAAAGTGGAGTTTTATATGAAAATCGGACATTTGTGAAAGCTGCACTATACACAATAGACTCTACAGTGCAGTGACATGCGTGCGATGCGGCCTCGATGTCGACTCCCTTTGGAACCGAGACCTTGCGTCGGAATCGGAATCGGTTCTCTCTAAAAGCAGAACCGCCCAAGCCTATTATTTACCACTATCAAGTTTTTATTAAAAAGTCTTAATTAATACTCATAACGGCTTTACAGCACCAATTATTTACCTCGTTATTTTTACCGGGTTCAGACATTTCACTCAGCAACCCGGACCCGGCCCGATCCCGGCAAAAACCCCCAACCCGCCGGGTTCCGTACGGGTTGACCGGCCCGACACCCACCCTTAGGCCAATCAGAGCACAACAATAGCATCCATAGACACGCTACAGCAGAGCATTGTTCACAAACTCCACTATGTGCGCTCAACTGTGCATTTTCTTTTGCGTAGTTTTCAATATGAGACCCTGTAACTACCTAAGTTTGTGTTATGAAATAAAATACAGAGAAAAAGAGAGTTCAAAAGGAAAGACGCATGTATAGAGAAAGCTGAGTCACATATCTTGCATCAAAGTTTATGGGATATCTGTGAGTATTTCCTACCTAAATAGGAAGTATACATTTGAGAAATATCCAAAATAAAGATGAAAAGAAATTGGCTTTTGGCGTGTTGAGGTATATAACTTGCAGTAGTTATCATTTCCCGTTGGGACCCCCTCCCCTTTTCTTTAGTGATATAAATCATGAGTGAGAGAGTGATAGTAGTAAGAGGGGTAGATTGAGAGAGCAGGAGGTGGCGGATGGAGTGGGGACCAGCATGATGATGAGGGGAGATGATCTAAAGCTCTGTATTATATTGAATGATATATTCCTCTATAACAACAATGCATTTATATAATATTATACAAATAATATCCGTGGTGGCACTAGCTGGAGGGGGATTACAGTCCTGATGAAAAGAAAAGTCATATACCCTAAACCGGTGTTTTGGATAATGGTCAATTAGACCATCAATGGGCCCCGACTTCTAAACGCGGGGATTGTAGTTGGAGGGGGTGGGGGATTATAGATTCCTGAAAAAAATAGTTCCATCCGTTGATGTTGCTATATACACTACTCAAAAAAAGTTAAGGACCACTTTTTAATGTGTGTTTAAAATTTTCAAACAAGGTATTGTATTTCTAGAAATACCGGAATATAGCTGTCCTGAATCTCCTCAAACACACTGTAATCAATTTCACACATGGGTGGTTTCAGTTGTTGCATGATGTCTCTCGCATCATTGCACATCCTGAAAAGTGGGCCCATTGTAAAGTGGTACAAAAGTGGGTTCAAAAGCATTTTCTGTCTTTAGTCTCTACAATCAACAACTTGCCTACAACAGCAATGCCAAGACACCACCTAAGTGAAACAGATGTAGCCAGAGCCCTGGGGATGCTGGAAGCTGGCCTCATTCAGCGAAGAGTAGCCAGAATGATGGGCGTGTCACACATTGTCATTAGCAGAGCAAATCAAAGACACCGAGAGACAGGGCTATACTGCGAGAGACCCCGTAGTGGCCGACCAGTTTCAACAACCCCTAGAGATGATCGCTACTTGACGAATCTCAGCCTCCGCAACCACTTTCACAGTGCACGCCGCCTCAATAATGACTTCGCTGCAGCAACTGGAGTGATTGTTTCCACTCAAACAATCCGTAACCGACTTCACAGAGCCAATATGCATGCCAGACGGCCAGCTCAGTGTGTCCCACTCACCCCTGCTCACAGAAGAATTTGTCTCAACTGGGCTCGGGAGCATGTCAGATGGACCAGACAGCAATGACGTAGAGTTCTGTTCACAGATGAGAGCAGATTTTCCCTTGACCACAATGATGGACGTTTCGAGAGTCTGGAATGGACCAGGAGAGAGATTTGCAGACCCCTGTATTGCAGAACATGACCGTTATGGGGGAGGCAGCATCATGGTGTGGGGAGGCATCACCTATGGCAACCGTACTTGTCTCTACGTGGTCCCAGGGGGAGCAATGACAGGAGTGAGGTACAGGGATGAAGTCCTCAAACCTATAGTGGTGCCATTTGCAGAAAATGTGGGAGAAAACTTCATTTTGATTGATGACAATGCCCGTCCCCACCGAGCTAGGGTGGTGACCGAGTTCCTTGAGGGCCATGGAATTGAGCGTATGGAGTGGCCAGCAAGGTCCCCGGACTTGAACCAGATAGAGCACGTCTGGGACATGATGGGGAGGAGTATCGAGCAGCTCGAAGCCCATCCACTTTGACTGCAGCAGCTGGGTGTGGCTCTGGAGGCTGCATGGGATGCACTGGTCGTCAGAGACATCAATCGCCTCATTAGCTCCATGAGACAGCGCTGTGAAGCCGTTATTGCTGCAGGAGGAGGTCATACTCGATACTGAGCTGCCTGAAAGACACTCAGACATTCGTTTTTACCACTTCATGTCGGTAGCTGATACCCCTCTGGGCCCACTTTTCAGGATGTGCAGTGATGCGAGAGACATTGTGCAACAACTGAAACCACCCATGCGTGAAATTGATTACAGCGTGTTTAAGGATATTCAGGACAGTTGTACTGAGGTATTTCCAGAAATAAAACACACTTTATAAAAAATTTATATACGTTTTAAAAAGTGGTCCTTAACTTTTTTGGAGTAGTGTATTATGGGTAATAATCAATGCTCACAAGGAATACCATGATGGCTAATATTTTTATTTCTCTACTAATCTATTTTTACCTAAGCAGAATTGCCCAATAAAGTTGTGCTTAGTACATAGCAAAATGCATACAACCATCTAACTAATCTCATACAAAATTATGGTCGTTTATCTATGCACGTTTTCCTACTTTTGATACTTCTCACAAAGAATAAATCTCCACGAATCAAGGAAAACAAACAGAGTATCAAACATCAAACGATTCAACGCAAAAACACAAGAGAAGTTGGATGAGTGAGACTGAGTGAGTAAGAGTGAGAGAGAGAAAGAGAAAGCGCGATAGAGAGAGGAAGAGAGTGCAGTGGCGTAGCTACGGGGGCACGGTGGCACGTGCCCCATCCCAATCAGATGGCAAAAAAAGAAGAAAAGGAGTAAAGAGAAAAAAAGAAGGGGAAAGAGAAAAGGAAGAAAAATAAAAGATGATTGTCCTCCTTCTTGCACCCTCCCCCTAACCAGCGGCCTAGCATTGAATATTCGAGCTAAGGCCGGTGCTGGATCACTTTCTATGTTATGCTTCCATGTAAACTCTCTTTTTCCCTTTGACCGTATAGAGATTATATTGTGTTGGTACATCTTTTGGTAAATAAGGTAACAACCGCTCTAATTATTTTATATTCCCCTGATTGATGAACTGGGCTTTTACCATGCTTAAATAAATAAATAAGTCAAATAAAATATACAAATAATAGCAGTAGTGGCACGAGCAGGAGGAGGGGGAGGGGGGGTTATACCCTCTGCCGGTCTTTTGGGGCCCCGATTTCTAAGAACTTCCTGTCATATACTTGCCAACATTTGAAATCTAAAAAGAGGGACAAATTTGGCCGGGGGTCCAGGGGGCCGCCAAGGCCCCCGGCAGGGTTCAGGGGCAGAAGCTGAAAGAAAATAGCACTATGGAGGACCATTAGAGGCTTAAAATGACACCAGAATCACATAATATACATTCTCTACACACGTGGAGAAACAACTTATCAAAGACCACTGCAGACCTTGAATCTTCCAGCATCTCCAAGGTTGATTTTCAAAAACATACATGTAATAGAAGGAAAATTATACAAGTGTCAGCAATATTGCATGACCTGCTACACAGTACTGGTGTTGAGAAAATGCTTTAGATTTTGGATTTCATTTTTGTTTTCTTTTTGGGGGGAAAATCTAATAACAAATGAGAACTTTAAATTTGAGCTAAACAGAATGGGTATCTCAGTATACATGTACATGTAATTAGATTATTCAATTAAGATTTTAAAAATTCTAATAATGAGTAAATATGCTGCAAAGAAAAAGAATCGACATGAAGTTAGTATTTTGCATATACATGTAAGCCTTAAATTTGGAAGACACTCTATACTGAAAACATGTGACTAAACTATTCAGCTCAATGCAAGTATTTCTTTTTTCTCAATATGCACAAAATTTAAAAAATATATGTTCATCTTGTGTTGAATAATATCTCTCTAATTGTATGAAAATTGATAAAATCACTTTTCTTTCACATGTCTTTATTTTCACTGAAAACAAATGAAGTGAAATATTAATAAAGATGTTTTAGTGATATCACCTCAACTATGCCCTCAGAAAGCCCTCTATATATCATCAAACATACCAAATTACATGTACATGTAAATAAACTTCTTCATACCATGGGCCGCTTGTAAGCCATGTTTTGGGGTTAACCTTGAGAACTCACTAGTAACTGAATAGTTATGCTGATCCTTTGGAAGGGCATGCAGGAGATTCTGCATGAAGTGCCAAATAAGTACTACTCTTTGCAGCTTTCAGTACAGCATTACTATATTGAGTAGTGCTGCATTTTAGGTTTCTGTTGAGCAGGCTCAGCTTATGGGTCAAAAGTGCACTCATTGTTTTTGTGCTCATTTTTCCTCGTTGCTTTGTTTTGATTTTGTCCACCACTGAGAACACTCTTTCAGCATCAGAGTTGCTATGGAAGACAATCATGATACATTTCATGACATGAGAAAGCAGCTCATATTTCTTTTTGTTGCGAGACATGTCAACTATCTTGCTGATGGTGTGCCATTTCTGGTCTATTCTCTGTACGTCTTTTGTGCACTCTTCCACAGATTCATCTATTTGGAACAAATTAAACTCCTCCTGAAGCTGATCCATTTGCTCAGATGACAGCAATTTGAACCTTGATACAAAATATTCAAGAGAACTGAACTTTGATGTACATCTCTTGGTAATATCTACCACCTCAGCATTTAAGAGAAGATCCTCATTGAATGGATAGTGTTGTACCATGTATGTTGCAGAATCAATGTAAAACTTCTTCACAGACTGGAAAAATTGCTTCACTTGCAAGGACTCCTCATTTGCTTCTAGGTATTGCTTACACTCAAAGCCAATCTGAATCTCACTGTTGCTCTTGTGGAACTTTTCATTTGACAGATCTAGTTCTGCAATGTTCTTAGCTTGGCGAATGACATCAGGTTTAATGAATCTGCAGAGAAGCCTAGATAGCTGATTCACAAGGATCCCATGCATTCTGTGAATAAGGGGCTCATCTCTCTGGAATAGCTGTGGGAATAATGTAAAGAGAAGATATTACAGCATTTCACTTACTTCAAAGTTTTAGCAGCTGAGTCAAGTTCATGTAGACTAGAAAATAATATCTGTTATGAAATGAACAGCAGAACATAATATGAAATTAATTTTTGATATGAAAGTTTCTTGTAATAATACTATGGGGTTTCTTAGCAGGACTCCTCTGGAGTACTGGCTTATACTCTTGTGACCAAAAAACACATCACAAATAAAGGAAAGAGTCTGAACTCTTGCTGTTATTATAAAATCAATGAAAACAATAATTACTTAACAAAATGGAACTCCTGCTTCACCTAGGAACATGATGAATCTGGAGAGTGAATGTAAAATAAATGCAAAGTTAGTACAGAACATATTAGTTAATATATGAAATTTTTCATCAACATGTTAATACAGGAAACAAAAATCCATGTGTCAAATAACTTTCATGTTAAACATTGTGAAGGGAAATTCTGAACAGAATTGAACTCTAGAATAAAAAAGTTGAAGATTAAGTCACTAGTTTTTCCCCCACTTTTCTCCTGACTACAAAAGCATACCTCTCTGATATCAATGTACACTGTTTACAGACACATCATGGAATCATGAAGCTGAACTTTATAATCACTAGCTAATACAGAATTAGAGAAAAATGTAGATTTTGTATATAAGGTTTACTACATGTATACAAGCACACACTTGTGTTGATTTGTTGGTTACACTCTGACAGCTACATTTTCAAATAGCTTTAAGATTCTTGGCCCAAACTTGCTCACATTTCCAGAAGCTTATTAACATTAACACCTCTAAAAATTTCAGGAATTGTTTTCTCTTAATTTTGATTTTGTATTTTTAAAAATCTAAAACGTGCACATGGAATGAAATCATCAAAAGAACATTTTAAAATAAATTCATGCAGGTGAGAAAATGAACTGTCTCAATTTGAAAACAATCATGCAAAACATATTAAATCTGAAAATAAACTCTGAAAAATATATTAAGAACAAGAACAACAACTTACTTCATTGGTTTCTTCAAAGATGGGCAGAGTGGACTTGAGAAATAATGCTTCAAGTTTGCAGTTTGGGTCAACTAACTGTTCATAAACCAGAGCAGCTTTGGATTTCCTTGTAGCCACTTGTGCATTCTTTGGAACATTCTGCACTTTCTTTGGATCTTCCTTCATTTTCTTTTGATCATCCTTGGACTTCTTTGGAGCCTTTGTTGTTTTCTTCCCATCATTTATTTTCTTTGCAGCATCCTTGGTTTTCATACTAGAACTTGAAGAAGACCTGGGTGCCGTTGCATAAAACTTGCTATTATAGTAACTTTGCTATTATAGTAACTTTTCATGGAATACTGGATTTTGATTGGCTCTTGAGCAACGTTACCATGGTAGTTACCATTGATGGCAAAGTTACTATAATAGTAAGTCTTTATGCAACGGCACCCTGTTCTTTCCCTTGGTAAGTTTACTTTCACTACATTGTCTGCGAGTTTGTGAGTGTTTCTTACTAAGTTGTTGTTGACTGAAGAAATACCTGCTAATGTCTAATTCTCTGTGAGTTGCACTAAGTGTACTACTACAAGGGTCTGTTTTCCCAGAAGTGCTAGCATGATGGAGTGGTTTGCTAAATGTACCTGCACATGTAGAAGATGTCTTGGTCTGCAAAGTCGGTACACTTTTTGCAGAGTTTGGAGTACATGTAGAAGCTTCAGGTTGGGCAGTTTTGCTTACAGACGTACAGACATGTGTGTTCACTGCAGTGGAAGTGTCAGAGCTGATAGTGTCCTTCCCACTATTCTCACTAACTTTCAGTTTCTTCTGTGGATTTTCATTAGTGGGTGAAGGGGACAATTCCCTTTTCTTGTTGACCTTTGCTGGTGGTTTTGCTGTTCCTGCCTCAGTCTGAAAGAATTCATTAAGGGGCTTCCAGTTTTCAAGGAGTCTCTCAAGAGCAATTCCAAGGGAGAGCCACCTAAAATACATGGAATAAAAAAAAAAGAAATGTCAGTGGGGTATACCTTGGGTTGACAAATGGGAGGGGCGGGGGCAGAAACTGTTGGCCAAGGAGCGTACATGTAGCCAGGTTTTTGGTAATGGGGGGGGGGGGGGTAATGTAATGCAACAAAAATAAATGCACCAATAAGGTTAAGGAATCATATCAATTTTGCATCTGCAATAAAGTTAAATATTATCGACAATTATTTCTCTTATCATTAATTTTTCATGACATGTAACCCAAAGTCAAGATTTATTATAATCATCATTATTATTATTATGCGTATTATTCTATAAAAAGTTATTTTAATTCTTGCATGTGCTGCATTTAAGGCACTAAGTCCTATGCATCATATTGCATAGGCCTAGATAAATTTGAAGTTAATTATCATAATCATTTATAATTATAATCATCACCATTACTTACCGTGTAGGTACATGCTTGAGGATCTTCTTTGTCTCGACTCCATGCTTGGCTTGAAGTTTGATTATTTCTTGATGACGGATACTACTCTTATCTAAGTAATACCAAATGTCTACCAGCAGGTCGTCAAATTTGAAGTTCAATGCTTTTCCTCCTGTCTTTGCGGAAAGAGCCATAAGATGACAGGAGCAGCCAGAGATGTAGACATTAGGATTTACTGTATGAATGAACGCGGCAACGCCTTTATGTCTACCCCGCATCACAGATGCGTTATCTGTTCCAAAACTAACACAGTTACTCCAAGGAATGCCCCAGTTCTGTATTTCGGTATCCATGATCTTGAAAATGTTCTCCCCTGTTGATCTTTCGGAGCACTGTTTCATTGACAAAAGTTCACATGCTACCTGGCCAATGCTATCGTCATAAGTTTTCAGGAGTATTGGGTATAGTTTCACGGCTCCTTGATCAGTACTGCTATCTGTAGCGATACTGTAAGGCTGATGCTTGACTTTACTGACCAAAGCTTTCGCATCGCTATCTGCTAGGGTACAAAGGATGTTACTTGTTTTTGTCCGAGCAGCACTATAACCCTTAGCAATTTTCGAGTCGGGAAACATTTGTCTGAACAAATCACCAGCATGATCAGAAACATCAATTGCTATGTTATGTTCCACCAAAAAATCGGTAAATCTTACCTCGGCTCCAATGACAGAGGTGTCCTCCTTTGGCATAAAGGTAGATATTTTTGACATGCGAGTCGCATCACGGTCCGCCTTTTCATTGTCGATGTGTTTTTTCTTCTCGGCGTGCCTGGTAATATGTGACCCATCACGTCAAAATGAGACAGAAGTCGCATTTTTTGACATTTCATTTTATTATTGATTATTATTGTCCGTTTCATAAGCTTTAATTTGGTATATAGTTCAACTCTAGAGAGTGAGTATTAGTGGAGATAATAGCTTTTGAAACTTGAGTAAAGTAGGACTGTGGAAAAGTATTTCTTCGAGAAACACGCTTCCAAAGTTGACTTCCGTTTTGCCGACATGCAGCAGTTTCCGTTTGCAATGTCAACTAGATTTGAAAAAAAAGCCCTTAGCAACCGTTTATTAATTCTAATAAAAACTAGTCCTTATGTTTCTTTAGGATCTCTTCTCATGAAAACATGAATTTTAATTCATTTAAGCCATGAATTCTAACATTTTAAGGGGTAGCAAATCAAGTAGTTTCACAGCACTGAAAAAGCTTCCCGCATCGACTTTGTGCTTTTTTCGTTGAGCCTTTCATATGCCGGTATACTCTTAGGTTGAATAACCTAGCTATAGTCAAAAGGTTTATGAGTCTGTCGTTTTGTGCGGGGAAATTTTTTAGATTATAGTTCAAACTTTAAGAGGTTTTCATTTCATTATATTTTTTCTAAATTAATCATGTAAACTTGATTTCTTTCAATGTTATTTGCTTTCTTTTTCAAAGCTTGGATTCGATTGACGCAAAGTCATTCAAGCATGGCAAAATTACTGAATAGACGAATCTTTGCCAACTATGATATTGACAGAGATCGTTGATGTCTGAATATAAAGCTAACTTTTTTACTTTTCGTCTTGTGAAAGAGCAATAAAATTCGCCGCTTTTTGAAGCTTAAGAAATAACACACGATTATTGATTTTCTCTCTCTCTCTCTCTCCTTCTATATCACGCACCTGTTTCATAATCTCGACAGAGTTGTCTTTCTTTCTTTTATAAACTATCTTTCTTTTCTGTTTACTTTTTACCGGATTAAACAACGATGGATTGAAACAGCTTCATAATAAAGAAACATTTTTATCCTGCTCTAGTTCATTCTACCTTTTAAAAAAATGTATGCAATCTACTAGTTTTTAAAAGCGTCTTTCTTTTCTTTTCGCCATGTCAAAGAGGTATAGAATTCGCCCCTTTCAAATAATAGGATTAAGTCACCTCCTGCATGCGCGAGACGATTATTGATTTTTCTTCTCTCTCATTGTCCTTCTAAATCAAGCGCTTGTTTCATAATCTCAATACAGGTCCTTTTCTGTCTGGTTAAAAAACTACACTTCTTTTCTTTTCAGCTTTTACACAAATTAGAGAATTGGTCGCTTATCATGCTTATTATCCTCATGTTCAACAGCGGGATGAAGATAAACTGCTTCTTAGGGCCGCTGTAGAACTAGAGCTTCAACAAACAAACAAAAATAATGATAACTGATTTTTGTAAAAATTAACGCCCAGACAATTCTCTCTTTAAACGAATAAGAGCATTGGCCGCTAATTATCATCATATTACATAACTGGTGGTATGAACATGATGAAGATAAACTGCGTCTTAGCTTGAAAGTCATCGTTTCTCTCCGCTCTATAGTTAACTCGAGCTTAAAACAAATCAGGGACTTGTTTCATTATCGCAACCAAGGGCCTTTTTATTCTAGTTAAAAACTAATTTTCCTTTTGTTTTCGGCTATTAAAAGAGTTACAGATTGGCCGTTTATTATCATCATGTTCAACAGCGGGATGAAGATAAACTGCTTCTTAGCGCCGCTCTAGTTAACTAGAGCTTCAGCAAAAATAATAACTGCTTTTTGTAAAAATTAACGCCCAGACATTTCTCTCTCTCCTTCTAAATCTTTCACCTGTATCATAATTTCGACAGTTCTTCTTAATTCTGTTTTGAAAGCCAACTTTCTTTTTTGTTCGGCTTTTTAAACGAATAAGAGAATTGGCCGCTAATTATCATCATGTTAACTGGTGGTATGAACATGATGAAGATTAAGATAAACTGCGTCTTAGCTTGAAAGTCATCGTTTCTCTCAGCTCTAGTTAACTCGAGCTTAAAACAAATCAGGTACTTGTTTCATTATCGCAACCAAGGGCCTTTTTATTCTAGTTAAAAACTAATTTTCCTTTTGTTTTCGGCTATTAAAAGAGTTACAGATTGGCCGTTTATTATCCTCATGTTCAACAGCGGGATGAAGATAAACTGCTTCTTAGCGCCGCTCCAGTTAACTAGAGCTTCAACAACAACAAAAAATAATGATAACTGTTTTTTGTAAAAATTAACGCCCAGACATTTCTCTCTCTCTCCTTCTAAATTTTTCACCTGTATCATAATTTCGACAGTTCTTCTTAATTCTGTTTTGAAAGCCAACTTTCTTTTTTGTTCGACTTTTTAAACGAATAAGAGCATTGGCCGCTAATTATCATCATGTTAACTGGTAGTATGAACATGGTGAAGATAAACTGTGTCTTAGCTTGAAAGTCATCGTTTCTCTCCGCTCTAGTTAACTCGATCTTTGAAACAAATCAGGTACATGTACTTGTTTCATTATCGCAACCAAGGGCCTTTTCATTCTAGTTAAAAAAGGATAATTTTTCTTCCTTTTCGGCTGTCAGAAGAGTTACAGAATTGGCCGCTTATTATCCTCATGTTCAACAGCGGGATGAAGATAAACTGCTTCTTAGCGCCGCTCTAGTTAACTAGAGCTTTAAAAAAAAATAATGATAACTGCTTTTTTGTAAAAATTAACACACAGACGATTCTCTACCTCCTTCTAAATCTTTCACCTGTATCATAATTTCGACAGTTCTTCTTAATTCTGTTTTGAAAGCCAACTTTCTTTTCTGTTCGGCTTTTTGAACGAATAAGAGAATTGGCCGCTAATTATCATCATGTTAACTGGCGGTATAAACATGGTGAAGATTAAGATAAACTGCATCTTAGCTTGAAAGTTATCGTTTCTCTCAGCTCTAGTTAACTCAAGCTTTTAAAAAAATGTATACAATCTACTGGTTTTTGAAACGGGCTCCGTTCGTGTGTGCGTGTGTCCGTCCGTCCGTCCGTCCGTCCGTGTGTGCTCAAACGTTAGAAAATGCTACTTCTCCGTCATTCCTTGGCCGATTTTGATTCTGATTGTTTTATCTGATAGGGCTGGTTGGGGGCTTCCAAACTTCTACACAGAATTTTGAAATTCATTATTCATGCAAATTTATGCAAATTTATTCAAAATTGACGAAAAATGCTACTTCTCCTCTATTTCACATCGGATTTTGATTCCGATTGTTTTATATGATAGGGCTGGGTGGGGGCTTCCAAACTTCTACACAGAATTTTGAAATTCATTAATTATGCAAATTTATGCAAATTTATTCAAAATTGACGAAAAATGCTACTTCTCTATTTCACATCGGATTTTGATTCCGATTGTATTATCTGATAGGGCTGGGTGGGGGCTTCCAAACTTCTACACAGAATTTTGAAATTCATTAATTATGCAAATTTATGCAAATTTATTCAAAATTGACGAAAAATGCTACTTCTCTATTTCACATCGGATTTTGATTCCGATTGTTTTATCTGATAGGGCTGGGTGGGGGCTTCCAAACTTCTACACAGAATTTTGAAATTCATTAATTATGCAAATTTATGCAAATTTATTCAAAATTGACGAAAAATGCTACTTCTCCTCTATTTCACATCGGATTTTGATTCCGATTGTTTTATCTGATAGGGCTGGGTGGGGGCTTCCAAACTTCTACACAGAATTTTGAAATTCATTATTCATGCAAATTTATGCAAATTTATTCAAAATGGCTGAAGGTTCATAATGTTTTCATGTTTTATATTTCAGTTGTATACATGCATTGTTGGTATTCTCTTGTTTTGCATGCAGTAACATTATTATTTTATTCACTAAAGTTTTTCACTGAAGTTTTAAGGTTCAGGCTAGTTAATTTCCACAGATCTGCACTTCCGGCGGGGACATTTATTACGCATTGCGTAATTTACTCATTCACTTGTTAATACATGTAGCTATAAAATTTCTTTTCTTTTCGCCATGTTATAAAGAGGTATAGAATTCACCCCTATCGAAGAGCACGGATTAAGTCACCTCCAGCATGCAACGATTATTGATTTTTTTCTCTCTCTGTCTTTGTCCTAAATCACGCGCTTGTTTCATAATCTCTACACACATGACACAGGTACTTTTCTTTCTGGTTAAAAGGCCAATTTCTTTTCTTTTTAGTCGGCTTTTAAAAGTGTTACATAATTTATCCCTTATTATTGTCGTGTAAAACAGTGTCGTTGTTTGTAAGTCATCTTTTCACTCCGCTCTACTTGCAAATTCTTTTATAGAGATCACGTGACTGCGAACATCCAATGAACAAAGCTCCGCGTCGCTAGGGGCGGGGCCTAGTGGATGGCTTTCTTTTCGCGCTGGCTGGCGCCAGCTGTCCAAAAAAATAGAAGAGTTGACCAAAAAAAACACTCGCAAAAAAAATGCTTTTTCTACCCTTTCCCGTTATATTTAGGACTCAATTTTTGTCCCCGCCGAACGAAGTTCGCGAGGGGACTATGAAACGGGCTCCGTACGTGTGTGCGTGTGTGTGTCCGTCCGTCCGTCCGTCCGTCCGTCCGTCCGTCTGTCCGTGTGTGCTCAAATGTTAGAAAATGCTACTTCTCCGTCATTTCTTGGCCGATTTTGATTCCGATTGTTTTATCTGATAGGGCTGGGTGGGGGCTTCCAAACTTCTACACAGAATTTTGAAATTCATTAATTATGCAAATTTATGCAAATTTATTCAAAATTGACGAAAAATGCTACTTCTCCTCTATTTCACATCGGATTTTGATTCCGATTGTTTTATCTGATAGGGCTGGGTGGGGGCTTCCAAACTTCTACACAGAATTTTGAAATTCATTAATTATGCAAATTTATGCAAATTTATTCAAAATTGACGAAAAATGCTACTTCTCTATTTCACATCGGATTTTGATTCCGATTGTTTTATCTGATAGGGCTGGGTGGGGGCTTCCAAACTTCTACACAGAATTTTGAAATTCATTAATTATGCAAATTTATGCAAATTTATTCAAAATTGACAAAAAATGCTACTTCTCTATTTCACATCGGATTTTGATTCCGATTGTTTTATCTGGTAGGGCTGGGTGGGGGCTTCCAAACTTCTACACAGAATTTTGAAATTCATTATTCATGCAAATTTATGCAAATTTATTCAAAATGCTGAAGGTTCATAATGTTTTCATGTTTTATATTTCAGTTGTATACATGCATTGTTGGTATTCTCTTCTTTTGCATGCAGTAACATTATTATTTTATTCACTAAAGTTTTAAGTTTCAGGCTAGTTAATTTCCACAGATCTGCACTTCCGGCGGGGACATTTATTACGCATTGCGTAATTTACTCATTCACTTGTTTAACAGAGCATTCATGAAACATTGCGGATTCAAATCAGCGAAGAAAAAAAAAATTACAAAATTTGAAGATTTTTAAGATTTGCCCAATTTTCTCAAGTTCTAGCCAAGCGACTTCTGTCTCATTTTGACGTGATGGGTCACATATCATTAGCTCCTCCACTTGAGATTTTTATGTCCTGCCGGCAACACATGCAAAATGCGAATTCAACGCCTTTTGTACTTGGCTTTATGAAAGGAAATCGTTGTTTGTACTCCTCTTTAAACTTCTGTGACCGTTTTCCACTCATTTTGATCAAATCCTCTCCAGTTTCGCGAAATAATTCCGTTAAATCCACGATCGTGACAAAGCCCGTGCGCAGTTCAGCAAGCGTTAATACATTGTCCCACATATAGAGATCGGTGCTGTGCTTACATGCGTTTTGCATGGCCCGCACGCTGCATGGGCACCGCTGCATGCGAATAAAATGTTTTCGCAGTCACACGTGTACACCCAGTCACACGGCGGAAGAGCGATCGAAACTTGCGTTATTTCGAATGATATACTGTACATGTACCATCGGTCAGTTTGGGGTCGGTTTCGTCGGTGGGACTGTAACATTACGTGTATCGATAGCTCAAACCCGGAAGTCATAGACAACACTGTATTTTCGTATACACAGAACACACGCAAACACTTTTTTTTTTCTTTTCTTTTTTTTTGGGGGGGGGTCTAGGTTCAAAAATCGGAACATTCCGTTTTTACTGCTCTAAAAATTAAAAAAACGGGACAATTACGATAGAAACGGGACAGTTGGCAAGTATGCTGTCATAAATTGCGACGCGGAGATCGTATAGAGTTGGGGGGGGGGGGTTTATAGACCCCTGAGAAGAAAAGTTCTATCCCGTGGCGTGTTGCTATAGACAATGGCCAATAATCAATGATCGCAACAAAATAATGCATGATGGCTAGTGTTTTGGTTTCTCTTCCAATCCATTTCTACCCAAGCAGAATCACCAAATAATGCGGTGCTTGATTAGTATAACATTATACAAATAACATTTTTTACTAATCTAATGAAAAATAATGCTCCTTAAATATTAATTTTATTTATGCATGTTTTTTGTATTTTTGATACATGTACTTCTCTCTTGCATTTTCCGCCCCCCCCCCCCCTTATCTTGTAAGAAAAAAATTATGGCTACGTTCAATATTCAGCAGTTTCTTAATTTCTTGAGGCCTAGTAACTGTGAGTGAGGCAGATCGTAGATAATCATGTTGAATATGGCGTGAATAAATTAAACATGAGTGGAGAGAGGTTGAGGGATTCATAACTGATTCCCTTACTGCGTTTTTGCGTCTTTTTATTTTCAGAGGAATATTGGAGATGGGTTTTGATAATCATCAAGAAAGACAAACGTACCTCAAAACAACATACGATTCAACACGAGAACGCAAAAGGAGTTGAGTCAGTGAGGTGGATAAAGATAGAAAGAGAGAAAGATAGAGATTTGATGATTGCGAAGGACGGGGTGAGGAGAAGAGAGTTGCGAAAAAGAAGGAAAAGGAGAGAGATATAAAAGTTTAGAAAGAGAGGTAATAAGAAAGTGATAGTGGTAAGATGGGTTATTGAGAGGGAGAGAGAGAGAAAGGGAGATCTGATGATTGCAAAGGACGGGACGAGGTGAAGAGAGTTGGGAAAGAGAAAGAAAAGAAGAGAGATATGAGGGCGAGAAAAGTTTAGAGAGGTAATGAGAAAGTGATAGTGGTAAGATTGAGAGGGAGGGAGGGAGAAAGATGGAGAGAAAACGAAAGAGAGAGAGAGAGACAGACAGATCTGATAACTGAAGGACGGGGTGAGAAGAAGAGAGTTGCGAAAGGGAAGGAAAAGGAGAGAGATATATAAGTTTAGAAAAAGAGGTAATAAGAAAGTGATAGTGGTAAGATGGGTAATTGAGAGGGAGAGAGAGAGAGAGGGGGGGGCATTGCATTTTTAAATTTTGCACGGATGACTTTTGAAGGTGGAGGAGGTCTGGTAGCTTTAAAAAAATGTTTACAAAATAGTAAAACAGAAAGAGGAATGCGTTCCGTTTCCTCTATTATTTTTGAAACCCCCTACCTTTCACATTTATCTGGGGGGGGGGGGAGTCGGGAGTGACATAATTTTCTCTAAAAAATAGATTAAACTAGATGTCAGTAAAAAGCAGATGGGCTCATGGACTTAGTACAAAGAATAAATGATAATAGTAAAATAACACACACATTAAAAGTAGAAGAATGAAAATATAAAAGCGATACAAAATAAACTGAACAGAAAGCGAATACAAACTTTATGGTAAATACAAAATACTACAGAAGACAAGTTTTTAACATTTTATAGATCTCCACAGAAATACTGAGGGGTTATAGACAAACACGATAATAGTATGCAAAAAAAATCAAGACTACATAAACACACGCATCACGTAACGATTTTGTGAACAAGTTGTATTGAGTGTAGGGAAAAGCCTTGACACAAGAATAATACCATTTAGATCTGATTTAGACCCACGCTTCGCCAGCTCCTTCAATCATGAATATTCATACTATGCTGGCGAATAAGCAAGCTGTATTTGGAGCGCTGCTTTGCGCTGTTCTGCCATTGGTCAACTCCTAGCTCATTTCCCCGGTAGACTAACACAGGACGTCCGCCCATAGACATGCGTGTGTTGCCATACACAACGTTTATAACACACGTTCTATTGGGAAACCTTGACGCTGCTTGTGGCATTATCAAAAAAAAAAACTTCAAAATACTGCTGAGAAAATATGATTTTACTCAAAAAATGTTAATGTAAACCCATATTTTTTATATGGTTTAGTGAATGCTTAATTTGTTATCAATACATCAATATGAAAAAATCTGAATATAAAGTTATTTTTGTATAATTAAAATAGATGAAACGGAAAAAAGTTTATAGGCACGGTAAGAGTTAATTTTTTTTTTTACCAGAACTCTTTTGGAGCTTTCCAAGGCTAAATCGCTCACCACTCTTGTGTATTTTTTTTTTCGCTGATCAGATGTAAAGAATGTGATACTAGTTGAATCTGTAAAAAACCTATCAGACACAGTCAGAAGGCTTCAAATTTTTAATATTCTAAATCTTTTTTTTTTCCCTCACTTTTTTTTTTTTTGTAGAAGGGGGGGGGGGACCATGGTTTGTACTTATCAATATTAATTACATTTACCTCTTATTCCAGAGCACCAGCATATCAGGTTCAACCCTCTGAAAGGAGACTGGATCCTGGTTTCTCCACATCGCATGAAGCGACCCTGGAAAGGTCAGGTTGAGAAGCCTACTCAGCAAAATATCCCCAGACATGACCCCAAGAACCCCCTTTGTCCTGGGGCCACAAGGGCACATGGTGATGTAAGTCAAAGTTCAGGGGTGGTCATAAAAAATTTCAGGTACATCATGATCAGATATATGAAGATAATGCAGCACTGATGTGTTCTTCAAAATTTATTTTTAAATGAAACCTTACCCTTCTCTAAAGAAGAATTTTTGCAGTACCAGTACTCACAGTATAAGATATTGACAAAACTGTGTGTTTATGCATTAAAAAACAAGGCAGAAAATTGTTGAATCATGGGCACTCACACTTATGCAAGGTTATTTATAACCTTGCATCCCGTACCTTCCTACCACAAAGAATTACCTCCCATAGCAAGTGAGTGATCTCTAGCACATATGTGTTCTGGAAAGGAGCAAGATCGCCGGCCAAAAACAGCCTTAAAGCTTCACTAGATCAAGATGATAAAGATCCTATTGAAGAATCTGGCATGAAATCAGATATTCTATCATCCTAAAAATATATAGAAGGATGTATTTTCTCAAAGCTTTGCCTATTATATTGGTGTTTTGACCTCTTCAAGTTAGAGGTCCTGACACCTCTGAAATTGACACAGCCCCACATAGTGATGGTTTCATGAGTAAATCAGGGGGGATTTTAATTTGCAACATCTACTGCTTTCAGGGCAGGGACTTGTTCCCTAGGCCATATTTTGGACCATGGCAGAGTCAAATAAATAACACTTCCATTCCTTCTGACCCATTAATATTCAAGGTCCCCAGTCGACCATTAGGGTATGAATGTTATGAAATTTATTAGGAGATATGTGTTACCTCCCCCCCCCCCTAAAGAAAAAAGGGGGGGGAGGGGAAAATTGCTTCAAGTAGTAGGGGTCTATCACAGATTGACTGCACAGAAATGGGAAACAAAAAAAGTTACGGAAAAAAAAATAAAGGCAAAAATGTTCTCTCTTTAAAAATTCATCCCATTAAGCTTCCGAACCTGCACAAACTTATTCTTGTTCAGGTTATTTTACATAGAGCAAAGAGGGAATTTAAAGTTGAAATTCCATTATTTTGGGGTTGGTATATTTTCTTTATAATTCTTATTTCTAGCTCTCACTTCTCCAATTTCTCCACAGGTTAATCCTGATTACCCAAGTACGTTTTTGTTTGAGAATGACTTCCCTGCTCTCTTACAAGAAGGGGCTCCCACACCAGGTAGGTATGGAGCAGGGCCCTGCTTCATTAAATTTGCTCTGAATAACAAGTCTATGACATATTTTGCTCGCAGCTAGTCAAAACTTGTTATTGATAACTAGTTTTATGAAACATGGCCTAGACCTGTTAAAATTCTTTGAACACTCATTTTCATCTAACCCAACTAGATACCCAACAATCTCTTTGTGCTGATTGATGTTCAATGTGATTTTTTACAAACTTCATAGACAATCTCTCCCAATCTTCTAAACTTATGAATAATGGTCATTTCTCCATGTGTATTGTACACAATGCAGAATTGTCAATTCGCAAATATGTAAATGATCAATTAGCGATAATTCAAAAACTGTTTGAGATATAGATATGAAACTTTACAGGGTTATCCTTTATAAGATATTATATCTGTGTGCCAAGTTGTAGAAATTTTTGTCTCTCCATGGCCGAGATCCCAGGGGAGGGGTGTGGATTCGACAGTGGGTCAATTTCTCGTCATTTCGATGATTCCAAAACCTCACAGTTTACACCAATTGTTACGTAGACATATCAACCTTTTCCACATTGCTTTGAGACAGTTTCTTTCATAATGCAATCGCATGACCAGAACTCATCTTTATCTTTAATGTTTGAGTGTGTATAATGCCCTTTTCTTGACCTTAACCCTGTCACCTGTTAGGCCCAAGTGAACATCATCTTCTGAAGTGTGCGCCTGCTGTTGGAACATGGTGAGAATGAAAGACAAAGGATAAAGCTTCTGAGAATTTGCCTAAAAAAGAATGACATTACTGTTGATGTGCTTCTCATGTTCATGTGCAGATATTTTCTGTGCAGTCGTTGCCTATAAAGTGTAAGAATGTGAGCAAATCCAGAAATACTTGAAGCTGTATTACTGATTATGCTAATGTCTCCTTGCAATTATTTAGACTATAATGGTGACATCTTTGCTTCAATATGACTCATATGTGTACTGCAAATTGTTACCTGAAATGTAACAATGATTGAAAATTACCTTTAACTAGATACAAATATTGCTTGAATAAATGCGTGTCTCAAAAATGTCCCAAATAATGTAAAGATTTCTTCTATACCATCAGTTTCAAAATGTGACTTTCTTCTTGATGTTTACTCTCATACATGTACTCTGTACAAAAATGTTGCTATCTTCACTGCTTCTTGTTTTCCATTATTTTTCTTTTACTCCCTTTCTCTCCAGTCAGGTAATGTGCTTTCATCCTTGGTCAGATGTCACCCTTCCTCTTATGTCATTGAAGGAAATCAGGGCTGTGATTGACAAGTGGGCGGAACTTACCACAACTTTTGGTGCGAAATACAGATGGGTCCAGGTACACATACACTTCATCTTTCCATGTCTCTCAGATTGCAAACAGGATTGATGAATAGACTTGAAAGAATGAAGTGTTTAGTGTTAAGGGAGTTGCTACTATTGTACTAAAGTTTGGTAGCACCAGCAGAGTAAACATTCTGCATGTCCATGTAGCTTTTATAATTCATATAATTTTAAAAATTTCTTATGGATGTCTTAAAGGTAATAAACAGTAGTGGTAGCAAAATGAAAGTTGGCATGAAACTGCTCAAATATAGTCTCATATTGTTCGGCTTCAATGAAAAGATACATGAGTGAGATAATCTGGTATTCTATTCATGATTTCCGGTGATTTTCAATAAAATAATTCAAATGATGGAATATCAACGGTTACCTTATACCCTCGCTAAGGACCACCTACCCCGGCGCTCCCGGCTCAACGGCGCATAGCGGTTCGCACACACTCGTTACACACATTGTTTTCACATCAAATTACAAGCGCGGTACCGCGCTTGTAATTCGATGTTTATTTTTTTGGACATTTTAGCCATTTCTAAACCATTTTTCTTCAAACAAACGTCACCTATGTTCGAAATTAATCATTTCACAACAGTATATGTAATAATTTCCATTCCAGCTGACAAAGTAGTTAAATATCCAAAGCGCCACCTTTCCCACTACTGTACGATAGTGCTGGTATCGGCATGGAAAATCTATGTCGCCATGTCGCAATAAAATTAACGCCGATGTCGACATGTGTCGACATCTGGACATGAGTCAAACAAGTCTAAACTCGGGTCGCTCCCGTAGTGACCGTACACTATTAAACCAGAGTTACCCGACACAAATTCACAAGAGCTTTACATGGAATACATGCACACTATGTCCTCACGGGCTCACACTCGCAGTCATAATACAGTTCTCAAAGATGCACACTGTCAACTATTTGCCCCAAAATTTGTTTTGTATGATCCAATTTATCAAGCATTAATGAAAGTCATGCGGTGCGAGTCAGCTAGTGTCGCATATCTAGGCATGTACATGTACGTAATTTTTTCCCACTCGTCGCAGCTAGATATGCAGCGATCGTGCGCTGCTAATGCGTATGTGAAACAAATCACGTACGCGCGCACGACGCCACGGCGAGGTACATGTAAAAAGACCCATTTTATGTCGCCATCGGAGCATGCGTGTCGACATGTCGGCAAAGTCCAAAACCAGTACTTTTGTCGCCATAGTGGCGACATCAGGCGTGTCGATACCAGCACTACTGTACGATACCTTTAATACCAACGAAGTCTGGATGTGCCTTTCAGGAAACATATGGCAAGTTTTGAAGAAAGTGCCTTCCTTTAAACAAGATATGAAAGGAATTAAATAAAGAATTCTCATTCTGTAAAAGGCTTTGACCTTCAGAACAATGTTAAGTTGTTAATTTTCTGTTATTTCCTCCCCCCCTCCCCTCTCTCTCTCTCTCTCTTCCTCTCTCTTGCTCTCTTTCTCTTTATCACCTTCCCATTTCTCTTACACTTTGGCCCTCTATTTATTCCCTACCTCTCATTTTCTCTCGTTCTCCCTCTCTCTCTTTCTCTCTTTCCCACACTTTGCCCCTCTCTTTCCTCCTTCCTTCACTCATTATCTCTTGTTTTCTCTCTCCCTTTCTCTCTCTCTCTTTATCTCTTGCTCTTGCTTTATCGTCTTCCCGTTTCTCTTACCCACACTTCGCCCCTCTCTTCCCTCCCTCCTTCACTCATTATCTCTTGTTCTCTCTCTCCCTTTCTCTCTTTCCCTTTCTCTCTCTCTCTCTCTCTTCTCTCTCTCTCTCTCTTCTCTTTCTCTCTCTCTCTCTCTTTCTCTCTCTCTCTCTTTCCCTTCCTCTCCTCTCTTCCTCTTTCTTTGTTATCAATAGTGATCAGGTTTTGTGACCCAATTGATTTCTACAACAAATATCTCTATTGTGCTATGATCTTGAGCCATCCCTTTCATATCTCCATACCCTACTACTCCACATTATGCAGTGATATCATCTTTCTTCATTTTGATACAGATCTTTGAGAACAAAGGAGCAGTGATGGGATGTTCCAATCCTCATCCACATTGTCAGGTAAATAAAAGGAAAAACATTGTTTTATTATAGGATATAAAGACTTTGAAAGATGAGTGTATTTCTCCGCTACATGATGAAATCTATGGATGTCAGGTCTGGAAGTCTCTTAGGACACCATTTTGTTTTCCTTTCATGACAGGAATTATTAAAGGGTTAAATTGATCACATTTTGTTTTTCAAATTATTAACAATGATATTTTTCTTTTAATGCTACATGGTTCTAATAAAATTTAATGTATTTGAAAACAGCATACATGGTTAGGAACTTTGATGAAAAGTTGAAAAAAATTGCCAATTTTGATAAACAGCAATGATTTTTAACCTCTCAATGTGTTGCCAAAGTAAGGATTTTTAAGCTTATTCTCCTTTTTTATATTCTTGGCATCAAATGCAATATGGTCACGCAGCAAAAATGGACACAGTGTGGGCAGAAATTTTTGCTCTTTCTACTCTGGTATATTGTTCAGGGCTCTAACTCAAAAGTTGTTGAGGCCGAACCACAAAATGTGGTCAGTTGTCTCGAATGGGTTAACATGTGTAATTTATCAAAATAAAGGTGTATTTGGACCTCATTTTGCCATGATTAGGTCATTACAACACATCTCTACAGTCGTTGTCTACAATTTGTTCTTTTCTTTCTTCCAGATCTGGGCTAGCAATTTCATGCCAAATGAACCCAGAATTAAAGATGTTCACCAGAGGGAGTATTTGAAAGAACACGGTACACCTATGCTCCTGGATTATGTCAAATTAGAAGCAGAAAAGAAGGTGAGACAAGAGGACAGCTTCATCAACCAATGTTAACCCTTTCAGGACAGGAATTATTTAAGGCCTATATTGATCACAATTTGTTCTTCAAATTGGCACCAATAATATTTTTCTTTTAGTACTACAAGATTTTAATAAGGGGTAATGTCTTTGAAAACAATATACATGGTTAAAAGAATAGGCGAAAAGTTGAAAAAGTTGCCAATTTTGATAAAAAAACAATGATTTTGAACCTCTCAATGTGTTGCCAATTTAAAGATTTTAAATCTTATTCTCCTTTTTAAAATTCCTGGGAACAAACGCAATATTGCAATATTGTCATGTAACAAAAATGGACACAGTGTGTGCAGAAATTTTTTGCTCTTTCTACTCATGTATCTGGTATATCTTTTAGGGCTCTGAATCAAAAGTTATTGAGCCCAACCACAAAATGTGGTCAATTGTCTCGAAAGGGTTAACTACTAAATCTATCCTTATATGATATCCTGTTTTATTATATATGTTTATTGATTTGTTGCATTTGGTTCTGAACATGATAAAATCATATTGCATTATATTTATCTATATTGCACAAATTTGAAAATCGATGTTTGCCTATTTGATAATACAGTGGTAAATCTAATATGGATCCTTTTCCTTATAGAATATCCTTGAAGGAATGATGAGAGAATCTGCGTAAAGGCATAATCTTTATATTTGGTTAAACTGCCTTGAAACAATCCACAAAATTCTGACAGTACACAATTAACTTTAGATTGTTGAAATTGTGATACGATTGACAACTTTAAAACATGTCTTTTAGAAACAATTTCTAATATGAACTGGTGACTAAAGGAAGCATGTTTAGCATATCTCACTCTTATCAATCTTTTCTGTCCTTTCTTTTTTCCTCTCCATTAAAATGCATACTGACATAGTATGATAATTATGCACCATAGAAGTATGGTATATTATTATTATTATTATTAATGTATGCAGCCTTATCCAGTTCAGAAACCATTATTATAATTGCCATTTCTTTATTATTTTTAGGAAAGGATAGTTGTAGAGAATAAAACCTGGATGGCTGTAGTACCATACTGGGCGACATGGCCATATGAGACTATGCTGTTGCCACGGCGACATGTCCTTCGACTGTCGGACCTTACTGATGAGGAGAGAAATGGTAGGTTGATAATTGAAAGATTTTTGCAGGATTTTTTTTTTTTTCTAGGTTAGGATTTTTAAAGAAGTGTTCACCTTAGGCAGTCTGAGGACGTCTGACCATTTTGGGAAACATGATTCGTTCGTATTTCATAGAAAATCAGAACAGGATGTCCTATTTTTTTTTTTTTTTGCACATTTCTGTTTCTTTAATGTCGTTCCTAGTATGTCGCGAGAACATATTGATCAAGTTTCAATCCATTGTTTTCTCCTTGCTAGAACTCTTTTTTCCTTTCATACCAGGTATATTTTGTTTTGTCAATCAAAATGCAAAAAGTATGTACATTAGAATCTCGATTACTCTTTGCAAAACTACTCTTCTACAGGTCTCTGCTCAGTTGTCTAATACCATGGAAATGATTTGTGTTTATGGTATGTGAATGTGTCTCTTCCTTTCATTCTCTATCTTTCAGATCTGGCAGACATTACAAAGCGTCTGCTCATCAAGTATGACAATCTCTTTGAGACCAACTTTCCTTACTCCATGGGATGGCATGGTATGTATAGCTCAAATTAGTGAAGAGGTGCCCAGTCATCCTGGAAATCAGGGAAAACCTTGAAAAAGAGTTCCCCTTTTTTCTAGTCTGGGAAAAGTCAGAGAATTTGTGAAAAATCACTCAAAACAGAAAAATCAAGGAAATTCATTGGGCCAAAAAGAAAGTAGTCAGGCTCTTCTGTGTTGTGGATAATTGGCTAGTGCCTGTATCTAATGTTCATTGAAGAAGGTTTAAACTGGAAATTGGTTGAAATGATTGTCCTAGAATTGTGAAACTCTAATTAGGGAAAATCAGGGAATTTGTATTCACACCGCTGTTATACTAATCTGCCATAGAGAATACTAGATGGAACAATCAAAACAATGAAAATCTATTTGAGCTGGGCATTGTACAAGAGACATCAAAATGGCACTTCTAAAAGCTATTCACCCAGCCACATCTACATTAGCAAAAGCAATGTGAGGGAGTAATATTTGAAACAAGATACATGTAAGATAATGGAGCTAGATTTTCACCAAACTCTAATGGGTTTGCCTTGGCCCATGCTGTCTGCAACCTTTCTGGATAATTTGCTGTCAAGCAAAAGCCAGTGGTATCATTATCTCCTGAGATAGGAACTAAATATTATGCAAAGTGTTGAGCGTGATAATAAATGACAAAAGGAAAACTCTTAGAAACACCTCATTATCAATGCATACTTCTAGTAAAAATATATGTAATATCTAAGTGCATGTACGTTTTCATGAATTCAGAAGACTTTGTCCATTTATGCATATTCATATACACTTGATCTTTAACATTGCCCTTATATTGTAGGTGCACCAACGGGAGAGGACATGGGCAAAGACAACAGCCATTGGCAGCTCCATGCACTGTACTTCCCCCCTCTGTTGCGCTCTGCCACAGTGAAGAAGTTCATGGTGGGATATGAGATGTTAGCACAAGAACAAAGGGATCTCACTGCGGAACAGGTACATAGATTGCCCACTTTTATTTGCCTTTGATTCAGGTTATTTGATTTATTCATCTGCATCACTGATTATAATAAAATATTCAAATTTGCAATATGTCTGTGCAGATAGTACATTCATATGAAAAGGATCGCCATATTCATGTCATAAAGCTATAGATTCCTCCTATACACATTTATGGAAGTTATTGAGAATACTTCCTGTATTATGATATAAAGCAAAAAATGTTGATGATTTAAAGGGATTCGGTAACTTTGTGGAGGCTTGATTTAATAAATTGTTGAATTTTGATATCTGTCTTGTATAATGATGTTTAGAAGGATAAATAAATAGCCAGGCGTAGAAAGGTTTTCAAATATATAATGCTATTATTAAGATATCTATGACTGAATACTCCCATTTACGAAAGCGTATGGCCATACGCTTTAGTCTAACACTGAGTCTATGGGGGAAAATGAGTCTGGCATTTCCAGTCACTTGCATATGTTTACTTTTGTGAAGCACACAATGATTTTGAAGTGCTTTTTTTTTTCCTGGGCTTCATTTTTACACCATATTACATACACTGATAGCTTGTTAGGCCGGGCAGCTCAGATTTTATCAAGCCTCTACAAAGTTACCAAATCACTTTAAAGAAAGAATAAAATATTATAAATTGCTCTTCAATCTTCATGCTATTTGTTGATTTTATCTTCTGTCTGTTCTCTATATGTTATTCCAGGCAGCACAGAAGTTACGAGAGCTCCCTGATGTCCATTATAAGCTGAGAGACAAACCAGGAGACAACTCTGCTCATTGATGACAACTCAGGGAAATTCATGACACAAATTTCTTTCATCAGAAGGTTATCAGCAAAGTAAATTCAGGAATACAATTATATAATATTGACTGGCCTTGAGGGGGATATCAGAATATGTTGCCCGCAACAGAATCATATTGCCCCGAGTCGAAGACGAGGGCAATATGGTTCTTTTAAGGGCAACATTTTCGATATTCCCCGAAAGTAGAGCCAGTCAATATTATTATTATTACCTATATCATGTATAGATCTATGCCTATTTTACAGCAATTACAAACAAGTCTGTTTGCCAGTCAGTCCCTCTAATTTCAGGTTATTCATGCAGGTTTGTAATCTGGGCCAAGCTATTGTGACGTAAATTGTTACCGCGCGTATCCATTGTTTAAGCCTACACTTTAACGCGTACACAATACTGCGCGTATGCACTTTAATAAAAGCGCACTGACAAGAAAAGGTGGATGTAAATCGGGCTCAATGTTGACCGCGCTTATTGTACACAAATTGAATGGTGAAACCCGGAAGAGGGAAAATATCAGGGAATGATGACCGCTCAGAACTAGGTCGTTCGCGGACCGCGCAAAACATGGATTTTAAATGCACCGTAAAACTACCCCATATAGGTAATAATACATATTGTATCACACAACAGCTGCAAACATTAAAGCAGTACATTGTGCAAGCTCTTTATCGTTTTCATTATATGTCTTTGCACCATAGACGTTGAGAATTATGATTCATCATTAAAAAAAACTATGATTCAGTATTAAAGGGTACCAATCACCAAAAAATATTTTACTCTGTATGTTAGAGGTTCCATGTCATTCTACTATATTCCAAATATGGGCTTCAAATATCACTTCTTTAAAGAGATATTACAAGTTTAATTATACTCTCTATAAGCATAAAAGCGACTCGTGAGTAGACTACTCAGGGCACCCGTACGCGCTCACCAAAATAAGGGCTCGCGCAGAACCCAACTCGGAGGTTCGGTTCCACGCTAGCACCTTCATGTTATCCTTTATTTCCTTCATACTCCTAAACTGTTGACCTATAGAATTTCAGATAAAGTTCTTTGAGGTTAATTTTATACTTCCTAGCAGTATACAATTTTTTTTCAGGTGGTTGGTACACTTTAGCCTATACGACGCCAGAACCTTGTGTACTGATCTGCGTACCGCTGCCACGTACATGTACACTAGCCCGTGCCACAACCTTGCATAGTAGCCTCTGCAGCGCTGCAACGTACACGTTCAGTCGCATTGTTTGTTTGTGCTTGAGCACCCCAAAACTAAACCCGGCATAGGGGGGATTAGTGGCGACACAATAGGGATTAGGACTGTGCTGGGTTTGGTACATGGTGGCAGATTAAGAGTTCAATCAGAGTGGAAAATCACAGGGGTGTTTCACTGTGAATGAATACCCTGGGTTGATTTTAATTACACTTGCTTGTAATAACAAGTTATCCCAATTCGATGTACATGTAAGCTACTGAAATAATTGTATTTGATTGGCTGTGAACACATTTTTTGTAGAGAATAACCCTGTCAAGTTTTATATCTATATCTCAAACAGTTTTTGAATTATCGGTAATTGATTATTTACATATTTGCGAACTGACAATTTTGCATTGTGTACACTACACATGGAGAAATTACCATTTTGGCCGCGCTTTGACGCTGTGCGGTACCCTTTTGTCCAAATTTTATAAATTTGGTATCAAAAGATGCGTAAGACTGTAGGCAATAAAGTCATGAAAGAAAGAAAAAGAATTATCCCGGAACACATCACGGCGAACGTCCAGGGGGTGGATTCCACACCCCCCCCCCGGCCCTTTTAGGGTTAACGGACCCTTAGGGCACCAGTGTCAATTAAGGATGAATATTTCTAATCATGAATGCAAGCTTTGAGAATTTCAGAAATGTAATATATAAACGATGATGATCATGATACTCTCTAAGGAATATTTTTTGACTAATTGCATAAAAATCTCTTGAATAAAAGTGTGTTCTCCCATTAGGGGGCAAATCATGAGTAACTTGAATTAAAATGTGTCTATTTGCAATATGAGTAATGCTGCAATAGTTGTTTTGAAAATGTGATGGACAATTTGCTGCATTTCTTTTATTTGACATGAATATCTAGACACTGCTTGTGCCGGTGAACAGTATTAGTGTTATAAAATGCCCCTTTTTAAGTCCAAGTAGACAGCAGGGGTAAAAAATTACAGAAGAATTATAGTTAAAAAATTTACTATTAGAATGCAGTGGAGAAGTGAATGATATCTTACCATGAAACTGCTGTCCTGACATGATGTTATTTTGTCCTAGTCTTAGCAGTGATTAGTCGCATAATTGAGCATCACAATAGCCTATATATATGTACTGTGAAAGGATGAATTTAGAAATATATTTCAATATATTATATTTGATTGAATGAAGTTGAGTTTGTCTATACATGATTTAAATTTTCAAGTGGAAGTGAAAATTTGTAAAAGTCCATCACTGCATTCAGGGGCTTGTATCGTGAATACATGTAGTTTTGAGCTCCCCAAATCCTTGGATTTCAACCGATCAGAATTACATATTCAGGATTTGCTTTTGGTTTTTGGAGCTGTGTTTAACCGCAGCTGTTTATGCGTGTGGTTACGTTCATGCAGAAATATATAGAGATTATTTGAAAGTCTCTTGAAATGTGAGGTTAAAGGACTATGAATGAAAATTGTTAATGTTACCTTGCAGAAAGTATCTTATTCTACTGGGAAATGAAGCAGGTTCTACATTGCTGTACAACCAGAAACTTTTGCGTGCATGAAACTTTCGCGAATTTCGCGAGTGCTCGAGGTTCGCGAAAGTTTCATGCCCCAAAACAATCAAATCACAATTCTCCCTATCGCATATAGCCGATATCAGCCGATATCGGGGACAACGATGTTGGCACATATATTTCCGGTTCTAGTCTATAGCCATAGTGAGCATAAACTGATATTTCCTTCCTTTTTTTGTGCGTGATTGTTCTGCTGAAAACACGTTTTGCATCTTCGGCTCAACATCCCACATTGGGTGGCTTCACAGAAGAATCCCATTTAGATATCAACTGTATAAAAACACGATTATTTGCTAGATTAGGAACAAAAGGGAGTTTTTGCTAGGCTGACCACGTCTTCTAACACATTGTCAACGACGCTCCGGCCGGACCCGGAAGCTCAGTTGCCAGCAATCACATGCCCAAAAATTAGAGCGCCGCATGCGTTCGGATTCGGAGAGCTATATGCGATATGGAGAATTGAAACAACATAAAATGATTGCAATTCGCAAAAGTTTCAGGCTTAACAGTACAGTAGAAACTCAGTATAAAGAATTCCTCGGGACCATCAAAATTACCTTGTTATAGCAGGAATCTCGTTATATCGGGTTTAAAAAAAAAATAGAATATAAAGAACTGGGACCAGAATATTACCTTGTTACATCAGGAATATTATTATATCAGACCTCTTTATATAGAGTTTCGACTGTAATCTGTTTTTTTTTTTTTTTCATGTACAAATTCCTTGTCAGTTGTGTATTTTAAAAATTTACATGTCTTTGTGCCTAGTACACATTAATGTAAATTGCATGAAATGGGTTGTAACTGCATGGAGCATGCCTTTTTTCATTTTCCTTCTTCTGAGCTTTGGAACTTTTTGTGTGTGTGTGTGTTTAATTCACGTGATTATTGTGTGCAACATTGCATGACATAAGATTCTTGGCTTGTCAGAAAACTTTTGTGCCAAAATTTTGATTTTCATAAATTTCTCTCTCTCTTTTTATTTTTATTTTTTTTCATCATGAATTGTCTTCTGAGAAGATTCTTCTAATGACAGAGTTATAATTTGCAAACAAATAATTGATGTATTGCTGTACAACTTATGTTGAGTTTTGAATCTATTTTTCTCATTAATATGGCTGAATGTGTCTTTTTACAGGGTGTTTGTTCACAAATATCATTAAATACCTAGATGCTGAAGTAGATTATTCTTTCTTATTCAAGTCTACATGTATGTGTGCTCATTTCCTAGTATTTACAGTGAGTACATTCTTTTGTTTTGCTTATTCATAACATGATTTAATCTTCTCTACTTTTAATAACAGGAAACTTTTATATATCTACTAATTATATTATTAAGGAATACCATTATAATTTTCGTCAAAAAGAACTATGAGCATTGTGTGAGATTGTGTTTATAGATGAGTAGTAAACAATCTCCACATTTACAATTCTGAAGCAGAACTTATATTTTTATATATATATATATATATATATATATATATATATATATATAGCTTCTTTTTTTTTTCCTTTTGTATGGCTCAGATTCAGTTTCACAAAAACTAAATTGATCCAGTACATTGGTCATTATGGTCTGCATTGTACTTAAATTTACACACGACACTGGGTTTTAAACTCGGTCTAAAGTCGACTGTAACAAAAGAAGTTAGACCAAAGTCAAAGATTTTCCTTTTTTAACCTGACTTTAATAGTTCTTGCATCAGCTTTGACAGAATAGAGGCCATTTTGTTTTTGATGGATGTAACATAAGTGTGTAGTGGTACACAACCCAATCAGTTTGACCTTGTGGAAGATTAGTCATTAGCTAAACAAATTATCCAGTCAAATAAATGGGACTACTAAAACTTTGTCAGATTTGCAGTATGGGAGTCCTTGGATTAATGCAATCAACATTTATTAAGTTTCCTCTGCAACAGGGCCCTCCTCTAACAACTTTCTCTTCTTTGTAACTTTCTTCTTTGGCATCTTGACTATTAAGAAGACCAACTTGAAACTGACTACCGGTCAATTGTCGAGGGGATTTTTATACCCCACGCCACTCGCACGAATACTCTCACGACCACTTGCACCGGTCTCATTCAATCGCACGAGCGATCGCATGGTCTCACATCCACTCGCACGACCATGCAATCGATCGTGCGACTATTGTGATTGGCGTCAAGCCACTCGCAATCACTCGTGCAACACTCGCATGTGAACGCAAGACCACTCGCACGAGCATATGCGAGCAAATGCGACTTCCTCGTGCAACGGTCTCTTCTAGTCGCTTTTGTTTTACGACCGCTGTTGCATTTGTGAATGCCTTTCTGCGACCTGATGAGATCGATGGCGATTGAAGCCTGTTGCAGCCTGTCGTGCGACCAAATGGTCGCAAACGGTCGCAGACCAATTGTGAAAGGTGCTATTTTATAGACATTTAGTCACATTTTTATTTTGAGTCCATTTAGATTTATCTTCTTTATAACTGAGTTAGGTCTGTTTATTATTCTTTTCAAATCACAAGCTGAAAATAAGAGGATAACATTTTCTTAAATCAACTATGTCTTGAAAAGATGTGCATACTCATTTCTTTGTGTACTTATGTTCTCTTAACAAGTCCTTGGACTTTGTCACTTTATGTGACTATATTATGCCAAGAGATATCTAGCTTTTTGTATGTACAGCAGTATGTGCTATACCTTGTAATGCTTCACCTATTCTTCAAGGTTGTAATGCCAATACTGCCAAAGAAAAAATATTAACCACTATCTGTAAGGACATTTAATGACGTGCAGTGATACACTTCGCAAACAAATATTTGCATTTTCATGTACATGTACAGGTAATTTTACGAGTGTAGTCTAAGTCACTATACATGTATGAAGACACTACATGTACATGTATCGTATCGGTGTAATTTTAGAGGACTTTATGGAAGCTTGCAACTTTGTCTCTGACAAACCTCCTTAAGGCTTATCCGTGTTGTTTTTACAGGCATGCTTTAATAATAGGATTACAAGCTGGACTGTCACCTTTACATCTCCATGTGTGAATAGATCCAAGTAAAAGATTTCAAGTACTAATAATATCTCAATACACTGAGAAGGTTTATTTTGATTTGATTTTTTTTTTTTTAAACAAGGTTAAGAATTTACTACACTGGTGTTCTGGTTATTTTGGGTGATGGCAATGTGATCTGCTTATATGGGTTAGATAAGGAAATGGGAAGTGTATACAGTATTACGCAAAACAAGGTAAACTATTGTATTTAAAAGTCTGAACATCATTTTATATATGCCATCTTCGTATTGGTAGTGTAAAAACTAAGGCAATAAAACAATAACTTTTTCAACAAACTGAAAGTTTAAATTTCTTCTAAAAACGTGGTGTGCTGTTTCAGGTGCTTGTGGGACACAACTACATGTATTTTGGGTGAAATATTTTGAGAGATGCATTAAAGAAATTATGATCAACTCTTAATTGGTGTCCACTGTCATTGTTTCATTGTGGAGTTAATTCTTGATGATAATTTTTTATTAAGGAACCATTTTTGCACTCCTTTACATTGAGGTGTTTTGGTAACAAGTGACTAACACATGTCTAAAAAGACCCAAAGAATGAAATATGTGAGGACATTTATCATTTATACATTTTTGACAACAATTTACAGATTTATTATTAAATACTTGAAAAGTCCTGCATTACAAAGTGACTCTGCTTCTCGTCTTGATTACATTGTATCACAGACATAATAATAAAAGATGCCACACTGTTGATATTTATATTCTCTTCATTCAATTGCAATCAAGCACTTTGGCATGAGAAGATTGATAAAGGGGGATATGGGCAATTCCAAGGTATGTCCCAAATGTTACAAAGTATTATGGAATTGCATTATGGAGTTGGGAACATAAGTTTGACACAAGAATATCATATATTTGATATTTCATCTGATTCAAGCTCTGGCTGGGCTATCTGCTTGGTACAGTCATCAGGGCCCTGTTTCATAAAAACTTGTTATCAATAACAACTGCCCCATTCTATGACAAATTTGCTCTCAACCAATCAGATTCAAGGATTGCTTATAACAATTACTGTAACTTATTGATAACAAGCTTTATTGAAACGGGCCAGATATACTAAAAATCGTAGATGTGGTCGGTAACGTATGGGACAAAATAGCTTGGACTTACCCAATATACATGTAAGATCTGCTTGATTAAAGCAAAGCAAAGTACATTTTCTGTATTACTGATAGATGTTGACAGATGTCCAATACCTTATTAGCCTTTTCAAGACAATTGACCACATTTTGTTGTTTGGCTCAATACCTTTTGATTCAGAGCCCTAAAAAATATACCAGATACATGAGTAGAAAGAGCAACAATTTCTGCACACACTGTGTCCATTTTTGTTGCATGACTATATTTGATGCCAGGAAGTTTAAAAAGGAGAATGAGCTTTAAAATCCTTAGATTGGCAATACATTGAGAGGTTCAAAATCAAAATTGGCCATTTGAAAAACTTTTCAACAAAATTCCTAACCATGTATATTGTTTTCAAAGACATTACACCTAATTAGAAACATGTAGCACTAAAAGAAATATATTGTTGCCAATTTGAAGAACAAAATGTGATCAATTTAGCCCTGAAATATTTATCTTGAAAGGGTTAGTACACAACCAACTAACCTTACCTATGCAGCATAATACATATAAATATGCATGCACTGTTGCTGTGCCACAACATTAAGTTTCCCTTTACCGTCACTAAATTTCTTTTTATTTTTCCATCTTCTTCAGTGCCTTGAAACGATACTGAATTACTTCTTGCCAAAAGAAAAACACATCTGCCCATACAGTGGAACCTCGTTATAACGAACTCGTTGGGACCAAGGAAATTACCTCTTTATTCAAAACCTTATTATATCAGGGCTAAAAAAACCAATAGAATACACAGAAGTGGGATCTGCAAAATCACCTTGTCATAATGAGAGTTTGTTTCGACAGCGTTCTTTACGAGGTTCAACTGTATTCATAAAAGCAAAAACTAGCTCAGTCTAATCCACTGATTTATGGACAGCATTCTATCAACCCCTCTAATCCATATAAATCACTGTACTTCTTCAACGGACAAATAAACAAATTAATTTATGCCATGAAATGTAACTAAAGAAACTGATTTTTCCTTGACATGAATTTTGTTTGTTCATGTAGACATAGAACGATGAGAAGTTTTACGGAATAAAGAGGTCAGCACATGGTGCTACTTAAATTAGTGGACAGGCACTATCAAATTAGTCATGGTTTTATCAAAACCTGGATTGAAATGTAATCTTTAATGAATCCCAGCCCTTTATTCAAACAACAACTATTAGAAATAATGTCTTCAATGGCCAAGAAGCTACATGACTTCCTGGAAGTCAAAACATAATTGCTTTAACATAATCCACCAATATGCCTGAAACATACCTGAAAAGAGGGTAAAAAAATTGCATCAAGTTGACTACCATAGCATTTACATGAATATGCCACTTTTGTGATACTGAGCTATTTCAAAGGAATAGGGTGTCATAAAACTCTTAGGCCTAAACCCACGAAAGACGTTCATTTTAAACCATGGTTTAAACCTCAATAAGCATAGTACGTGCATGTCCTTTTGTCCATTGGGCAGACAGTAATGCGTTGATATGCGCTTATTTACACTTAATTTAATACACGGCGGAGGTTTAAACCATGGTTTAGACCATGGTTTAAAATAAACCTCTTTCGTGGATTTGGGCCTTATATTTCAACATTTAAACATGTTTACCAGAAACGATGGGTTGCGAACAAAAAGTTTGATAGCATTTCAAAGGACTATTCAAACATATGTATACCTTACCCAGTCACACACAAAATTTTGTTTATATTCTACTCCTGGTTTTGTATGACTTCTGATCACTACCTCCTGAAATGGAGCAAAAAGAAAATATTTTTCCATATCACTCAAGTACAGCAGATAATAAATTAGATACAAAACTTGGAGTAAAATATATTCTTTTAAATCTTGCATGGAAGCACATTCAACCGGTTACATTGCAACATAATCAAACCTTCAGCATTCTTTTTTTTTAAAATTATTATTGAAAAAGTAGTTTTTGTGTCTCTATTACCAGATTACAAACAAGAATACCTATTGTGGCATTTGGCTACGAAGCTTTCGATTATCATTTGAGCAGGTTACAGATTGGCATTCACGTTACATAGGATAGGCTAACCCCTGTTACTTAGATCTTTAGCAATGTAGAGAAATACATAAAAATGGATGAATGGTGCGGACAAGAAAATATGATAGGCAGTTAAAATACAAAAAAAAAACTTCAAAAGTGCTTTTAAACAGAGAAGCGTCATTATGCTGTTCAGTGTAAGTGATGGACGACTGAAAAGATTAACAATTTTACCATCATGTACACGTACAACATGTATATAACTACATGTTCTTGATCAATTTGTCTTGCAAACTCCACGATTTCATTAAAGTTTATGTAATATATTGCAACAGCAGAGATAGAGAGAGAAAGAGAAAGAGAAAACTTAAAAATACAAGAATCAACTTCAGATGGGTAACTGAAAAATAGAGTTGTAAATTCAAGTTATCGGCCACCTTCTATAACTCTTGAACTGAAAATATAATGGAATTCTCCAATTTCAGCCACCTTCTCCAATATCCATATCAGACCAAACCTAAAAACCAAACCACAACAGCAGATTATATTGAATGAGGTGACTTTGCTCAGTCAGTGAAGCGTCTGCCTGCCGAACCAAAGATCGTGGGTTCAAATCCACCCAAGGCGGATGACTGAAGCCTGTGTTGTGTGTTAACGTGCCCCTCTTCCCCTCTTTCATAGACGCAGGCTGTTACAGTGGAAAACACTGTCCCTCGGACAGGGTGTTAAATGGAGTCCCCTTGTACAGGAGAGTCACAACCTTTGAACGCTAAGAACCCACTGCACTATTCGATGAAGAGTAGGGGAAACCCCGGTGTAGTGGTACACGTACATCTGCACATCCCAATCAGTTATATCGGCAGGAGAGACTCGAGGGTTACAGTGATTCGGTTCGCTTTTCCCCTCCCAGGCACAGGTGACGCCTAATACTTAATAATAATAATAATAATAATAATTCATTTGGGGGGAATACCACCATAAATCTACTGCATCAGCTTCTGACTTCTCACATGCAAACCAGGACAGTGATTCTGGTGTTTAATTCTATTCTTTCTGATGAAACCTTACAACACATTTTAGCAGTCATCCAAAGAACCATATCGAATCCTGACACATACTATACAGAACAAAACACTCAAAGTGGAATAATGCACCAAGTTAGAAAATGTATAAACTACATGTATTTGGATTAAGATTATACCTCCAAAGTCAAAAAGATGAACAGATATTCATTGTACTATGGTCTGGTGAAAAATGTATAAATCATATGTTAACTATTATTATTTTTAATTTTGGTAATAATTGAACTTTACCAAAATACTTTTTTTTTCTGTTGTGGGTCAGGCTCGACTAGCACATGTGCTATTATCTGGCCCCCTTTACCAACCAATGCTTTTCTTCCTTTATATGTAAACATCAATGTATAAAAATGTATTTGATACTGTTTTATTTGTATTTATTGATCCCCCAGGAGTACTGCAAGTCGGAATGGGGGACCCTCAGGGTTTCGGTGATTCAGTTTGCCTGCCCCATTCCTGGCAACTTGTCAGTACACTTGGGGGATCGATTACATTAATTTCAACCTTCCTGTATTTGTTTTGTTCTTCCTTGTAATTATACATGAAGGTACTTTGATTTGCCGAATAAAATAATAATAATAAAATGAATTGTACTTAAATGTTGTTGGTGGTAATAAATCAAATCAATCAATCAATTAATATGTGAGAAACCTTTAAAAGAGGTACCTGATACAGAAAAAAAAAAAAACCCAGTCAAAATCGTTTTCATCTACTTTCAGACATGGATTTGCCCCTTACAAAAACTAAATCCATCTCTGATTGCCTGTTTTGACAAAGATAGTATAAAGAATCTAGGTTATCATCTTTGAAAATTGTCATAATTGTCTTTGAAGGATGTAGTTATTTTGATGTAGTTATGTTACTCCTAACAAATCATGTTAAACATTTCCAGAGTTTCTGTTATTTGTCCCAAACATCATCAGTGAACTCTGTGATGATGAAAAGAGGACAAAAACAGCCAACGCTTACTGTTCAGTAATACTTTGCTTTTGCTTACCGGTATATGATAGTGACAACATTAATACAAAATCTAGACGTTAAAAAGTACAAATAAAACATTAGGAAGTTGTTCCATACATAGACACATAATTCATTTTAAAAAAGAGAGAAATAAAATAGGATATAAGGATACACACAGCACATAGAGATACATATGAATTATAACCATGATCACATATCTAAACCATAATCTATGTCAGTTTGCCAACCTTTTGTACATTCTCCCCTCAATAAATAACAAATAGAGTTTTGCCTAAGTGGCATTACTTTTCATTTTCCTTCTGTCATTTCTACCAATCCTTTGAAGAAAAAAATCAAGCTGGACGATAACTTGTAAGGCTGAATCTATGGCCAACTTAAAGATGCATTTGATATCGTTCTCCGCTCTGTTTTGTTACAATTTCCTTTCGCGTTCTGTCATCCTCTGTGGTCGCATATTTCTCTAATCATACTCCAGAATGCTGGAAAGACGATGTATAAGCGGTCACACCATGGTGCATTGACTGAGTGCAAACTTGATGGACACAGTATGCCTCAAATCACAAAATAAATTGTACCATTTGATTTAAGAAAAGCGTGGTGCTTAAATTTGCATTCAAAACAAGACTTAGCAAGATGACTAATGCATGAAAAGATGTATTTTCTAGGAAACCATACATGCACACCATCCAGAAACATATTGTATCAAATCTATCTTTAATAGCTTTATGGCTTTCTGTCTTGCTCTTGAAGCTCAGAGAAGAAGCTTGTCCTTTGCACCTGTGTCCACAACACGACTGAGAAAAAAAAAAAAATGAGAAGAGAATCTGCTGATATCGATATATTTAATACACAACTAAAAAGGTGGTGAAAACTGGCTTTTGTATCAAGTTGATCAAAATGCACATAATATGGTTTCTTTTGATATCTACAGATGGCTTTATCCACAAAAAATGGCTTCTTTGTAAAATGGCAGTAAGAGAGATAAACACTTTGTTGAGTATTTGCAAGATGATCATCCTTTCAGGGTTTACATTTTTCTCTTTTTTTTAAATGCAGGATAATGAGTTTTTTTCTTGAGAAAATGACATCATATACAGTTGTATAACAGTTCATCGGAGTAGAGTTCTTGTCACGACTCTCCGTTTCCTGAATCATCCTCATCGTCATAGTAACAGTCATCATCCTCATCATCGTCGTCATCTTCCCCACCATAGTCATCATCGTAGAAGTCGGCCAGGTCTACTGAGCTTTGAGATTGTGGGGTTTCTTTCGTCTTGATGCAGTACTCCTCCAGGGTGGTTGGCACGACGACCTCATCCTTCTGGGCATCTTTCTCTGTTGCTTTTACTTGTTTTCTAGAAAGATGAAGGAATGAATACAACAAACCATTTAAAATCATCCTGAAAATAGCTTCATCCATCCTAGATCCTCTAAACTTATACTAATAAAAACAAACAAACAAATACACATGTAAATTATGAATATGCAAAAGCACAAATCCCACAATGTTTGGGTATCACTTCCTGAAATTTAGGAAATCTACACCCCTGTACATGTACATATTCTGTACATCCACTGATCATGTCAAATGATGTCACCGTCATTTTCCACTTGCTTTGGGGGGAAACAAAGGTGATTTCTATCCAAACATATCACACCCACAAGCCATAATTCTTACACATACACAAGTACATTTCACATAAGGCAATGTGTAAAACACATGTGCATTATCTACCAGAAAATATTGACTCATACACTAAAGTATAATACCATACTGGTACTATGTACATACTAGAGTGATTGGGTATTCCTGAATTCTTGGCAAAGAGCGTCATTCCATAATTCCCACAACAACGTACGTGCACTCATATCTATTCAGTACAGGATGTATTACAGAGAAACACATACCGGTACATTTTTTATATAGAACGTAGAGTGACCCCCATTGTGTTTTACATGTTCTATCTGATTTCATAGCATTAGGAAGGAAACAAGGCCTTCAACATTTGAACTTTATTGTGAGAAAAGCCTACATCAAGAAACTTATCCACAGAAATACTGTCTTATAATATCAACACTTTTGAATAATTCCTTGAACTACATGTACCTGTACACAAATTTTCAAGAATTTACCCCGGTCACTGTTAATATATGACCCATTGGTACTAGCATACTGTAGACCTGTATATTACATGTAAATGTATGTATGTCATTTCAAGTTCCTGTATAGTTCTTTTTTTTTTTTCCTGACAGTATTTTAAACTGTGAAAAAGGCCACTTGTGTGTAACCATCACTTTTACCAGTGCCCTTGAATGGTCTTTATGGACCAGTGGACTGAAATCTGAAATTATGATAAGCTCCTCGCTTTCTTTTTCATTTTTTCCCATACATGAAACTTACTTGATGAGTTCCTCATATTCTTTATTCTTTCCTTTTGAGTCTTTCCATCGTCTGTACATGACGGAGGCATCGACATTGGCTGGGGAGTATGTGTTGGGTTCATTGAGTAGCGAGATCACACTCAGCAGGATAGTTCTAGGGAAGACAGAGAGACAGAGAGACAAAAATTGATGAAAATGAATGAAATGAGTGCATGCAATAAATATTCGTCTACAAACACCATATATCATACTATACATGTACCCAACAATACATGCTGCCTTGTGTTTATGGAGAAGGATAAAAATCATGTTTATGGATAGGAATGAAATAAGCACATACAATGTAATATAAAAATCTTCGAATAAAGCAAGGAATGAGCAGATGATACATGAACATGCCCTGTGTTCTTTTAGAGGAATAGAAATAGATTACATGTACATGTACAAATGTATGAAGTTCATGAACAAATAACCAAACGAGTACATGCATTTAATGTTCATGTGTGTACGTTACATGTACACTGTACGTAAATTCTGAAAATACATTGTGAAACAGAGAAAAAAGTACATGATATACATGTACATGTAGTTTAAATGCCCTGTACATTTACTTCTTGATTTCTTGAAGAATGATTACAGATTAGGTAACTTCAGTGATTATGCAATACAGGTCAAGAATATTCAGAACAATTGCATGATGTTTTCTTCATACTGTATATACATGTATAGGAATTACACAACTATGATGTTTTGTAACTACATGTAGCAAACTGGTCAATCAATACAGTGTACATGGAAAGTAAAGAATGAGTGGGATAATAAAATGCTTTTAAGTGTTTTAATTAGTTATTGGAACTAGAAAAACAAGGCACTGCATGTATATAAAAATAGTATAATGCAATCCATTATCTACTGTACTAGTACAATAATACATGTACTTAAGCAGACATTACTCATAGTCATGAAATTAGATTTGTTCGTTTTTCTTTTCTTTCTTTCTTTCTTTTTTTAGCTTGTCAATGTCAAATATTGAAAACACATGTACTTGTGCTTTCTAGCCACACAATTCAAGCGATATTAATTTTTTCTTAATATGTATCATACAGTGTACTTTTGTGAAGATACTTTTCAATAAGACATGTACTTGCATGCAGGCCTTCATTTACATGTCCTGGTACATACATGTAATTGTACTCCACATGAAGGATGTAATATTCATTAAGTATTCCCAGAATATAACCCCTGTGGTAACCACTTTCTGCATGTCCATTCTTTATTCTTCAAACCATACTGTAATCCAACAGAGGTCATGTAAGGTCACACCATAGCCACTTGTAATTTCAATATCCTACTGAGTAATAAAGTAGAGGTGGCGACACACTCTTTTACCGAGTATGACTGATGCCTGCCAGTACTAGTGACTAAGCAATCATTTTACAAAGTGCATACATGTATTAGTTACTCAATACATGGCTACATGAAGGCCATACACTACATGTACATGTATATCATTGTAGGCTATGTTACAAGAATGTATACAATCATGCGGACAGCCACTCTCAAGGGCAATTTAGTAACTGGCATGTTAGTTGGGTAAATGTACTATGAATGTTGCTGCAGCTTGGAACCAGAACCGGTTTTGAGACATGAACCATACTAAAACTCAAATCATGTCAACTCGGTGTTAAACAGAGATCCGGTAGAAAAGAGTAGTGGAAAAGCTCACTTTTTGTTATTTTTCATCACTCAAAAAAGTGTATTTTCAAGTATATTTGTGTGTATCATGTACATACATGTCTGCATGGAGTGTATTTATGTGCTACAAAGCCCTCTAAGGTAAAGAAGGGACATATAAATGTCAAAATTTTGATGATATATTTAGCTCGGTACCTTAACGAGTTACCGGACCGGTCCAAAACCCGGTAAGGATTTTCAAAAGTTAACGAGCCAGACCAGACTAGGATTTTTGGTTGCTAGCACCAACAGCACCAACTACATGTATGAACCTTGAAAAAGTAATATCATGTCAATAGCACTGAAAACAGAAATAATGATATGGATTCCTTGTAAGGGGAATTTCCTTTCAATTGTTCATAATGTTTTTAATTCCTCAAGATTCAAGGGGAATAACATCAATATTCAATTTCTGAAAACAGATTTGTTTCCTTTGTACTTTTTTCAAACATGCACTTTCAGCAGTAGGCCCTTATGATTATGAACCCTTTCGAGACAACTGACCACATTTTGTGGTTTGGCTCAATAACTTTTGATTCAGAGCTCTAAAAAATATACCAGATGCATGAGTAGAAAGAGCAAAAAATTTCTACACACACTGAGTCCATTATTATCACATGACCATATTGGTTTGATGCCAGGAATTTTAAAAACGAAAATAATCTTTGAAATTTTTAAATTGGCAACACATTGAGAGTTTCAAAAATCATTGTTTTTCATCTAAATTGGCAATTTTAAAAACTTTTCGACAAAATACCTAACCATGTACACTGTCTATTGTTCTCAAATACATTACACCTCATTAGAACCATGAAGCTCGTACTATAAGAAAAATATTATTGTTGCCAATTTGCAGAACGAAATGTGATCTATTTACATATAGCCCTTGAATAATTCCTGTCCTGAAAGGGTTAATTAGGTATTCTAAACAAATTGAAATGGATGACAGATCTATCATGTGCTTAGATCACAAGCATGAACACTGTACACACTCCCTGCAGAAATGAGAGTGACGTCACAAGTTAATACGTCTAGTGCTCTTCTAATTTGTCATTCTGTAATTCCCTTTTCAGGATATGATTGATGAAGGTATTATATCATGGCCTTAAATGAACGGGACTAATTGATTTTGACTTGGTTTTGAAAACAAAGTGATTAAGTTCTTGGTTTCTGTACTACATGTACATATTCAACAACTTTTCACCCACTAATAAACGAAACCCTTTTATATGTTCTACAGTGTAGCTTCTCTTTTTTTTTTTTAAATTCATAATGCTGTAAATAATAATATGAATAAATTGAGCAAAAATACCTACATGTCCATGTAACTCAATCAATGCTTTTCCTTTCTTTGGAATACAAGGAACAAAACTAGTTATATCCAATTTTCATATGTGATAAATTTAAAATCATTACTTTTTTTAAAAAGACATAATGACATATTTTGCTGCATTAAAGGGCAATCCCACCTTGGTAATGAGATGATTTGTGTGAAAGCAGAAAAATAAGGAAAACAGGATGGTGAAAGTTTAAAGAAATCAGACAAAGGATATAAAGTTATGAGATTTCTCTTTAAAGTGGGATTTTGCCATAAAGTTGTAATTCAGAATTTTGTCTGAAGAATGGAAAAGTAAAAGGAAAAGTAGATGGAAAAACAGAAATTGTGCCCATTTGATAAACTACATGTAACTCTGATTTATTGGCAGCTTCCAAATACCTGACATTCTGCGTCGGGTTCCACCTCTCCGAAGGGAGCTCTCCACTCTGTTCGTCTGCCACAGGAGGGTGCAAGATGGATATACACACATCACCACTATTCTGTTTTATGATAATAAAAAAAATAAACAGAAAGCATGGAGTTATTGCTGTAATTACAATGCACAGGGAGGATGGGCAGCATATACAATATGTCCCCCATTTGAATTTTCATCATTCTTCAATCACAAGTGATAAATGATATGGCAGCAGAATCCAAGCCCCCCCCCCCTATTTAAATTTCCACCAAATTCATTTACAAACGATGCATGAAAGCCTACGAATAACAATTCCCATTTTCTCATCCATGTGTTGCTCATGCTGGTCTTTTTTTTAACCCTGTCAAGAAAATTGACCACATTTTGTGGTTTGGCTCAATAACTTTTGATTTAGAGCTCTAAAAAATATACCAGTGCATGAGTAGAAAGAGCAAAAATTTCTGCACACACTGTCCATTTTGTTGCATGACCATATTGTGTTTGATGCTAGAAATTTCAAAAACAAGAATAAGCTTGAAAATTCTTAAATTGGCAACACATTGAGAGGTTCAAAAATAAAAATCATTGTTTTTTATCAAAATTGGCAATTTTTTTCAACTTTTCGACAAAATCCCCAACCATGTACATGTACATTGTTTTCAAAGACATTACACCTAATTTGAACCATGTAGCACTAAAAGAAAAATATTATTGTTGCCAATTTGAAAAACAATATGTGATCAATTTAGCCCTGAAAGATTTCCTGTCATGAAAGGGTTAAAATGAGGGAGAGCATGTTATGTAATTCTCTGTGCAGACTGTGTTACTCAATGCTACATACATATCTTTCCTAAAGTTACAAGAGGAAATTCCATTTGTCCATGCATACATGTACATGTATGTATAAAAGGCTAACTTAAAAATGACAAATGTTTTTTGTTGCTTCAAATGCTGTCTATATTTTTTTCCACAAAGAAAAATCAACATTTCTTTCAGAATAGCACATCATCTTACATGTTTACACATATAAAGTATACAATTACATGTACTTAAAATTCTCATGATGACTGTATTGTTGGCAAAATACCAGTGTGCTTGGCAGATGAAATGAACGGGCCTATACATTTTGTTTGTCTTATCTACAAGATGTCCATCACTTCATCAAAACAGACCTCTTGAATTTTGAGCAGGAAATCTCATCTTTGGCTCATATTCAACAGTACATATGTACTACATATGAATTGCGAGTGTTTTGATCCTATCATCTACAATTATTAATAAAATTGTGACTTGTCGAGGGTATATTGTACAAATATGTACATGTACAAGTGTAATACATTCTACAGAAAAAAAAACCCCTTAAATTTGAGTAACTACATGTACAACATGTGTACATGAATGTATGTTTCTGTCATTTGTTCACATTCAAAGCATGTTATAGGCGTGTTGGACATACATGTTACATGTACATCCATGGACATACTTGTACATGTACATATATATAAATGTATACTTTTTGCTTTGGACTTTTAAATGATCCCCAAGTTAAACATTGCATTCATAATGTTCTTGTGGTTGTTGTTGTTGCCATTTTTGTTATTGTTTTTACTGATATTGTTTTTTTGTTTGATTTCTTTCATTTTAGTTTAGTTTTGTTTTGTTTTTGTTTCAGTATATACAACAAATAAATTTTGGAGACCTTATTGTATGTAGTTTAAAACTAAAAGGAAAGTCCACCTCGGAATCAAGTTTATTTCAATTTAAAACAGAATAATAAGATTGAGGTAAAAAGAGAAGAAAGGAAACTCTGTGATTTCATTTGCAAGCACCTCTCTATATGTTTCAAACACAATATTCCATATTTTTTTATTTTTCTTCTAAGAAAGGGTTTACTAAGACATTTGTCTGCAATATGTCAATAAAAACAAGTTCATAAACATTCTAGTTCCTCTTGTATGAAACAAAATACATGTACCGGTATATTAAAGTGATTTGGTACATGTAACTTTGTAGAGGCTTCATAAAATCTGAGCTGTCTGGCCTTACATGCTATCAGTGTATCTAATATGGTGTAAAAATGAAGCCCAGGGAAAAAAAAGCACTTCAAAAATCATCATGTGCTTCACAAAAGTAAACATATGCAACTGACCGGAAATGCCAGACTCATTTTCGCCCATAGCCTCAGTGTTAGACTAAAGCATATGGCCATACGCTCTCGTAAATGGGAGCATTCAGTCATAGATGTCTTAATAATAGCATTATATATTTGAAAACCTTTCTATGCCTGACTATTTATCCTTCTGAACATCATTATACAAGACAGATATCAAATTTCAACAATTTATTAAATCAAGCCTCCGCAAAGTTACCGAATCCCTTAAAATTAATAAAATCAACAGGTATTAAAATTGTCCATACAAGACAAATTGAGAGATGCTAGAAAAAACCATGAGTACAGATATTGAATACATGTATGTACTTCATAACTTCATAACTATTCAATTTAAAGTTTATGTCAGTATATCAGCTTCCTTCTTTTTGCTAGAACACTGTACAATTGATACAGATTGTCATGGACTTGTATTTGAACGAACTTGTACCTTTCAAGGCCCTGCAAATTTCATTCCACCAGCAGGATCATTAATTGGCATGTTCACAAACTTGTGAATTCAATCAACTGACAACACCTTGTGGGAGGGAAGGGTCGACACTACCAGTCTGTCCCCCTCTCTTTCAAAACAGTATACATGTACAAACTGTAGAAGACATGTTTACTTATTTTCCGTCTTTTTTTACACAACGGTCACTCTTGACAACTCAAAAGCTTGCTGGATACTTGCCCAACATAGCAACAACTGATGTATTCAAAGTGAAATATACATGTACCAGTATAGAGATACTATTATGCATCTACAGCAGGTGGATTAAACAGTTAGTAACCCTGAGTTCTAGAGAGAAACATGCATAAATTGAAAGACATTAATATTAAAGGGAGCCACCGCTCGATATCCATGTACGTTCAATTTCATTCGCTTGCCCCTATTGCAAGGCCGTGCCTAACAACAGTCTTGGAGCAGCGAACAAAATTGCCGTCGAGGGTGGGGTAGTTTGTCAGTTGGGTTGTTCAGTTCGTCTTTCTTCGGTCGAATGCGTATCACTGCAATTGCGTGCTCGTTTACTGAAGATGTGCGGAGATTCCGGAATATTACCCGAGCCGGGCCAAGCTCCAAAACATCACGATTGGCGACTTTTCGGTCCCTTTAAAGGGAATATTGTGCACACAAACTACAATAAAAAAAAAATCTACATGTATAAAGCCTCTTACACAAATAACATGGCAAACCTACGAGTACTTATATGTACCTTTAAAAAAAAGCAAAATAAAACTTTTCAAGTAAATGGAAGTGGGGGTTAAAAAAAAATAGCTGCCTGCAACAAAGCTCCTAAAGCGTACTCACATAATGTACAGTGTATCTACATGTATGTACGTGCAATCAATGTGGATAAGATCTACAATGTAGACTACATGTACACAAGCAAAAGAAATGTGAAGCACACTACCCTTATGTCATTTATTTTGACGTAGCGGTTCAACGCATCATACATACAGTGTACATGAGAACAAGGCTACATGTACATGTACATGTACATGTACATGGGTCACTGCTAATCAGTGCACACTGTAAGTATTCTTCCCTCAAGCCTTACAGTCAGGTGCGTATATGTGGGTGGTGAGACAGCGATTAGTAATAACGCTTCTTCAACTGATGTTATATGATTCATACCACTTCTTGAATGTTAAGTAAAAAGCCTAGCAGTCATAAAGTCCACTCCATAAGTGACTCAGCCCATACTCTGATTCCCTTCGGACTGAAACCTTTCATTATTTTGACAGACTGAAATTAGCAAGGCCTATATTTGGACATGGACATGTACATGTACATAGGCGAGAACTCTCGTTTCTCTGTTTATATGCAATTAACCCTCTTTTAGTAACATGGGAATCAACAACAATATTTGCAAAATTATTCATGTTATTGTTAACTGGCTTCCCAGCAAAATGAATTTTCAACTCAAACACCTTTATGAATTTACAACTTAAAGACCTAAATGAAAATTGTAAATTTATAAATGTATGAATACATGTAAGTGCATGTACATGTATGGGAGTTAAACTGAGCTTCTTTTCATCTACATGTAGTTGTAAGTTGTAATGAAGCTCTGAGAGGGATAGTCTTTATCTACATGTAATCTCGCTTGGTTAAAAAGTTTTTTTTACCGGTAAATTGAGACGAGGATATGGGGGGATCAATTTTGCCTCAAACCACTGATTTTCATTGTCTACATGTAGGCCTACACATTTATTGCAAGTGATGCACATTTCAAAATTTCCAGTTACGATTAATCATCTTGAATCATCTCAGATCTATGGCATTTATTAGGTACATATTCACTGTGGGAGATTATAGTTCATATTCAATTCATTTTGATTGGTATATCTCAAACTGAAACAAGGATGAATTGTATGTATTCTATCATTGCTCAGAAAATGTATTAAAATTTCTTTGAATTCTCTTTCCGATACAGGCCTTTAATGTAATGTACACATCCTTTGATGTCAGATGATATGAAACTGGACTCTGTTCAATCAATGTAAATGAGAAATAAACATTTGCTGGTTATTTCCTCAGTAAGCCAATCAGGAAGATGGACACAGGCCATATTGGAACAGCATATGACAGAGAATCAACTTTTACAACCACCAAATCATGGACTGTACTGAAGGTTATGTTATCCCATTCGAGACAATTGACCACATTTTGTGGTTTGGCTCAATAACTTTTTATTCAGAGCTCTAAAAAATATACCAGATACATGAGTAGAAAGAGCAAAAATTTCTGCACACACTATGTCCATTTTTGTTGCATTACCATATTGCGTTTGATGCCAGGAATTTTAAAAAGGAGAATAAGCTTCAAAATCCTTAAATTGGCAACACATTGAGAGGTTCAAAATCACTATTTTTTATCAAAATTGGCAATTTTTTCAACTTTTCGACTAAGTTTCTAATGATGTATATTGTTTTCAAAGACATTGCATTTTGTTAGAACCATGTAGCACTAAAAGAAAAATATTATTGTTGCCAATTTGAAGAACAAAATGTGATCAATTTAGCCCTTAAATAATTCTTGTCCTGAAAGGGTTATATTGTATTATGACTGGTGGCCGCACCGACAGTAGGCCTACACTGCACATTATATTTAAGACAGTAATATATAGTGACTTGACATTCAACAAGCACGTACGATACTAAGGACTTAAAGGGAAATCCAACCTTACATGTAATAGCAAGTTGCTTTGAAAGAAAGAGGAAAAATCAGAGAAGCAGATTGGTGAAAGTTTGAACGAAATCGGATAAGCAATAAGAAAGTTATGAATTTTTGAAAGTTGTAATCACTATGCATATGGGAATTTCAAATTGGCCGAATAGGTAAGGTCACTGTGATGTAGCTGTGGACAACTCCCCCATTCGCTCTAACACACAAAATGACTAAAATGTCACTCTTTTTCAAAATGCAATACACAGTAGGATCTTTTCGTTTATGAGGACCTATAACAATATGCTATCTCCAATATATTTTGAGTACTGCCTCAAGGGTAAAAGCGCCTCAAAGAAAACCGCAAATTAATGATATTTTTGTGTACGACAAATGGGAGAGTTGTCCACAAAAATGTCACAATTGACTCACTAAATTGCCAATTTGAGATTTGCATAGATGTAGTGATCTCATTTTTCAAACATCCATAACTTTCTTAGTCCTTGTCCGATTTCTTTCAAACTTTCACCATCCTGTTTTTCTTATTTTTCTGCTTTCACATAAATCATCTTATTATCAAGGTTGGATTGCCCTTTAAAGTTAGAAGTCATACCACAATATAAATGCACATGTAATGTACTTGTATGTAGAGTGGTAGACTCCAATGTTTACTGCATGCATGCTAGTATAATGTGTGATGCCTTTTATACATGTAGCCTCGGTTTACTACATGCTTCCTGGTATTCATGTAATTTGTAAATTGTATGATTGATGTCAAATCACAGTCAGTATACCGTGAAATGGTACCTGGGGGGGTGTTTCACAAAGAGTTAAGTTTGACTTAAAGTCGCACTTAAATTCCTACATGTAGATGCGTGCAATATATGACACATCACTGCATTGGTCAGATCATGCTCAGGGGATGCTCAATGAGATTACGCATTTAATACAGTATGTGCATTGGCACAGTACGCATGACTTTAAGTCAAACTTAACTCTGTTTGAACCCCCCCCCCCCAGGAATTTACATTATAGACTGCCTTTATGGTAATCTACAGTACATGTACTCGTGTAGTGGGCCTAAATGTACATATATTGTATGCACGGCCTGCATGTAATAATGTAAACAACTGGCAGAATCATCACACATGTAAATGTACATATGGGCAAGACCAAAGTACATGTATTTGACAATTTGGTACATGTACTGTATAAGTGGTTATTTTCGCGGTGGTTTTATTTTCGCGATTTTCGCGAGTCGGTCCTCGCGAAAATTTCAACTTCAATATATGGCTATTTATAGTAACAAAAACATCACAAAAATCGCGAAATTAAACCCTCGCGAATTTCCCTACCTAGTCCAAAATCGCGAAAATATCTGTACGCGAAAAAAACAGCTTATACAGTATCTCATACATTACCAAATATCTGTACATGTAGAGTTCTGAACATAAATTAACATCAAATCTGATATTAACCACAATAGTCTGATATATAAGCTCTGCATACATGTACATGTGTATACATACATGTACATGTACATAGTAGGGCTGTTAACCTAACAATCCTCATGCATGCAAATTATAAAATCTTAAATCAATGTGGTTTGTAACAAATGGGACAAAATACATGTATGTAGCTGGGACTTGACAACATACATCTACAACAGTACGTACATCATACCTGTACATGTGTATAGAGTAAACATGCACGTACACATATGTACATGAATATAATGTTATGATAATGCCCCTCCATTTCAATCATGAAGAATTGGTAATACACACGTGGGAAATCCCCACAAATCCCCTGACCCTATTAAAGGTAACTAAAGTTGAGTTCTGGTCCTGAGATTGAATTGTGAAAGAAACTGTCTCAAAGCAATTGGGAAAGGTTGACTTATTATATACATGTAGCACACAAGAATTGGTGTATGCTGTAAAGTCTTGGAATCACCGAAATGATAAGAAATTGACTCAATCCTGCTGAAAGTCACATGCACTGCACATAGAAATGTGTATACGGGACTACACACAAATGTTTGGCCCAAACATTTCAGCTGTTTCTTGTCATATTTTGAATGTGAGTGCATTTGAAGAGCAATCCTTTCCAGGGGACACTTGTATGGTAATCTTCCATACTAACATAAAAAGAATGAGAAAGCTCACAAATTATTTTTTATGTTTCCCAGAACTCAAGATTCCCTTTAATAATTGTATCACATCAAAACAAGAAGTCAGTTTGTGCACTGCACTTACAATGGCATTGCATGTTTAGAATGCATTTCTAACAAAAATAGCTGTATACAGAGAAACCCAGAGAGAAAGAGAGAGAGAGAAGGCCTACTGCTTTTGATTTGTAGAAGAAGTTGGGCTAATAAGCAGTGAATACCTTGTATCAATGTAGTGTATTGTAGTGTACATACTGGAGTGATATCATACTCCACTGTGATGACTTTCCTTGCTACCGTATTTAAATACATAAAATAGAAGGTATAGGCCTACAGTACATTATTCTTACAAATATTTAAATCATAAACCTAGATTTTACTACTGTTTTGCAATGAGGTTTTAAACATGTACATAATTTGTACTTCTTAAAATGAACATGCAGTCAACCCGTTTTACTGTACACTTGCAATGACCACTTACGCACATGACATGTACATGTACTACAAGTAACATCTTTAGTAAAATATGTTTAAAAGTTTGACTTCTGGGGAGCGTTTCATCAAGTGTCTTGTCAGTGATTTTTACCGACAACTGTTATAAGCTACTGAAATCCTTGCATCTGATTGGCTGACAACAAATTTGTCGGTAAAAATCACTGACAAAACGCTTGATGAAACGCTCCCCAGATCTATCTTAAACTGCTTCAAAAGGCTTATTGAAAAGCTGGAGAAAAAAATTATTTATTGTCGTTTATTGCAAGATATCACTTGTGTCCATTTCTTTATTCACTGAGCTTGTCTTGTAAATAAATTTGGGGAAAATGTGGAAATTACCTGACAATTTTGTTTTTTCAGTATTTCTATTGCATATTATCATTGGTTGTCATGTATCTTGATGAACCCATGATCACTTCATCACAAGCAATTGGTTCATTAGCCGGCATTATTCTTACCTCATATATGTTGGGATGCCACATTTTTGTGAGGAACTTGAATGACGGAGGCGAGTACGGGTAGTCATGTGGAAACTTCATCATAGCCTACTCAAAACAGGAAGGAAGAGATGAGATAGGAGGAGACAAAAGATGGGGAAAACAAAGTTGATTACTTGACCTAACTTGAAATTATTGTACTGCATAAGAAAGAATAACACCCAAACTTACATGTTTACATCATTTAACATACATGTAGACCACAGACACATGTGCTTATCATTTAAAAGGGAAATGACCCTTCATAGAAAGCCGACTCAAGTTGAGCAAAGTTACACGAGATTGAGACACTATTGGGTTAACTGCCTTATTTGCTCTGCCCACAAAATGGACAAAATTTGCAGGTACTTTTAAGTAGTAGCAATGAACATGTACATGTAGATGTACATGTAGGGTAAATTTTATACTGACATAAACACAGAGATAATCAGTGCTGACAGCAGCACTAATCCTTAGTGAGATTAGTGCCCTGAATTTAAAGAATTCCATACCCTTTACTTATTGTCCTATTTTTCTGAACTCTTACTGACAGATTTCTCCAATAGCTCTGCATCTACACAAGCCAGCTTTCTTTAAAGGATTGATTCCCTTCAAAATTACTGTGCATATTAAGGACAATCACTAGAAGGAAATACATGTAGCAGACTAAATGATGTACACAAATGTCTACAGATACATGTACTTCAGTTGAACCTCGTTATAACAAACTCCTTGGGACCACGGAAATTACCTTGTTATATATCGAAACCTTGTTATATCAGGGCTAAAAAACAAAAGAATCCAAAGAAGTGGGAATTGTAAAAATTACCTTGTTTATACATGTATAACCATTAACCAGAGTTTATTATAACTAGAGTTCTTTATTTGTCCCACTGCACCCTTCAAATGCCTCTGCTTACACAAACAGCTAGGGGTCGGGCTAACTCGGCACTGCGCGGTGACTATGTTTCAAGAGTTGAAGTCCATGCAACGCACCGTATCCATTTTTAGCCTTAAATTTCATATTTTGTATAATTTTACTTCTGGAAATTTTCAACATTACTTCTTTGCTAATCATTTTATACATTGATATCAAATTATTTGAATTTCAGTGTTTTGAAATGTATAATTAATGCGAAATTCAACACAAGTGTTTGCAATCAATTTAACTCTCTGGGCTCACTCAGCCGCGATTTTCCGCCAAGGCCGAGTTCGCCCTAGTGCCGAGTTAGCCCGCATCCAACAGCTAGAATCTGTACGTGTGTACAATGTCCAAGACTGCATGTTATAATACATTTTAAATTTCACTGATTTATTCATATCACAATTTACACATTAACCCTGGTAATGTAGATCAAATTAAAATTTTGAATACCATCAAGGTTTTCCTGAAAAATAGTAATCAATCCATTTGTCACATTGTCAGAGTGAAATTCACATCAGTTAGATCCAAAATCAAGTTTAACTAATATAGTCAAGGATTGTATTTCCGAACAGATTGTATTACCGAACGTGTACAGTTAAGCGCCTAATATGGGTTTTCATACGCGTGGGATTACGCGTATGAAAACCACACTTTGAAACAAAGGTTGTGTCTTTTTCCCATAGGTTTCACACGTTCGGAAATACAGTACCTTTTTCAAGGGACCAAAACGCCGCGTCGTTGGGAAGGGGTTCACTCGGAAGGGAATATCGTATTAAATCTACGTTGTCTTTTTAAAATTCCATCAACTTCTTTTTCTGTAGGACTTTGAGCATTCATTATGTAAGATTTGACAGATATTCATTTGATATTTTATTTGCTATCGTTGATTTTCTGAAAAGTGTTCAGACACTGGATCAACCACCATACATACTGCTTATGTGGATCATTACATGTAGGACACAAATAATTTGGTCAAACAAAATACACAAGGGCATAGATTGCCACTGACACATGATTGACATGCTCAAAAATATTTTCAAAAACATTTCTGTCCTAACTTTCTCAGAAATTAAACTTCATATGTTCATGTAGTTCACAGTGAAAGAAAGAAATTTGACAAAAACATTGAATAGTCTACTGACTGTCTAGATCATTAGTATAGTCAAGTATTGTAACTCCGAACAGATTGTATTACCGAACGTGTAAAGTTAAGCGCCTAAAATGGGTTTTCATACGCGTGGGATTACGCGTATGAAAACCACACTATTGATACCAAGGTTGTGTCTTTTTCCCATAGGTTTCACACGTTCGGAATTACGGTACCTTTTTCAAGGGACCAAAACGCCGCGTCGTTGGGAAGGGGTTCACTCGGATGGGAATATCGTATTAAATCTACGTTGTCTTTTTAAAATTCCATCAACTTCTTTTTTTGTAGGACTTTGAGCATTCAATATGTATAGTTTGACAGATATTCGTTTCATATTTTATTTGCTATCGTTGATTTTCTGAAAAGTGTTCGGACACTGGATCAACCACCATAGATGATTTAATTTTTTTTTTACTGCCTCTGAAAACAAAGTGCATAACAATTATTTTATAGCATATTTTTAATAACATCCCATATCAAAAACATTAACCTATTTTTTAACGATCAATCAGCATTTGTAAGCAATGACCAAGAGACCCAATGGCATCTAAATTCTAATGCAAAGGTCATGTGTATGGATATGAAACAGCTGATCGGGCTCAGACAATGGTGTTTACGTTGAGTAACGAATAGCCACGTTCTCTTCAATGGAGTTCAAACAAAGACCATCGCCATCACCAAACACAAACTCACTCATTCCAAGATCTAAAAAAAAAAAAAAGCCATTAGAAAAAATTAATCTTCCATCTCGTTTAATGGTACCTTAAAATATCCTCCTTGATACAATGTTCCTGGTGGACCAAAAATTGCAACTTCCCACTCAAATAGGTTCTCATCATTTGCTTTGACAATGAAACCTTCGACGGGTTCCTTTTCGAGTTTGATCAGCTCTGCGTGCAAGGCCCGTAGAGCACTCGTCGTCGCTACGCTGGTTGTTGTGGCCATTTCCCCGTGTTTTCCCTTTCTTTTCTATCCTTGTTTTGCTATTTTTTTCGCGTTATGAAGACAATATAGATACTTGAATAATCAAACTGTCATTCTACCGCCGTTAAGAGAAAGAAGACGACACTGCCCGTCCAAGATGTCTTTTTCGTTGATATGTTTCCCGTTGAGTTTTGTTGTTATCCCGAAGTGCGCTAGCAATGCAGTAGTCTTCTGTGCATGCACAGTGTCTACGCATACGGCATTCGTTCATTGCATGCATTAGTCATGTTACAGTCAGTTTAGGTATGACGTCATCAATGTGTCGCGGTGCACTATTGACTTCAACGAAGGCCTTTGCATAAATTTCGGGAAGACGAAGGGGAAATAATTCATGATCGCTCAATTTTCCATGAATATAGGCCCATTACTTTGAGAATGGAACGACACACACCAAGATTTTTTTTTTTTCACACATAGACATATCCACCAATTGGTGCAAAAAATGAACAGGAAATTTGAGAATTCTCGGATTTCCATGGTGACACCCAATCATTGGTAACGCTGGGCGGGGCACTTAATAAAGTTTCAGGATAGTGACACTCTAAACACAATGACATCACTATAAATTTTACTTCAAAATAATACATTACATTAAAATCAAATTATAGTAGGCTAGGCTACATATTGGGCATGGGGCATGGGCGTTGCATCGCATACTGGAATGGCGTTCAACTACTCAGCCACTGGCTCCCATGCAGAGGCCCCCGGCCCACCCCCACCCCCCTTAAAAAAAGACCCAGCACGCAATTAAAAAGTGTCACTCATACGATGAAAATGTGCCCCTTCTTCTTGATAGATAAATAGATAGATAGATAGATAGGAAGGAAGGATAATCATTGGCGGCTTGCTTGTTGTTCGTCCGCAATATTTTATTTTCAGTAAATTAGCATCTTAAAATATTGATAACCCCCTTTTCCACTTGCTCATTTTTTAAAGAAAAAAATTGTGCCCTCCCCTTTCAGATCCTTGATCGGCCATTGAAATAGAATAGTGGATGGGTCGGTATATAGATAGATAGATAGATAGATAGAATAGACAGATAGATAGATAAATAGATAGATAGAAAAATAGATAGATATAGATAGATAGATAGATAGATAGATAGATAGATAGATAGATAGATAGATAGATAGATGGCATATAGATAGATAGATAAATGTATAGATAGATAGATCGGATAGATAGATCGGATAGATAGATAGATATATATAGATAAATGTATAGATCGGATACATAGATATGTAAACTATAGTGGCGGATCTACATATTTTATAGGGGGAAACCGGCTCGTGTCCTCTTATATACTGCATGGCATACCTATACAAGTACACAATAAAAAGCCCCCTATATTGTGTACTTATACGGCACAGTGCCCCCTCTTTTGAAAAATCCTGGATCCTCCCCCTGTATGTATAGTTAGACAGAGGTGAGGTAGATATAATTTGGAAATATTTAATAGGCACCATAATAGATAGATTTGACAAATTGATAGAAAAGGAGGAGAATGGGCAGTTAAGAGGAAATAACTAACATTGTTTGTTAACTGGCATAGGCAGGAAGGAAGGGGATAATTTATTTACAATAATGAACACGAGGAAAGGTGTGGACATATTGTTCAAGAATTACAAAAGTGCCAACAAAAGGGATAATTTAAGACAGGAAGCGTGGCGCGGAAGAAAAGAAAAATGCATGGTGACAACACTACTAGAGAACATTATGAGCCCACACGTCGGAGTTTAATCATGTTAATAGAGTGTTACTATTGAATGTGAGGGTAGATAGTAAATAGGCTCAGCAAGCTAGGGAAAGATCATTTTTAAAAACGCCTGAGAACAAGAAGGGGTATGAAATGAGTGGGTAACGGAAAGTCGATATTGAAGAATAGATCCACCATAAAAATAAGTGTAAGTAACACGATAAACTACTTTCGAAAAATAAACTCAAGACAATTTCAATAGCCCTGTCTATCACCTTTAGAAATGTTCGAACATTACAATGGCGTATTACGTAATTCGAACAAGATTTCTATGGACAGTACAATAGGCCTTTGAAATTGCCCTTAAGTTTATTTTTCGAAAGTGGTTGTTATCGTGTTAAGTGTTAAAGATAACGTTGAGTTCTGAATTGTGAAAGAAACTGTCTCACTAGTGCAATTGGGAAATGTTTATTATATAGCACATAAGAATTGGTGTTTGCTGTAATGTTTTGGAATCACCAAAATGATAAGATATTGGCTCAATCCTGTTGAGAGTCACATGCAATGCACATAGAAATGTGTCTTTGATGTGGGACTGCACACAAATGTTCGGGCCGAACATTTCAGTTGTTTCTTGTCATATTTTGAATGCATGTGAGGGCATTTGAAGAGCAATCCTTTTCAGGGGACATTTATACTATGATATCCTTCCAAACTATAACATAAAAAGAATGAGAAAGGTCACAAATTATTTTTTTTTTAACCTTTCCCAGAGCCGTCCTAATTCCCTTTAAGGACAAAAGTGGGCTTCATACGTTACAAAGAGGAAATGTTTTTTTAATGACTTCCGTCCAATTCATATTAAACCCGGCATAATTATGTTCTGAAGAAATTTGAAGGTAAAGTGAAATACCGTAAAACGGGGTGAATAGAAACAGTTTTGGCACATTTTGCCCACATTTTCATCATACATCGCCAGTACAGTTTTGGCGCCATGAAATGTCCATTCATGTTACCTTTCTATAGACATATAAAAGAAATTCCTTCAATATCAGATTTAATTTTCATATGAAATTTTGTGACTCTTCCTATTCACAACACCCCAAACTATTACTTGTATACCAAGAAACTTAAATTTATTTGGGAAGGAGTCTTGATTATTATGTATCATTTTTGAAAAAAACAATGCTTTCACAAGCATCGGGATGCGTTATCATGAATTTAAATGAAAATGCCTATCTTTCAAATAACTATATCATGTATATACAGGCATCAAAACGGTACCGTGTGTTAGTGAAACTGGAATTTGTTTGAATATTATCTGCATCGATCGTGGCTTTAGAGCTGCTTGATTACAGAAATGATAGGGAAAAACAAGCATAAAAGTATCATAATTATTATTGGCAGTAAACAATAGCTGTTGGGTCAATGGAAGGAGGGGATGGGGTGAGGGGAATCATTAAAACTATAGTATTTGAATTTTCGTACTTTTGATTAATGGCCCCAGTTTTCAATGGATAATCCTATTCGGTATGTGTTTAGATTGATTTTAGATTTACATGTATTTAATAACTTATTGAGTGAAATAATATTTACCGAACTATGCCAGCCAGGATGTCGGGGCTCTTAAGGGGCAAGAAATGACTGTTCTAAAGAATGCCGGTTTTAGACTTTTCTATTATTCATATCATGACCTCGATCTATATCTAAAATATCATTATTACTGTGTCTGTGGTATACATGTGAGATGTATTTAGGTGCTTTAGGTATTTTGGCACCAGGAAGTATAGATCATAATTGCTTGGCAGTCTGTTCCTATATTCACCCCGGTTATTCAGGAAAAATATTAGAAAATAAGAAAAATGGAGGGAAAAAAATATGATAGACCCAATTGCAATCAAGTTTCCCGATAATTATATGCAAGCCCATATTTGTAAGGTCTTGATACAAAGTCTGATGATTCACTTCAGTAGGTCTGAACTCTGAAAATAGAATGAAAGTTTTGAACACATGTCAATTTTAAACATAGTTTAGGACACCTTATATTCAACAATGGGGTAAGTATTCATTGATTCCAATCATGTCAGTAATGATTGGACAGCCAGAGGTATATGGTATACATAATTAAAATAACTTAGATGAGTTTGCTTTATTACTTTGAAAATGAAATTACCATGAAAAAAATTTCCATTCTTTGTTCCTATTAATCCATGTTCCTATTCACCCCCTTTTTACGCTACTACCGGGGGGGGGGGGGGGGGGGGGGGTCTGCTCGCTATTCATAAGGACCGCTATTCATTTAGTCACGCGTTCTGGATAGCGGTCCTTATAATAGCGGTCCTTATGACTAGCGAGGTTACCCCCCCCCCCCCCCAACCACCAGGGAGGTGGAACCTCCCTGGTATCTACTGATGGGTGCTACGCACATGTATTCAAAAGAATGGCGAAATCGAGACAGAGAGGGCGACCTCCCTTTCTTTTGATTTCGCATTCATTTTAAAATTTGTATTTGCACCATATTGGCATTTGATCGAGTATTTGAAGTTATGATTTATTTCGAGTAAATTTTGCAGACCTGTCCGGTGGAATAATAAATAAAATATGAAGCAAAAGCTCAATCAAATTTTATCAAAACCTTGATTCATATGTTAAGAAAAGGGAATTTGGTTAACCCTTTCGAGACAATTGACCACATTTTGTGGTTTGGCTCAATAACATTTGATTCAGAGCTCTAAAAGATACATGTATACCAGATGCACGAGTAGAAAGAGCAAAGAGAGAGAGAGAGAGAGAGAGAGAGAGAAAGAAAAAATCTCCACACTCTATGTCCATTTTTTTTGCATGACCATACTGCATTTGATGCCAGGAATTGTAAAAACGAGATCAAGCTTTAAAACCTTAACCTTTAAATTGGCAACACATTGAGAGGTTCAAAATCATTGTGTTTTATCAAAATTGGCAGTTTTTTCAACCTTTCGACAAAATTTCAAATCATGTAGGCCTACATATATATTGTTTTCAAAGACATTACACCTTATTTGAACCATGTAGCATTAAAAGAAAATATTGTTGCCAATTTGAAGAACAAAATGTGATCAATTTAGCCTTTAGATAATTCCTGTCATTATCACATAGTTATACATGTACTCACAATTCAAAGCTAATTACATTGTATTGTTTTTCTACTTACTGTACCTGATGAAACGCATTCTGGTGCCCGATCGCTAGGAATGACAGATTTTGAATGATTTAATCTCTCATATTCTTATATAATCAATGCAAGAGAGCATATATGCATTCCTGTTAATTCAGATCGAGTTTCCTAATGCCATTTCTTTTTTTCTTTTTTTATTCTCTCTCTCTCTCTCTCTCTCTCTTTCATCTGGCTGTTTCTCCTTTCCTTCATTTCTCACCTCTCCTTTCCTTCAACTAAAAATAACATTCAAGTAATAAATTCATTTACGACTTTATTTACAAAATCCATTCATAACTGGTACAAATATTTTTTCCCTTATGACTGAGGATCATGATGACAATATCAATTTATCATTCAGGTGGATTTCTACTTGATCACTGTATACTTCATTTAACTGAAGATTCCAACTGCCTCCTGGAAAAGCAAGAGTTATCCAAGGTGGACCACAATAAACCAGGATAGGATATATTATCTCTTTCAAAACTTGCTGACAAGTTTATGTTTAAACGAAAAAAATCTCCATAGATTGTGCAGATACTGAAAGTACTGATAAAACCTCTTAACTTCTATTTCTGATAGTAGTCTACCCATCAGTCTCCACAATCCTTATTACTCAACAGGTGAGAAGAAATTACATGCTCACTGATATGTTTTCCCCCATTCTTCCTTCAATATTGTTTCTTCCTTTCAGTGTACAGTATATTCCATCATATAAAAAGTAAATAATCATTTAGGTTTCCCATAGCAAAATATATCTACATCACATATACAGAAAATATTTACAACATTAGTATAAGAAGTCTCTCTCAGTACATCTAGGCCTATTCAAAATAGTCCTGTGTGACAGTTTATCATCAGGGCCAAGCAAACTAATAGAAATTGCACATAAAAGATTAAAAAGAATTCAAATAAATCACATAATTCTCAGAGACTATGTTAATATCCCCAATTTTTGGCAAGGACACAAATGTGAGACCATTTGAAGACTGTGTAAAGCCTAACATGTGCAGAGAAGATTAATGTAAACATCTAAGTCATGAACAAGCACCTTAAAAAAAAACTATGCGAGAATGCATGACATGATTATATTAAAGAGGTATGTGACACAGTCTTTACAGGGCAGGTCCAGTGAAAACCATTAAAGATTGACAAATTGGCAACTCGGTCAGGAGTTAGTCGTACCCTCACAACTCGTTAATTTTTTTTTTTTTTACAATACAAATTCTCAAATGACCGAGTTGCCAATTTTCCCTAGTTTTTCATGTCATTAAAAAATTCATAACTTTCTTATTAGTGGTCCAATTATCCTCAAACTTTTTTTTCTGTTCTGTATGTCTGATTTTTCTGCTTCTATCAAAACCAAGTAATTCCTGGACCGGACGTGGCCTTTAATTCAGACCTGTTTTAATTGCAGTGGATTCATAGACGAAATCTACCCCGTAAATTCAATTTGTTGCTTTCTTGTAAGTTGTGATCTAACAATATAAAAGTCAGGGTTTTCATTGGGGGGGTAACCTCGCTAGTCATAAGGACCGTTATTCATAAGGACAGCTATCCATAAAGAGTGAATAAATGAATAGCGGTTTTGTACGAATAGCGGTCCTTCTGAATAGCGAGCAAACCATAGACAAATTTCCTTGCTATTCATAAGGACATCCATTCATAAGGACCACTATTCATAACTATTCATAACTATTCATAAGGACCGCTATTCATGGCGCGTGTTAAATGAATAGCGGTTTTCTATGAATAATGGTTCTTATGAATAGCGAGCGGACCCGTTTCATTGATTCTATAAATATGCACAATATCTTCCTACACTTTCAAACTGTCTATAATCAATATGAGTATTACATGTACATGTAAGGTAATTTCGAGCAAACAAGTTGCTTTATACATGTACATGTACATGTGTATATATTTATGAGCACTTCATAAATACCTACATGTTATTATAAATTAACCAAGGAGAGAGTGTCCACAGATTTTTTTTTTCATCACAACTGAAGGCTACTTTTTTCAAAACTAGATACAGCTTCCAAACATATTCAGAATTTAAAAATAAATTATTGTAAACATAAGATAAATCTGAAAAAGTATAAGGGGTAAACTGCATATGCATGTTTCTAGAGAAACACCAGAAATTTCTCGAATTTTTCTCTTTCTTTGAAGATTGTGCAGTTTGTAAATGCTATTACAAAAATAAGCCTTCAAGGTGAATAGAAAAATTTTCCCTTTAAAATAGTCTTTGACTGCTCTAATTACATCACATACAGTTTTCTCAAGCTTTCACATTGTCATTAAATGAGAATTTGTGTTTTTATGTAAAATACAGTGACCAAAGTGTGAGCTAGCATGATACATTTGAGCACATTATCACAGATTTACTGTGCAGACTTTCAAACGATTTGATGAGTTTCATCTGTAATATCCACAGAGTCAGAAGTGCAATGGGGATCGCCTGATCTCGATGCGGGTGAATACATAATAAAATTATCTCCTTTGTAGATCCAAATATAGGATGGTTACAAAAAAATAGTGAAAGCTGGCAAAGAAAGAATTAAGCAAATGCATTTCCATAGGACATTGCATTGTGCTGCATTAAACTTACATCGTTCTTCCATACAGTTATAATATCAGCTTTCAATGCTTAAAAGTCAAAGAAGTCTCTTCAAGCGCTGAAGCGCTACATCTCATCGTTGACGATGTGTATTTTCCGTTTTACGACTGTTGTTGTGTATTGATCTGCCTGGTCCAAGTTTTCTGCGTGTTGCTGCCCATGTCCGTCCAGCTGTACCGTATGCACATCCGATCTATTGACATGTTCGTCTGTTTCCACGGCAACTGGTGACAGATAGAGCTCAGGGTCCTTCACTACGCGGTCTTGTTCCATCTCCTCTTCAACGTCAAATGCCGGTGATGTGTTCATTGCATTACGTGCGTTTACAAAGATCTTTGGTGAGTGACTCTGCGAGATGTCCTCGTTCATTGGGATCTCAGTCGGCTCTTGAATATTAAGTAGTGTACGTGACGAACCTGTAGCACAGATAAAGTGAAAAAATTAGTTTGGAGCCTGTGGAGAATATCAATATGAGGGCAGTCACATCTTGAATTTTATCCATAATCATTTAACTTTCCTAGAAGTGTGTATTTAATTATCGTGAAATAAACTCTTCCTAAAAAAAAAACATAACTTTGCAATTGCAAACTCTGATGAAGTGATTTCAACACATTTTGCAATATTCAAAACGAAATTTAAAAAATCAAATAAGGACAGATAAATCAATGGTATGTAATCTGCTGATCATACATTCTGCAGTCATGGAATATTTCTAGCTAGATTTCTTGTCTAAGGAACATGTATTAACATTCCAAAAGTCAGTCACCAATTTCCAACATTTAGAAAGCATACCCTTCAAGAAATCAATAAACAAGCATTTCGCATTGTGAAGCTTTGCGTTAAGACAAGACGGTAAGTAGTCCAGCTCAGTTCATCCCTTCCCTAGTTCCCCCTTCTCTGATCAACTTTGTAGGTATGGTGTTCAGACATTTGTTTCGGACTTTATTTCGTCATAGATATAGGGTCAGGGTTGCAATTTTGGTTTTAGGTTAGGTTTAAGATACAGTTGAGTTCTGGTCATGTGATTACATTGTGAAAGAAACTGTCTCAAAGCAACTGGGAAAGGTTGATCATGTCTACATAAGAATTGATGTGTACTGTGAGGTTTTGGAATCATCAAAATAATAAGAAACTGACCAAATCTCGCTGAAAGGCACATGGACTGCACACATAAATGGGTATATGGGACTGTACACACATGTAGCATGGATGTTCACCCTAAACAGCTATTTTGTGTCATATTTCAAATATGAGGGCATTTGAAGAGCAATCCTTTTCAGGGGAAATGTCTACTATGATGTTCTTCCAAATTGACATACAAGGAATGAAAAACCTCACAAATGATTGTTCACCTTTCCCAGTACTTAACCTTTTCCTTAAGGGTTAGGGTCTTTTAGCATATATGTAGTGTTTGGTCTAGGGTTGAAGTTAATGGAATGCGATAGTGTAAGATATGGACCGTGAAGCAACTGTCACCGAAGTAAATATTGCACAAAGTGTAGGTATTGCTTACCTTTGACTGCAGATGAGCCAAGGCTGGCAGAGTCTCCATTGAATGGGTTGTATCTTGGTGCAACCAGGAGGGCAAAGGACATCAGAAGAACCTGTGTGATGAAAATATAAACGAGTTAGCTACTTATCTGTCACCACAGAAGGAGCCAAATCCAGATACAATCATGTTTATAGGGTTATTCACAGATAAAATAAAATGGAAAGATATTGATTTATAGTGAGAACAGCAACAGAGGACTGATCATACAATATCTAATTGACAAATGATATGAAACAGGTCTAAGATTGCAGAGTGAAAATTATTCTTTTGTCATGTTTCCAATGTAATCAAAATCATAGAAAGTAACAGTCAACATACACTGGTCTGTACATGTTAAAGTTTAGATTTGCTTTCCAATTCCCCAACCTCAATAAAAAATGAGAACATTGTTTTGCATGTGAAAATGAGCAAGGCTGTTTGGCAATATGCATTGCCATAAATGTATAACAAACATGCACATACCGTCGTCACAAAAACTTGTCTCAATCCTTGTACCAATATAGCAACAATTGTGATAAAGAAATGAAAAAGACTGAATAAATTAAAATAGAATTAAAAACATATCTGAGAAGCACTTTCTCAAACTTACCATGACACAGGTTCCTGCCTGTGCTGTTTTGCTAGTGGTCTTAGAAACAAGACTCTGGAGTTTCCGCAGCTGACTTAGAAGTGATCTGGAAGCAGAAAACAGGAAAGATACATGGGAAATGCCCAATTAGGTCATGACTTGCACAGATCATCATGATTGTCTTTCAAATACATGCATTTGTTTAGGAGTACAGTAGTTTTAACAGTAATAAATGACAAATAAGCACATGTATAATCGCATACCTTGAACAAATTTAGACATGAAAATCCTCAAAATTGACAAGGAGCCAACAGTCAGCTTACTCGTGGAAACCACTAATGAATGACCTGTCATGTGATTAAGTGGCTCCAGTATGCACCAATGATTTTACATGATTATGATTCCTTTCCTCAGCGACGATGTCATACTTGGTTATACAGTAGTTTCAGAAGAGGGAGGAGATGCTTTCAATCTTGGGGTCAGACTTACTGATTAGAGCTCTCCAACGCCTGGACTTTCTTCTGGAGTTCCCTGTTCTGCTTGGTGCACATGGAGACCCTGTGCTCCAGGCCGTCCACATACTCCTTCTTCTTCTTCCTGCTCTCCTGGGCGGAGGCCTTGTTGCGGATCTTCCTCCTCACCGTCTTGAGACTCCTCTCCTCCTCCTGATGGTGAGAAAGTTAAAGTGTAAGAACTGGAAGGTGTGCACAACTTTACAGAAATAGAATTAGGCTTCATCCATTTTGTAATCTGCAAAGGCATTCTAAAGAGCTGATTAGTACTAAAAAGAAGTCATAGAATACCATTAGCGTGATTAGCTTAAGATTTAAAAAAAAAATAATGAAGCAATAAAATTTAACTTTGAGAGATTTTCACTTCCTACAATAACATGGTTGATGTATTCAGTAACTTCATGCATAAACCATGGATAGAGTTTTGAAGTGATTCTCTTTTCCCCATACAAGACGCTTATTATTAGGGCTAAATGTGGGTAAATATATATTTTATAATTTCCCCCAGAGCCTCCATGTTTTTCCATACACAGACACCAACACACATACAATGTACAAACCAAATGTAGGAACAAATACAAATCTAGAACAGCATACAGAGGAGTGGCAGCAAGTACAAATATAAATTGATTGGGTAATTAGGTCCTGTATTTACCTTTGTAAGGGGCACATCTGTCGGGAGAGTAACACTCATATCTTTCAGCAATCTCTTCTCTTCATCAGTCAGGACAAGTATGGGAAATGCCTGTCAAGATAAGTATGAAAGAAATAATTTTAATGGCATGACAAAAAATGAAAGAGTAATACTATGCAAGGTACTGCTACAGCTCTCTTTCTCTCTCTCTTTCTCTCTCTCTCTACTCTGATGTAAAGCTTGCTGCAATATTTTTTTTTTTTGAACATATGAAATATTGAATGTAAAGATAGTGCTGTGAAAGTTTTACTTAAAAGGAACAAATAATTTCACATCTTAATCTTTAATGGGCAATTTTGATGAAAATATGAGTACTAGCAAGTAAGATAAATAAATGTAAATGTCACCAACACAATTTGGAAGCACTTTACATGTTTACTGATTTATAGAATATCTAGAAGTGGCCAAAATTAAAAACAAAACTATACATGCACATTGTGTGTCTAATCAAAAATTTATTTCAAAAGATATATTGACATGAATTTAATTAAGTTGACAAGTATTTATAAACACAATACATACATGATCTTACTGTGGATTAAGCCAATATGAGAAAAGTTTCATAGAGCGATTGTGACATGTCTTACCTTTTCTGAGATAGAAACGTCTTTCTGAGTCATTGGTAAGATGTTCGTGCTTGAACCAGTAGGTGATGAGGAGATACTGCTGGGGAAAGCTGTCGTTGGAGGTAAGGACAAAACAATTTATAATCATCTGGTTGCAGAAAATATCAAAATGTGGTAAAAAAAATTATAAGGATACATTTGAGAATTACTTGCAAAATATTCAATTCATGGATTTGTACAAGTTGATGCCAATTTTCTTTTCCATGTGATATATATCTGTATTTCAAAATTTCAGATGCAGGTCTTGCATTATAACAGTCATGTTTTTTATGCAATATTACACTTTTGCAAATGTAGTAGTGGTAGTAGTAGACTTTATCGGATAACTTGCTTAGCACAAGGCTACTCTGCCACAAGTTCCAACACTTCATCAATACGTTAACAAGTACATATAGATCTTACAATTTTGTTAAGAAAACATGATAGTAGTCCTGGTCATTTTAGTAATTAAACTTAATGACAAAGTTGTGTTTTAAACAACTGAGATTAGTTCCCATTTTCTCATTCCTTCCAACATCCTTGGATACATGAACCTCTTTTCATATTGGTCTGTTCATTTTTGCTCATGAACAGAAAATGGATGTAAAAGATGCTTTTGAGCTGTGCAGCAGGGAAAAGCATAATTGGTCTCTATAACAACAAAATAAATGTTGAGGAACTTTCTACATGTTTGACATTTGTAATTACACTGAAGTTGAAAAACTCATACAAGGAAAATGGCAATCTTAATGTCACATAACGTAACATTTCCATTGCTACGGTCTCTACCTGCATCGGTGAGACTGTCAGGACTATCCATACTGATACTTTCAACCGCTGTGGACGTCACTGTGTCTGTGGTCAACATGGCATCGGACCCCACCAAGAAAGTAGACATGTCCACCATATCAAGGGTCAGGTCATGCTGTGAAAGGTCATCGGTCACATGACCTTCGCCCTCGTGGCTGCTGGCAGGTGACCTCTGGTCATCGGATATTCCACTGTCGCTGTTTAGGGGGGACCTGAGGGGGAAGTCTGGGGAGGGGACGGAGTGGATGCTTGTTTCTGTCTCGTCTGCTTTCAACAGACCTTCTAGAATGTCACCATCGCTCTGAAGAAAAAAAATACGTCATGTGAGAGATTGACAATGGTTGATGTGGGCCAATGGCAATTTGCCCATGAAACTGTAAAAAGAGTCTTTGTAAATGAAAACCAAAGTCTTCTGTCAATATTTTAAAGTACTGTCACAGAAGAAAGTAATATCTGTAGTTCTACAGGTAGCTCATTTACATTACAATTGCAGAAAATAATTCAAATCACTATGAAATGCTCAATCACTTATTACTACATGTATTAAACAAAATTACTCTGAAACAAAAATTGTGCCAAGAGATACATGTACAAGTACCAATAGTATAAAGTTATTTGCAGGTTTAATTACCGTATTTCATTTTTGAACCCTTCTAAACACCACAGTGAAAATGAATTGTACAACTAGATTTAGGAAGGCAAAAACCAGAAGAAAGTCGATTCCTTTCTCTAAATGAACTTGTTTTGTACCTGACCCTTTTCCTACCTCTTGGATACATTCTAACAAAATTGGTTCTCCTCTTCAACTAAGTTCAACATCAATTCATGATGCAAGACTGTAAATGTCAAAATACAAGGCTCGTAATAAAATAAGATGCGGCATGCCAGACTTAACCTGTACCCACTCACACTTATGCAAGGTTATTGGAGATGACCTGTACCTACATGTAGTTTAAATGACTTTTGTTCATAAAATCTGTAGGCCTATCTCAGAATCAGATTGATATTTACCAAATCAAATGAGTTCGAGAAGGAAAGGCCACCATCTTGACAATCTTGGACCATATCCAGACTGAAGATCATGTCGTCCGAGAGGATCGCATCTTTGCCGTTGAACAAGAGGTCCAAATCATCAGAGGTGGATAGTCTCTCTTGTCTTTGAGACATCTGTCCCAGTTGCTCGATACCAGTAGACATGGCAGGATCAGTTTGTGTCGATTCCTTAATGGAGAAATCTTGATGTCCAGAAGAGAATGAAGATGAATAAATAATGACTTCACAAATGAATATTCATGATATTTATTCATTCCTTCATGATATTCAATTAGGTTAGGACTCATTCAAGCAACTGGTTCAGTGGTCAGATGATCACTGATGATTCTCTAGTCCTAGTCCTACTACTCCTAGCCAGTGCAGTGATTGTGGGGATTTGAAGTTTCAAAGTTTCCAAAGAAAAATCCAGTCTTAAATTTTCTTATCATAAGATAGTAAATAAAACAAAGTTTTGAAAGACAGCTCACAACATGAGACTCATTTAATGCAAGCATCACCAACCATTCATGCATCAATGATCAAATCAATCATGTCAATTCATGAATTCATTTCACATTTTCGATACAGACATGACAGATGTAGACGAGTCTAGATCTATAGTAAATATCACAGATCACAGCAGCAATGTGAACTATAATCTTTGCTAAATTATTCACTGCAAATGGCACTGCCTGGCTTGAATGGATGGTATTGCATGCAGATGAAATTGTAAAATTTACATGCAACTCGACCCACTCAATGCAATGCCAATGGCAATGGCCAATGGCAATGCGCATTATTTATAGGCCTGGCAGTGGCATGGCAGTGACATATTCTTGCGTAATTATCCCTACTACGATCCGTACTGAGTGTTGTAAACAACATACCGGGAATCTAAGCCAATGTATGAAGTTGTAGTCCCACGTTTCTTCTATAGAACTCGAGCAGCAAATGCGAAATTCAACCTTAAACTTCTGTGACCAGATGCTGAATGAGAACAAGCGTAAACTGTATGTGGTTTGTGAGTTCTATAAATAGACTATTGCGTCAGGTTCCAGCGTGGCAGGGTTGACGTCGTGAAAGTAGTCGTTAATATAAAACTCTTTAATACACTTATTTGCATTATTTTAAAGAAAAATGTTATTCTACAACACTCTTCGAATATAGAGAATACTTTATAAATTTATGAAAGTATTATTTAATCATTCATTTATTTCAAATGCACACTATCACACAATTTTTTACGTAAATTACAAAAATTCAAACATAAAAAATGTCTCTTTATCAGACTAATATAATTCACGAGACAAATAGACTGAGCTCCTTTATCGTTAACTTTGTCTTCGTTTCGGTGCAGCATACTATTGCGGAGATACAATACCAGTCTGATATATTGACATTGACGATCCGTTGCGGACCAAAACAAACCCAAATCGCGGGGGTTTACCTCGTAAATTCCTTTGGTCATACTCACCCAATCAACAGTAGGACACGTCATGAAAACTACTCGCGGGGGAGTGGATTGGGCCTATTATTCTTTTTGGTGGGTGCAAGGAAGCATTCACTGGGAGGGACCACTGACACTACTAGTTTCCAACTTCTTAATGTTTGCGACCCTCTTTTTCTTCTCACAAAGAATATTATTGAAACCTTTATGACTTCAAATTTTCAATAAGCCTGCAGCCCCCAAATTAATTAAGTATTATCTATTTTTTGCATGAACTTGGCAAGAGGATTGTTTGTAGGTTTTTTGAGAGTCTATTTTTAAATTTTATTTTCTTTTCTTTTTGAAGGGCGCTTGGAGTTGGAGCTTAAAATAATGGACGGATGGTTGGGAATTGGGTGAAGACATTTTTTTTTTTTACAGGTAATTGTTGGTTAGTTTCTAAACTTTTCAGAGTGGCCGAGGCCGAGGCCAGTCTCTTTGATCAGTTTCAAGCAAGAGGTAAGACCCGTAGGCGTTATTGGCATATGGAGGGAGTGGTGCCTTTAACCGAATATCATTCAAGTTTCCAAATTCGTTTGATACTTCCCCCCCCCCCTTTTATTTGTGGTAAAAATGTTCATACTTTTTTGGGTCGCTGCCTAAATATGAGCAGAGGCGGCGGAACGTGGAAGTGGAGGTATACCTTTTGTCCGCAAAATACAACAGGTGCCCCTCCCCGCTTCCATTGTCCGAGCCCGACGTTCTACCGCCTCTGAATATGAGGTGGTGTCACCCAAATACAGGAACTCCAAAATTATTAGGGGAGTGCTGCAGCCGCCCCCCCCCCCCCCCACCTCGTACGCTGCACATAGTCTTTGCCACGGTATAGATCTTTATATTTATCTCTCTCTCTCTCTCTTTAAAGACACTTCAGGCAATAATAACTTCAGCACCAAAAAACAGAAGGGAAAACACACCAGACGGTGGCCGATTCTTAGCCTACAGAGTTTTGTCATCCATCTCAAAAGTGCAACTCAAAATCACGAAAACCATACTATACCACTCGGTGGCAGCGGAACAGCGGTAGTGAGGAGATGGGGGTGGTGGGCCCGGGCTGAGGCATGATGGGACTCACCCCACGCCTTTTTCCAAAAGCAAGAATGGAGTGCCCCTCCTATATAGTTCCGAGTAAAATACATGCCTTTCCCCAGCTAGAATAAGTTTCCCTCGATCACGGGGTAAATGGCCCCTTATTCGTGTTAAGTTGTTATTTTTCCATCACAGGAGGGGCCATGTAATGAGCATATAGTAATTGAAAAACGGGCTAAATGAAAAAAAAATCACCTCGGTCACCATGCGTCCCAGTTATCTGGCCATTCCAAGCGACAGGAAATGCAAATGAAGAGAATTAGTGGGCTTAGTGGGTATGTAATCCAGAGGCAGATCCAGGATTTTGTGAAGGAGGGAGGGGGGGGGGGGGACAATATTCAGAAACTTTTCTGACAAGCAAAACAAACAACAACAAAAAAATAGAAGAAGGAGAAGAAGAAGAAGAAGAAGAAGAAGAAGAAGAAGAAGAAGAAAAAAAAACGGTTATCACGGTTTTTGAATGGGTTTTCACTCCAAAATTCTCTAACAAGCCCCCCCCCCCCCCCCAAAAAAAAAAAAAAAAAAAGGTTATCAACGTTTTGGGTGTCATTTTACTCCCTAATTCCCTGACAAGCCAGGGAAGGGCCTGGATATTAAAATCAGATCTCTTGCTTTGCGCTCAAAGAGTGCAACAGCGCCCTCAAAATTATTTGTGATGTCATCTTAATATTCTAAACGGGGTTTGCGGAAAGGATTGTCATAAAAAGTTTAAGTTACAATGTGGTAAAACTCAAAACGAAAGAAAACAAAAGTTACGGGATCTTCAAGTCTTATCTGCGAAGTCATTCATTGTTTGGACTTCATTACTTCTCCAAAAAAAATAAAGTTATTGCACTTTTATACATACCTTTCGGCCTGTCTGATCAAAGTTCAAGAGACTTTATGAGCAATAAGCAAATTATTGGAAGGAAGTACTTATGGGCATAGTGAATTTTATGATTGTATACATGGAGGGAATAGGTTTTCATTTTTTCCAAGGGTCTCCCACGCTGACAAATAATAAACAAACGATAATGCACCAGATGATACTCTTGAATAGCTTGATGGATGTGTTTCTTGCTTGAAAATGGGCAAGTCATGTGTCTTCAACATAAGCACATATAGGAAGGAATAATTTTAAGACTATAATTGTTTCTTTTCATATAGAGAGAAGAGATGGTGATTGAGAAAGGGGAAGGAAAAGGATGGAAAATATATGAAAAGGAGAGAGGCATAGGGGAATAGGAAGGGATGGAGAGAGAGAGAGAGAGAGAGAGATAGAGAGAGAGAGAGAGAGATACTGTCCTGATATCTGTACACGATAATTTTGTGATGTGGATTCCCGTTCTTTAGCACCATTCTGCACCACGTACAGTTCAGTGTTAAAGGGGAATGAAACCCTGGGGACTTTTCAAACTTACATAACTTTCTCATTTCTTAACCGATTTTGATGGAACTTTTTAAAATTGCTTTTCTCTATCCTCTCTTTTCATTGAAAATGACTTTTCTGCAGGGTTTCATTCTCCTTTAAGCATGGTCCCTCATCCATAGGCTTAGTCGTAGTTAGCTTTTCCATTTTTCTTCTTCAAAAAGTGGGGGGGGGGGGTCTTTCATAATCAATAGGGACAAAAAGAAAAGGGTCCACATGTCATGTATCAAGAGAAGTAATGTTAATAATCAACAAACAAAAGATTTTCAAAAGTACTTGTCGTAGGAAACAAAATGCATGTGTGTGGGGGGGGGGGGGGCCGCTGGTAGCGGGGACAGCGGGGGCTCAGTTACTGGCCCTGCCCAATCCCGCTACGTCAGCGGCGCTATCTTAATTGTTGGTGCAATGAGTAAATACTAAACCAAAGTTTACCAAACGTATACACATTTTCTTATCTATCTGCCTAATACCTGTTATCCTGTTGTTCATTAACTATTCTACAAGGAAGAAGCACAATGTCACATACATTCTGAAAATACTCCATTTTTATCGCATGCAAAGGTTACTGTGTATACCAAAGTAAAAACAACTTCTGCGAGAACAACATATAATCTGGCCTGGAGGAGGTACTTTCCGTATGATTTATATATCTACAAATATTGCATGCGGATGACAGGGGCCATTAAGGATGAACATTAGTCTGGTTTCGGGACACGTCTCACTTTGTCACCTGATTTTTGATTAAATATTGTTAGTCAACACTGCAAAAGGCTCGTCATTGTCGTAATACGACGAAGGTACAAGATCTCGTGACTCTGTGATAACTCCTTGTTGTAATCGACTTCGACCTGTGGTCCTGTGCATTATCGGAAGGATGCAGAGTGTGTGTCGGGCAAACATAATTTTATAGCAGTACTACTAGCTATAGAGCTGGTATACGATATACCAGGGAAGTGGGTATACTATTGGCGAAGCCCTATGAACGGTGAGTTATAATTATATTGATAAAACTTCAGTGTAAGATTTTGTAAAGCCAGGTAGGTGGCGTAGAGATTTAGAGAGATGAATAGGCTTATATTTTGATTATGAGGGAAAATGTTAGCTGGCCTGTATGGCATAATATTATTAGTGGCAGACCCAGGAGGTAAGGGGATGTACCCCTTCCAACAAAACCCACTGAGAGAGAGAGAGAGGGGGGGAAGAAGAAGAAGAAGAAGAAGAAGAAGAAGAAGAAGAAGAAGAAGAAGAAGAAGAAGAAGAAGAAGAAGAAGAAGAAGAAGAAGAAGAAGAAGAAGAAGAAGAAGAAGAAGAAGAAGAAGAAGAAGAAGAAGAAGAAGAAGAAGAAGAAGAAGAAGAAGAAGAAGAAGAAGAAGAAGAAGAAGAAGAACAACAACAACAACAACAACAACAGCAACAACAACAAAAACAACTTAAGAAGAAGAAGAAGAAGAAGAAGAAGAAGAAGAAGAAGAAGAAGAAGAAGAACAAGAACAAGAACAACAACAACAACAACAACAACAACAACAACAACAACAACAGCAACAACAACAACAAAAACAACTTAAGAAGAAGAAGAAGAAGAAGAAGAAGAAGAAGAAGAAGAAGAAGAAGAAGGAGAAGAAGAAAAAGTAGAAGAAGAAGAAGTAGAAGATTAAGAAGAAGACAAATTATGAGATTCTGGTCTTGTATTTTGGAAATTCTCGTGGGATGGGGTTGCTGCATATGCCCCCTCCCCCGCTGCGCCGTACACCTATACTATGCCGCTTATAATACCCCATGATGTAAAATCATCTGATCCTAGCAAATATTTATTCATGAAGATTCCAGAACCTTGAACTCTAACAATGTTTTATATCAGCGCATGTTACTCGGAAGAGATCACCCAGATACAAAGTTCGTTAAATATCTCAGAATCATACTCTAGATAAGATAAGATAAGATAAGATTTATTTCCAATTCAATTCAAACATAAAAATACAAAGGTAACATTCGATATAACCACCCAAAAACACGTACAAATCAGCGGATGTGTACAATATAACATTAAGGGGAAACAATTAAAAGGAGTAAAAAACAAAAACAAAACAAAACAATAAAAAAGACAGTAATTGATCGGAAACTGGTGTACGCGAAAAGCCAAGACATGGCTTTGTAAAATGCATATACCAAAATGATATAAATTCAAAATTGTCAATAAAGCAATAGATAACAATAAAACAAAAGCGACAACAAAAATAGATATTTAACAACGATGAAGATTCGCAGTAAAATGATCTTCAAAAAAAATGCACTGATTTTCACAAACAATAACAGAGGATAAAATAATGTTGCATAATATATTAAAACACTAAATTGCGACTTTATAAGCAACAATTTATTTTGCATTCAGTGAGTCTGTATGTATTTTCACTGAATGAAATTCCTAATTAATGTTTTAAATTGGGGGACCCAAGCTACACCGCGGCGCGCCGGCCACTGATTTAATGGTATAATTTATATCGGACGAAGAGCTCGGGATAGTATTAGAAGGGTCGATCATATCATGTTTTCCTCATATTCTGTTTTCACTCTTATTTTAATCCACCCCCATCTCTCTATCTATCCCCGTTTAAATTCTTGTTGCCAATTAATATAAACGATCACGATTTCGTCAGATATATAGCCATAAAGACAATGACCTTTTCAACAACGTTAGGATTTGGTCCAAAAGAAATCCGGAGTTGTACATTGCAACTGAATATACCATTATAAAAAAAATGGCTAAAATTAGTTTAAAATTATTATTTTACCATGCAGTATACAACTTGCTGAAGATCACATCCACAAAAAGCACCAACCCACAACATTGGGCCTCATGCATGTGTTCTATAATTATTATCAGCTTTTACATATTTTCCATCAGATCGATTTTTTACAGACATTAGCTACGTTCATACGGGACTCGTGGTTTCGAAACTTTAAGTTAGCGCAACTTTAAGTTAACGAAACCACGACTCCCTAACCGCAACGAGGGTTCATACGAACCTGAAACAACGAGCTGTAATTATAGGGCACACACGAGTAATTCATCCGCTGCCGATGAATTTGGGACTAGCGTAAGTAAGATGACGTAATGGTAGCTGATCAAAAATATTCATATTAAATTGAATACTTGTCGGCTGTAAATCTTTTCAAGAGAAATGGTGTTTGGAAGTCAGATTCTTTCATATTTCACCCCTATCTGGAATCTTGGACGCCTTTGGGTATTTTAGAGGAATTATTTGATCTGCAGTGCATTTCCACTGTTCACAGCAGTGAAAAGTCGTAGTTCGTGATTAGCCTCGTTTCAGCCTTCACAGTATTTGATGTAGCCGTTTAAGTGCCAAAATAAAGTACCTAATTTTGTAGTACCATCAGTGTAGTTGCTACTCTGTCAGTTAAAACAATTTTTGTAGAGAGACTATTTAAATATGAATTTTTGATGTGCTTCAATTTAACACGTGTTACTATGGGGGCCCGAATTACTCGTGTGTGCCCTATAAGCCGAGCGATCGTCGTGATTGACCCAGGAAGTAGATACTACCGATTGTATGTAGAGTACACAATACAGATCCTGTGTTCATAATGTGTGCGAAGGGTATGACCCGGAAATTTAACATGAACAGCAAGGACCAAGGTCATCCTAAACCACAAGCCTGCGAAACTTAATTCCGTTCACATGGTGCGAAACTCCGACGGAGGACCACCTACTGCTCGTGGTTTCGACCAGTAAGTAAACTTAAAGTTTCGAAACTACAAGTCCGTTCATACGGTCTGAAACTACAAGATAACTACAAGTTAACTTAAAGCAGGGGCGGCGCTACAGGGGGGCAGAGGGGGCGACCGCCCCCCCTATGATTTTTCAAGTAGTGAAAAAAGAAAAAAAAAAGAAGAAAAAAAGAAGAAAAGGAGGAAGAAAAGGGAAGAAAAGGGAAGAAAGAAGAAAGAGGAGTATGAAAAAGAGAGGTCTTAAACATATAACTCTATATTACCCCTGTTATTTAATGGAGAAAAAATATGACGCCATCTTTAGGTCGTCTTGCCCCTCCTATCAAAATACCCTGGCGCCGCCCCTGACTTAAAGTTTCGAAACTACAAGCAAAACTTAAAGTTTAGCTCCCGTCGTGTGAACGTAACTTTTTTTTCACAGAATCGTATTTTTATGACATTACCAGAACCCCAGAGTATACCTTTGACAATCTGATTTATTGAGGAATTTATTTTATCATGTTTTCAATCCTTTTCAGCCTCTCGAGTGATGGCTGATATCATGAAGGCTGGGATAATGAGTATTTTCAACGGGCTTCATAATGAGGGGAACAGTTCCCCCACACCCCCAAATATTCAACTAACAGAATCAACAAACTGTACCCGTGGGCCCGATTGGACACTCTTCATTCACTGCTGTATACCACCTTCGGTAAGACAACAAGAAAAACAGGGGGCATGGGGGCATTGTCCCGGTATCCCTCTCCGGTCAAGGCCTTTATAACTTCAAGTCAGTTGATTTAGAAATAGATGTAGAGATATATACTTATATATTATAACACAAAATCTGCACGTATGCTAAACAGCAAGTCGGGGGGAAAAGGATTTGTTTTTAAAGATCTCGCCAATGAACTTTGAATTATTCAGAAATGAAAGATTACTTTAAGGAGAAAATAGATTTCATAAACTCATTATCATTATCATTATCGTTATTGCTATTATTTTTATGATTTTTTTTTCTTTACAAAGAACAGGGTTTACCCTTTTGTTTAAATCATTTTTCTTTGTTTGACATAGCTACAGACGCCTGACTATCCCTGCCGGAATGAACACAGTGTCCCACAGTGTGTTCACAGTGTGAAACACACTGTGAAATCATCTGCACACAGTTAAATTCGAGCGTTTTAACATTGTGAATCACATCTTCACAGAGTCGACTATGTGAACACACTGTGAACACACTGTGAACACAATGTGGGACACTGTTCTTTCTGGCAGGGATACCTCTTCTTCAAAAGTGGAAAGTGAATTAAACACTACAATTTCATAATTAATTGAAAAGGGCAAACGTTTTTGTTTTAAGCTATTATGTTTTAAATATAATATAATATGCAAATATATAGGCCTACTTAGTTAGAAATTCTTTATCATGAAAATAAAATTATATAATGTTTAGACTGAAATCTAACAAAGTTTTGAAGTTATAATGTGACTTTTCATGTGCGTCAAGAAAAACAAAAGAGAAAAGAATAATTAGCTCTTCTGAGTAAACTCTGATGTACTGAATCTTGATGTTAAACACATTTTTTTTCTTCAATTATTCAATACCAGGTGATCATACTCCTCATTCTGAGCTTCTTCGGGAAGATGTACAACTATCGTCTAAGATCACTTTTTGGCATCAAGCAGCTCGCGGTGGTCTTGTAAGTAAATCATCCATAATAACAGTAATAACAAATATAACTGCAGGAGCAAAAATAAACCGTTTTCTTTCCAAATTTGTTTGGATATTGTATTACTTAGCTTTACCTCGTAGTGGTGAAATAATTCCATAGAACATGAGCCGAACCAGGATGTTAAACGTGCGAAGTGGTATGTGTGTGTGTGTGGGGGGGGGGGGGGGGGGGGGGCTTGTAAAGAAGATCTCTATAGTCCTTGATGACCTATGCTTCTCCATATTTGGCACCACCACTGATCTTAACAGTGATAAAGTTAGTTCAGATTAGAATAAATGGGTTTCAGTTTCTATTTGTTGCATAAGTAAGTGCCATACAGAATCCCTTCAACTTATTTCATGTAGGGGCCTATACATGGTATGTTTTCAATGAGCAGTAGAGATTAAAGAAGCAAAAAAAAATTTTTTTTTTCAAAAGATGGGTTAAGAAAACTAGTTTGGATGTTTAGAGAAAGAAATACACGACAATTCCAGTAATGATAGAAAAACAACCAGAAACTGATCTGTGTAACAAACTCTTTTTTTTTCTTCAGTCCAATCAACCTTCTCGACGACCATGAGCATCGGTGGTCGCACGCCTTGGCCTTCGGCGCGACGGCCTCCATCATCTTCGATCTGTTTTCAGGAGAATTCACCAGTCTTTATCTTCCAACAGCTGATGAAGTGAAACCATGGGAAAAAAGTACGATTAGATTTATATTACTTAAGATTTCATATTCTAATGTTTCTCCAAAAAAATAAGGACAATTTATTGTAATGTGTGAAGCGGTCATAGGGTGAGAATGATTTAACTATTTGTTAATACATAATTTGCTCATTAGGAATTCATAAAACAAGTAGATGTAGTTTACAGTGCTTATTTTTTTTAAAAGAAAGCAAATTTAGTAGTCCCAAAAAGCTAATAATATCATGTCTGACAGCTGTTGATAAAGAAACACCTCATTAAAAAAAAAATGTTAACAATTCCAGATCCTTGTATTTTGCTCTAGATATATTATTATTGCAGGCGTCTATAATTCCAACGATATCATACTTTTATTGCCATTTATACAGTCAAGCCTCTCTATTAAAGCCATTCAAGGGAACATAAAACGTGGCCACAATAGACAGGTTGCATTTCTATATAGACAAATTCTACAGCTTATATTTCTTTCCAGATAATGATTGGCAGATGGCCTTTATCATTATGGGCGATTCCACGGTTACTCACGTTACATTCTGAGAGGTTTTGAGTTACCTCTTAAGCTCCTGTTCTTATAATACAGGTCTTAGTTAATTGAGGTGTAGTTACAACAATGCACACATAGTACCTAAAGACAGTATCAAAACTTCAGAAGAAGAAAACTTTCTGCCAACCCTGCAAATGTTTGGTTACTCACGTTACATTATAATACAAAACTGTAACGTGAGTAACCGAACATTAATTTTGCAGGGTTGACAGAAAGTATGTTTCTTCGTCTGAAGTTTCGATAGTGTATTTAGCTACTCTAATATATGTGTGCATTGTTGTAACTTAAAACTCATTTACCTAACACCTGTAGTAATAGAACAGGAGCTTAAGATGTAACTCAAAAACTCTCAAAATTTAATGTGAGTAACCGTGGAATTGCTCTTGTCACGGTTATATATAGAAACGTAGCTATAAAGACGTTGCTTATCGTCAAAGTATTGAGCGTATGCAGAATTACAGAAAAATAAATGAAAATGAAAAGGAACCCTCAGAAATCGGGATGCACCATTGCTTATAAATTTTCCGCTGACGCGTGATGGTTCCGTGCTAGGGAAGTGCATGGTTTGGTAAGCGGGAGGTGCCGGGTTCGAAACCCAATCGGTGCACTAGTGCCCTCATTACCAAGTCCCTCGAAGATGACATAACGCCGTATGTCCCCTGGTTGCTTACCTATACTTGCTTCTCAACAATCAGATTAAATCATAACCCACTCTCTCCTATCCATTTTATCTTTCAGTTTTTCTAGGGGCCGTGGCTACATTCGAGCTCGGTACGGTCCTGTTTCCTTTCTTCGCCTGTATCTCATCTCCATCCGTCCTGGTTGGATCTCTCCTCGGGTTTATCTACGTAGCCATCTGGTATGGGATGATGCAAATGATAGACAAAGCTGCTCAGGGGCATTTCTAGAGGGGGAGGGGAGGGGGGGGGGTTGCAAAGGCTTACCACAACTTACCACAATTAAGGAGGATATTTTGTGTGTGTACTTGAGTTATACCAAAAATTGGTTTTCAAGGGAGGGGGGGGGGGGGGGTAAGCGGGTTGTTCCCCCTAAATCCACCACTGGGGATGACACCCCCCATTCAAAGTTTCTGTCAAGAAATTTGTATCTCTTTGACGCTTGTCAGCATACCTGGAAATCTCAGGACATGCTTTTGTCCTTTTAGGAAAATTAAACAAATTTTATTTATTTATTTTAATTTTTTTAATTTTTTATTTTTTGTTGTTGCATGTTCCAAAACATTTGACTTTTTGGCAAATCATTTTGGTCTTAATGCCCATTTAAATATGTTGTAGTGACTCCATCTGATGTATTCGGATTTATGCATATTTTTTCTTAGAATTCCATTTCTATGAATGGAATTCACCTTAAATATATTACTTGTTGCAGTGTAAGGAAAATTTCGAGCAAAGATTCCTATTCCGACTCACCCTGTTTTTGGAAAGTAAATGTGAATGAATTGGTAAGCTGGTTTATTGTCATAATAATTATGGAACTCACTTTTCGTTTCTTCCTGATGTGTTATCGTTGCAACTCAAAATGTTTTATATGATCTCACATAGTATAGTATAGTATTTTGCATTTTTCCTTTCGGTATTTTTCAATGTTTGTTTAAGGTATTCAATAATGCAACATAAATTTACGGTCATTATAACCATGATCATTATATTTATTTTAAAAAATTTGGTTCCATTGTTGCTTCAACGCCGTTATATCGATAGAACTTTAGGTACACAAAATAAACTTTCTGACAAAAGTTTGGAGGGGGGGGGGGGAGTCTGCAGCAAAATTATATAATATAAGGGCTATGATCATTGATAAAATCAAGCCTAACAACAATACAGTTAGGCCATATATTTGAATTTATGCTTTTGTTTGTGTTTTTGTATTACATAGGTTCTCTGTGCAGTTATCACACATCATTACGTGTCCAAATATCGACGGTGGACGGGTAAGATAATTATCTATAACCAATTTAAATATTGAATGAAGTCAGTTTAAAAAAAGAATACAATCCGAGGAGGAAGAATAGTTACATGGGGTAACCTCTCTAGTCATAAGGACCGCTAGTTATAAGGACTGCTATCCATAACGCGTGGCTAAATGAATAGAGGTTTTGTATGAATAGCGGCCCTTCTAAATAGCGAGCAAACCATAGACAAAATTTACCTCGCTATTCATAAGGACTTCCATTCATATAAGGACCACTATTCATAACTATTCATAAGGACTGCTATTCATAACTCGTGTTAAATGAATAGCGGTTTTCTATGAATAGTGGTCCTTATGAATAACGAGCAGACCCCTAGTACATATACCGGTAGAAATGAAGGGAGATAGGGAGGGAGGGAGAGGGAGAAAGAGAGAGAGAGAGAGAGAGAGAGAGAGAGAGGGAGATAAATCGTTGAATAGGTGGAAAGGCATAATGTTGCCAAGAAGGCTGATGTTTCTTGCCCTCATGTTAAACTTTGTTGTTTCTATATAGTATGGAGCGAGCATTGTGAGAGAGACAAATATTTTGACATTTTATGATTATAGCAGAAATGTCTCTGCAGTCTTATCAGTCTCTGCACGCCCCCTGACACCCTCTCCTTCTCCTCTTGAATCTTTCCTTGCAGGGATTCCCATACGAGACCGTAGTCATCCAGCTTCCTGTACTTGTCTTCACGTTCTCGCTCATGATCAGGTTTCTTTACTTCCTCATCAGGTCTATTATGAAGAAGATACAGAACACCAAGATATCGGTACGGATGTCTCCTAATATTATTGATTAAATGATTTATTGATGAATGGTTTGATTGATTGGTTGATGGATGTGTTAACTGATTCCTAAATGATTGGTTGATTGATTGATAGATGTTTTAATGGATTAACTGATTCCTTGATTGATTGATTGATGTGTTAATAGATTAACTACTGATTCCTAATTGATTGATTGATTGGTTGATTGATGTGTTAATGGATTAATAATTCTTGATTGATTGATTGATTGATTGATTTATTTATTGTGTTATTTGATTAACTGATTCCTAATTGATTGATTAATTGGTTGATTGATGTGTTAATAGATTAACAGATTCCTAATTGATTGATTGATTGATTGATTGATTGATATGTCAATGGATTAACTGATTCCTTGCTTTATTTTTTGATTGATTGATTGATTGAATGATTGATGGGCTAATGAATTAGCTGATTTCTTGATGATTGATTGATTGAAAGTGAATGGATTTATTGAGTCCTTGATTAATTGATTGATGAGTAAATGGATTAACTGATTCCTTGATATCGTTGATTGATGGGTTAGTAAATTAATCGATTCCTTGATTCCTTGATTCTTTGATTGATTATATCAATAGGGGGATTCTTGATTGATAAGTGGATAGATAAAATTGTTGACATTTTTTTCGATCCATAAGAATAATATTAGTCATTCCATCAGCTCTCCAAAATTCGTCCACGTGGAGTTTTGGAAGGGAGGTGGTGAATTGCAATTACAACAGCAAAATTGCCAATAAAACTTATGCTCTTTAGTTAACTCTTTAGATTCTATGGAATTTTGTACAGGGGCTAGGGGGCGATCTATGTATATCTTTTGGTATGACTGTGTCTGTTGAATATAACATTGAAGAATAATTATGATGTGTTTCACTTTTGCTTTCCAGAGTGAAGAGAAATTAATGCAGTCGTACCAGGCGCAACACGTGAAAGCTCTCCTGCGACCTCCGCTTCCACCCAGGTATATATATATATATATATATATATATATATATATATCAGGGGCGGCGCTACAGGGGGGCAGAGGGGGCGACCGCCCCCCCCCCCTATGATTTTTCAAGTAGTGAAAAAAGAAAAAAAAAGAGGAAAAAAAAAGGAAAGGAGGAAGAAAAGGGAAGAAAAGGGAAGAAAGAAGAAAGAGGAGTATTAAAAAGAGAGGTCTTAAACATATAACTCTATATTACCCTGTTATTCAATGGAGAAAAAATATGACGTCATCTTTAGGTCGTCTTGCCCCTCCTATCAAAATACCCTGGCGCCGCCCCTGATATATATATTATATATATATATTGTTTGTTATTCATAAAATATTTGAAGTATGGTTAAGTAAATCCGAACCGGGAAAAAGGAAGCTGCCTTTGACCAAGGAGGTACTAGGCAAGCTTGCTATAACTGTGTGTTATTACTTTAGACATTTCAGATTTCAGATTTCAGATTTAGATTTTATTTCATTTTATATTTTAATTTTTCAAAGTATATAACAATAACTATTGTGTAATTAACAATATACAAAATAAATGACAACAAAACTAAGTGTAGAAGCATTAACGTTTGAGTTATATGAAGGAAATTCTATAAAGTTTTTACAAAGTATACAAACCGTAAGGTATATCTAGCCTAAAAAGCTGTATAGACAAGCAGGGGCGGATCCAGGATTTCGTATAAGGGGGGGGGGGGGGGCACACAAATGCAGGATTGTCAACTTTGGGAAACTGCTTGGAGGAAGACCCATATTTTTTTGGTCTCTCGCCAGCCCTTCAAAAGTCGCTCAGGGGGGGGGGGGGGGGGGGGGTTATGGGGTCCAGTTCCCCTCAATAATTCTCTGACAAGCAAACAAACAAAAAAAAAAAAAAAAAGTTTTCTGGTCGAAAAGGGTGGGGGGCACAATCGCAAATAGGGGGGCACATTTCATTGTTTTCCCTCAAAAGGGGGGGGGGGGCACGGGCCGGGATTGCCCCCCCCCCCTGGATCCGCCACTGTAGACAAGGAAAGATAGATTGTGGAAATATTTCATGGAATTCCGTTATAATCATCTAAACAACATGCATCCCTTTTAATAGTAATTTAAAGCAATTTTCCAGACGCACGTTTAGAATATTATTACCATTCCTTGTAGAAGTATATTAATCAATGATTTATTATCATTATTAATCATTCCTCATATAGAATCTACACGAAGAGATGGGAGCAGATCGCCTATTACTGGTATGAACCGTCGCAGAATTTTATCTATCCAACTCGAATCATCTGCACCTTTGTTGTTGCTGTGCTTTGTGAATATCAGGTGATTAAGTAAAACACCACAACTGTTACCACACTTTCTCGAATATTGGTAGACGTTTTACATTTGGATGTTGCCCACCTGTTATGCGGGGGGTGGAGGAATCAGATGGGAAGTATCCGAGTTTAGACACGTTCATTACATTAACAGGGGCGGATCCAGGATTTTGTAAAAAAGGGGGGGGGGGGGACACATGTGTATATACACGAATTCGCGGCGATCGGTCCCTCTGCTGAGATGTTGAGGGGATACCGTTATGCCCCACCGGTAATTTTGAATCTCTGGAAATGCGCGTTTTCTCAAAACTTCCTATATACCATCTTGCCCCCGTTGCATAAAACTTACCATTAATGGTAACTCTGCTATCAATGGTAACTACCATGGTAACATCACTCAACAGCCAATCAAAATCAAGGTTTCTATGGGAGTTACCGTTGATGGCAAAGATACCGTTAATGGTAAGTTTTATGCAACGGGGCCCTTATCTAAAATGATTATCTCTCTCTTGATTTTAAATGTTTTCGTGTAAAAAGAAAGTAGGCATTCTAGTACAAGGTCAGTGGTTTGTGCTGATTCGTGAAATGAAATTTATATCGCACTGAGAAATTTCAGGAAAACCACGCTTAAAATTAAACAGATAAATTATGATAAAGCCATTCATTCCACTTTCCTTGAGGTACCAAACAAATATTTCTAATAATCAAACTCTTTTCTGCTCTATAGATCGCCATCAGGATAACATACGGTTTAGACCAATCTATTGGGAATTCCTTTGATACGTTTCGTGGATGGTACGACGTCTTTGTAGTAAGTGAAAACATATCATCGGCAGTAGCCAACGAGACCTATTTGGCTCTAGATCGATATGAAACAGCGGCCCATGGTAAATATCCATTTATTATTTTTGTTGCATTTCTTTTTTGATTACTTCAAAATTTGATGATCGATTAGACAGCCCGTCTGTACAGCCCGTCTGTACATCAATAAAAACATAATCTCCAGTTTTTTAATTGTGTAAATGGTCTTAATCACTTTCTCGATGATATCTCGTGATTTTTATCGCCTGTATACGTGCTATAGAACTTATGCGCTGCTTGTATAAATTTATCATAACGATATTGTGTATTTACTCAACTTATTGACAAAATTAAATGTTTACAGTTTCTGTTATTTCATGAATATTGTAAACATCTTCCAGACTTGAAAACTTGCTTCAAAATTTGAGATTAATATGTATGTATGAAAATGTAACGTAAATATTATGCGACAAAGTAACCGCTGATACACGTTTGACTACTTTTATAGCCGTATGTATTCGGCTTTTGACACATAAAACCCTGTGACTTGAATGTTCTGCTAATCGAATGTACATATTTCGATTTGTGTATATTAGTATAATTATTCAATCAATTCTTGAATGGAATTCAATAATAGACTTTACGGCTCTTCAACACACAATATTCATTTTTCTTAAACCCGCAGTGATGTATGAGCACTCAAAATATTAAAGCTTGTAGTGCAGCCCACTCAATTCCTGTATTAACATGATTAAACTGATTAACATGATTAATGACAAGATGATCTTTGCAACGTGCTAGACCATAATTTTATGCTGTTTTTATTTTACCATTGTCAACCACAAATTTAGATTATCATAATAGTATTGTACTGTGGGTATGCTGCGGAATTCAGGAAATACAGTCTTAATCATGACTTGTCTACTATCTCTCTCTCTGTCTGTCTCTCTCTCTGTCTCTCTCTCTCTCACACTCACGTTCTCTCCCATTATTTGTCTTCCTATTCTCTCTATTTCTCAACACATGCCTATTCATGTCTTGATATAACGATATTCTCACAATCAACCACTGATTAATCAAAATCAATATCTTTCTAACAGTATCTTGGTACCTGGCCTGTGCATTGTCTATCGCCATATCCCTTTCTTATATCACTCACATCTTCGTTTGTTTCAGGTAAGCGAATTTACTTAGTCGAAAGAACTGTAAACGATGTAAATTACGTGGGGGGGGGGGGGGGGGGGAGTATGCAGATGCTGAAGTCTAAAATCACTTTGATATTGATCAGTTGATTATCCGAAATAAGTTTCTCTTGCAAATAAATTAATTGAATACTGAACTATAAACCGCCATTAGTTCGGTAGTCTATAGAACGCCGAAATGCTCTTACTGACTGATTTGTTGATTTTATTCGACGAGTTCATCAAGTATAAAAGAACATAAAATATATAAACATGGAAGGAAGAAAATATATCTTGACAGAATAACCCATGAAATCGCTTGTAATAAGCTTATTTGATTATTTTCCAATGGGGTCCTAAATACGGGTAAAAGATGATTTTATATTTCATCAACATTTAAAATATGTGTATGTATGAATACAGATTTCCATCGGCATACGAGGCCGGGGGGGGGGGGGGGGGGGGGGGAAGTACTGATATTCGGGCAACCACCAACTCGTATTCCGGCAGCAAATATCCTCATTATTTTGGGTACTGATGTGCCCTAATATGTCACTTCTGTACGCTTTCATTTTAAAAAAAAAGTGTAAGCATTTTTGCTTGCTTCCAAAAATTTAGAAACTGGAAAGATATTCGGGCAAAAGGTGTCAGCCTCCCTCTCGAAAATGTGCCCGTACGCCTATGCATATTCTTTTTAAAATTTTAATTCTTCATAACCAAAAGCTCTTGTTTTCATCCTTATTTATATTTCACCTTTAGAAAACACGTCTTGAGGCTCTATAAGGGAGATCGGAAATTCTTGCCAGATGCACCCCTTAATTCCGTCAAGAGTATGGTAAGGACTTAGTTCCCTTGAAAAAAAAAAAGGAGATAGACCTATGCTTACAGTGACAAAAATGAGTATGGTAAGAACTTTGTTTTCATGCAAAGAAAATAGTATAGACCTATATGCTTACAGTTACAATATGAGTATGGTAAGAACTTTGTTTTTTTGCAAAGAAAATAGTACATGTATATATAGACCTATGCTTACAGTTACAAATATGAGTACGGTAAGAACTTTGTTTTCTTGCAAAGAAAATATTATAGACCTATGCTTACAGATACCAAAACGATGGTACATGGTACTAAATTTGTTTCCTTCAAAAAATACTATTATACGTATATGCTTACAATTACAAATTATGTATCTGTTTATAATTATTAATACATTCTTGATGGTTTGTTTCATAAATAATTGATGCTAGCATAAAGTTTTCGCGCGATTTAATAATGTAATTTTATGCTCGTCTGATTTGTAAAGTTTACATTTTCTGACCAGGGGTTATATTGCTATAGAGGGGGTGTGGGGATGTACCCCAAACTCAGAATGTTCTAGCTGCACCCTACCTTGGTTTTGATGTAGTGAATGCTCTTTAATAACGCCTATCACTAATAATTTCAATTTATTTCATATCATGAAATATCAAGTTTTCGCTGAACCGTTACATTGTGAAATCAATCTACATTATGTCCTTATGTCTCTACAAGTGTTTGATTGCTAGCGTTATACATGTATATTTATGCAAAAAGATAAAGATAAAACTATGCACCTTTTATCAGCTTTAAATCTTTCATTTTGATTTTGCTCTTCTTGCAGACTGGGAGCTTGCAGTACTGTGGATTTCAAATTGCCTATTATCTGTCGGGTAAGCATATATAATCACCATTTTCTTCTGTACTGTGTAGCATTATAACCAATTTCAGTGTTCTGTAACTGAACACGATGACAACACTTCCAAAATGGTAAGTACAAGTGAACACAGTAAGGGGGTATACATTGCCCGCGAAAGAGGGGGTGTCACGGTGGGGGGGTGGGGGGGGGTCGTCGAGCCCCCACATAATTTTACCATATCAGATATGCGCATATAGCCCACGCTGCATGTCTGGGGACTCGGCCTAAGTAATCGTTCTGCTTTACCTGCTTAAATATATATATATATATATATATATATATATATATATATATATATATATATATATAAATATATATATATATATATATTACGGACTTTGACAGGAAAATATTCTTACTCAGGTGTACCCATGTTGAATTTATCTCTTATATTTCATGTATTGTATTGTTGTTTTCTCTTCGTTCTTTTGCTTCGTAAACAAAAATTTGTAAATGTTTTTAAAATGTTTGTGGACCCCCCTGAAAACCAACTTTAGTTGAAATGGTAATCCACCCCATATGTAGATTTAAACTGGAAAAAATGTATGTTTATTATTTTCCGCTTTACACACGAAATACATAGTAATGTCTCACTTCTGCTATTAGATTTTAATTTAATGTTTTATCTGAATCACACGACTGCCAGTCGTTTTCACTAACTAATCTAGACTCACCCTTTTTTCAGGATACGTCATAATGAATTTGATGTCATTCGCGGTCATTTACGTCATATGCGGTGCCGTGGTCATTCCCCTCATGAAAGACGCTTTGGAATTCATTTATGGCTTCCTCAACGTTGTCGTGTAAGAAGAACTCAAATATTTTATGCTTTAGTTCATCTTTGCAAGTTTCTTTTAAAGTTAGTATTTAACTGTCGAATAAAAATGAAAGTAGTTTGAATAAAGACAAAGCGACACTAGCGTACCCAAGGGGGGGGGCAGGAGGGGCAGACTGCCCCCCTGACAACTTTTGACAGAAAAAAAAATTCCACCGTTTTAGACCTTTTTTTTTTTTTTTTTTTTTTGCTTATCAGAAAATTCTGGACCCCATAAAATGTGATAACCCCACCCTTGAGCGACTTTTGGAGCGCTGCGACGAAAAAAATACGGATCGACCTTTCGACCTTTTTTTTTTGCTTGTCAGAGAATTGTGGAGGAAAACATCTGCTGATAAACCGGTCGGTTTGCAATCGGTTTGGCGGTGCGACTGAGGTATCAAAAGGATGTTGTTTTTTAATTGACCACATTTTGTGGTTTGGCTCAATAACTTTTGATTCAGAGCTCTTAAAATTATACCTGATACATGAGTAGAAAGAGCAAAAATTTCTGCATATACTATGTCCATTTTTGTTGCAAGACCATTGCATTTGATGCCAAGAATTCTAAAAGAGAGATGAGCTTCAAAATCCTTAAATTGGCAACATGTTGACAGGTTCAAAATCACTGTTTTTTTAATTAAAATTAACAATTTTTTCAACTTTTCGACAAAGTTTATAACTACATACATTGTTTTCAAAGACATTACATTTTATTAGAACCATGTAGGACTAAAAGAAAAATATTATTGTTGCCAATTTGAAGAACAAAATGTGATCAATTAAGCTTTTAAATAAATCCTGTCCTGAAAGGGTTAATTGATTTGATTTGATTTGATTTGATTCGGTTTATTGTAATAAAAGAACATGCAGCTGGACAGCTGAAATTGCTCAATTTACAAAGTCATATTTACAAAACAATAAATTAATAAACAAAGTTTTTCATAGCAGATTAATAATATGTCTGATTATAAGATTTCATTTAGATATTTATTGATTCATCTTTTTTTCACAGGATGAAAAATGATTAGCTCATTGGATGTTAGGGGTAACTTCGCTAGTCATAAGGACCGATATTCATAAGTACCACTTATTCATAAGGACCGCTATCCATAACGCGTGACTAAATGAATAGCAGTTTTGTACGAATAGCGGTCCTTCTGAACCATAGACAAATTTCCTCGCTATTCATAAGGACATTCATTCATAAGGATCACTATTCATAAATACTCATAAGGATCGCTATTCATAGCGCGTGTTAAATGAATAGCGGTTTTCTATGAATAGCGGTTCTTATGAATAGCGAGCGGACCCGGGATGTTATGCATTAGATCCCCATCTAATTGTCCCTTCTCTAACAATTCGCTTTTGTGTTCACAATATGCCACACTACACATCACGCTAATACTTAGTATAAGATTAGATTTCTTTTTTTCCATTTCTTTTTATCCTGATCAGACCGCTGTTCACAGTAGCTTTCTTGGTGTTCGGAAGTCAACCTATCCTGGCCAAACGAGTCTTTCTTCAACCAAAGCTAGATCAAAATGACAAAGATAAGCCACTGGCGCTTCAGCACAGGTAGGAATAACTGGAACGACAAACCTTCAACTAATAATTCATTAAGCAATGTGATCAGTACTAATGTTTGTTTTTTTCAATTATTAAAAACTAATATTCATAGTTATATTTAGTAGAATGGGGCAGCGTGTGGCTTCCAAAACAATTTTTCCCCCCATCATAGCCTAATAAACTACTGACACATGACTGGTCGAGATTATGATACGTCATCACTCTCGCAATGATCAAAGAAATATATGTTTTACTAGCCGATCAGTCAATATAGCCATGGGCTTATTTTAGGTCAGTATGACAATGTGCATATATGTGGGCTCGAATGAATGTAGTGACCATGATAAGTTTGTTTTCACAATCTTCTTTCCCTAAATTAAGAATATTTGATACATTTACCCTCACCGAAATATAACCCTGTTATGGTGATAGAATATGTGATCCGTATCATCAGCCGACTCAGGAACATCCCATTAGACCTACAGCCCTAGACATGAAACCGACAGTCCTCGAAATCGACAATGTAGACCCTCAGGAATGTTTTCAGAAGGTCTACGAGTTCGTGCCATATTTTTCAAATTTCTTCGAATGCTTTGACTAATACTACATTTGTCACTCTCGACCCAGGTGTAGTAAGTGGGTACGTGGTCATTATGGTAGGATTTATTCCTTGAATGCACTGAGCGCGCGCTATGAGTTTGCCGGAGCTAAAGCCGGGGTAATGATATCCAAAGTCATTTAGAAACGCATAGAGACGTTATATCATAATGTGATATGAAGAACGGAATATTATTGTTATTGTTATTAAAGATGGCAGATTTTTATTAAGCTCCTTGCTTTTCTCGCTGTCTCCTCTATCTTGTTATTTCATATTTTGTACTGACTTGCATTTGTATGTATTTTTAAACTATTGATGGAAATAAATAAATAAAAATAAATTATTATTATTATTATTATTATTATCATTATTATTATTATTATTATTATTATTATTATTATTATTATTATTATTATTATTATTATTATTATTATTATTATTATTATTATTATTATTATTATTATTATTATTATTATTATTATTATTATTATTATTATTATTATTATTATTATTACTACTACTACTACTATATTAATGTATTTACTCCTCTCTTTTGCAGAGATTTCTATCACATTTTCTCCTACTTCTTGGTGTTTCTGAACGTGCTGGTTGGGATGCTATCCTGTGTGATTCGAATCTTGACCGGTCTCTTTGTCGGTGTCTTCCTCCTCGGTCGCATTGATCGTCCAATCTTAATGAGGGGATATGAACACTTAGACCAATGTAAGCTAAAATCTTGATTCGTCATTCTTGTCATTGTCATGGTAATCATCATCATTATCGTCACCATCTTCATCACCATGCATCACCATCATCACCATTCGTTAGCTCTTTGTTGGTGTTTTTCTCTTGTGTCGTATCGATCGTCCAATCTTATTGAGAGGATATGAACATCTTGACCAACGTACATGTATAAGCTAAGATTTGCTTTACTAATCATCCTTATTATTCTCATCATTGCATTCGTCTTCGCATTCACCATCGTCATCGTCATCACCAACATCGTCACCACCATCACCTTCTTCCTCATCACTGGTAACGTCATTGCAGCCATGATTATTAAGAATCATTCTCATCAGTTAGATGAGAAGATATGACCATCTTGGCCAAAGTTAGCTAGGCCATTAATGCCCATGATCTTCCAAATCAGTTTCGTGATGATAAATGTCTCGGCCGTTGTCTTTAGTTTCATGAAAATCATCACCACCACCACCACCACCATCATATCATCATCATCATTATCTCCTTTATCATAATTATTAGCGTCTTAATCATCAGCATGTTCATAATCATCGTCCTCACCATAGTCATGATCACCAGCATGATCGTCACCGCAATCATCATTCACTTTCATTGCTATCGTTTTTGCCATGGTAATCATCATGCCCCTTCGATGTGAATGAGAGGATACAAACACCACTGTTTGTTAAGATCTTCTCTTACTAATCAGCCCATTCCTGCTCATCATCGTCGTCATCATCATCGTCATCATTATCATTGTGTGTCTTTTCCTCCTCATCCTCCTCCTATAAGTTCATCCTTACCATCAGCCTAAAGGAAACGACCATTCCCGGATTGAAATATGAGTTTGCTTTATTATCCTCTCTGCTTTCAGCCTACCAAGCCTACATCGGCAACCTCAACATGATCAACGCTCACAGCCACCCGGTCCTCGTCGTCTTCTGCCAGATCCTCACCAACCGTATCATCAGCCGTAAGAGAGCTAAACTGGGACGAGCCAGGGCAGGGACCTCCGACATGACAGCTTCCTACAGCTTCGTGGAGCACGATATCGGTAGGTTGTGTGGGTGCTCAGAAATACCATGTTCAATCTTGATGGTTCACATTTGCTCCTGTGATATTTTTTCATGTCATTGTTTCGTCAGAAGTTGCCTGGTGTGGGGTGGCGGGGGGGGGGGGGGGGGGGGGGGGGGAGAGGGGTTCGGTTTGATTATTTGAGAATTGATTTTCTGTTATGACCAGAAATCAAGATGAAATTTTGCTCTAGGAGTAGCAGTATTAACCAGACTAGTAGAAAAGTACTTGAGAAATATGCACAGCAACAAATCAAAACAGCTAAACAGTAATATGTCGGTAGACTACGGAATGATTACTATTGGCTGTACATATCAATTAGGCTCCATCATTTTGGATAATTCATCATTCCATGCATCCAAATTACAAGCTGATCCCTGTCAGGAGCGTCGCTAAATCCTCCCGATCCCCTTATTGATAATTTGGACAAAATCATATTCCTTCAATTTTGGAACACCTTTTTAACAGTATATTGGTAAAAAAGCAAAACAAACAAAACAAACAAAAACAAAACAAGAGGAATGAGGACCTCTTTGCTGACATTTTGGAAACCATTTCATTTGTCGATGAATAAATATGACTGAAGAAATATCTACTTATGTATTTTTATTTTTATTTTTTTTTTTTATTTGGGAACATTTCAGAAAACTTGTTAGCAAAGCTGGCCTGACAACCCAAATTTTCTGGCAACGCCCCTGAAAAACGCCCCTTACCCTGACATTTCCATGACGCTTTCTCATATTATTGGTTTTCTGTTCTGATTTTTGTCCCTTTTTGTGTGTGATGTCATTATGTTTGCATGTAGAACAATCAATATCAAAGACAAAGCAGTACGCAGTAGTCAGCTATGGCAGTACGAATAACATCTCTAGCACTCTGGGCAGTAAGTTTTTATGTGTGTCCAATTCCAGTCCAAAGTGACGTCACCATGCACAGCATTATGACATCACCGATCATGCATTCATTCCGTCACCACGCTCTAGCAGTTACAAGACTCATCACTTGCTTTCATCTGCTCGTTTCATTGCAATTATTTTCATATCGGTGTTACCTTCACTTGCGAGTGTTCACCGTCTTCTCGATGCAAGGTCTCACAAGTCATCGCCCGAGGAAAAATGTACATATACAAGTTTAATAATACATACATATATATATAATACATACATATATATATATATATATATATATATATATATATATATATATATATATATATATAACTGCTAGAAGTGTTTGTAATGAATTGTGGCCAATTTCATTTTCTCTACTCAAATTTTTTAAGGGCTTCCTCCGTATACGAAGACGGAGGCAGCCGTCGCAAATTTGAGTAGAGAAAATAAAATTGCCACAATGCATTACAAACACTTCTAGCACTTTTCTTTCGATTTGTTTGAGCCAATACGTGAAACCATATATATATATATATATATATATATATATATATATATATATATATATATAAAAAAATATATAAATAAATTAATAAATTTAAAAAAAAAAATATATATATATTTTGTGAGAAATGTTCCTCGAACACAACGCTGGTGGTCACTCATAGTTTTTTAGTGGAAGGTATAGTGAAAGAAATGATCACTATGAGACGGTCGTAGCTTTTATTATCCTCCTTTATTTGTCAAGCTTTCGATTTGTGATCTTCATCAGAACTGTATAAAAACATAAAATGATGGCTGACATTTACATCGGAATATACATTTCAGTTTCTTACAATTGTTAAGTACTTATCATTATGATAATATCATTATAATAATTATTATCATTATTGTTATTATTATTATTTTTTTTTTTTTATTTTTTTTTTAATCATCATTATTATTTTTATTATTATTATTATTTTTATTATTATTTTTTTTTAAATTATTATTAGTATTATCATTATTATTATTATTATTATTATTATTATTATTATTATTATTATTATTGATATTGTTATCATTTTTTCATTATTATTATTATTAGTAGTAGTAGTAGTAGTAGTAGTAGTAATAGTAGTAGTATTGGTATTATTATTGTTCTTATTGTCCTTATTAATATTATTAACATCATTATCATCATCATACATGTGCATATCTTTTAAAGAATAAATCAATGTGTGAATAAATACTTGCATGTCTATATATACAAATCTATTTCTGTAATAATATACTCGTATGTCTATGAATCAATTTCTATGAATATTTGCAAACTATACAGATAATGAGTGTAAATGATTAACATGTGGGCAAGGTTGTCGTGGTAAAGTAGTCGGTGTTGCTTTTAAGGTGACATGTTGTGCTCTTTTCATAGAGATCCCCAAAGAAGCCCATATATAATGTCTTTGTAATGTGACCGTTATTAGAGTTATTGTCAGATTTCATAGGAATACTAAATGAATGCAAGTGTAAGATACTAAGATACGAATATATATAATTATGTAGACTAAGTGGCGTATCCAAGAGAGAAATACCCCTTGGTGCCCCTTAGGTATACGTCGTTTTTCTTCAACTTTATCTGAGACACATATCCAGATATATCCAGATACCAAAAACATGAAATAATAATTATTATCGAGATAACAAGAACATTAAAATATCATTTTACCTGAAAGTTGAAAAAACTTACCTAATTGATGTCTATTGAATGTAGTTTTTTGAATGACTGATCATCCATACCAAAGCATTATTACTAGCATAACTACCATGGACAATTAATATTTATCGAATTGAAGCGAAGGTAAAAAAAAAATAGATAATACCATTACAATATGTCCTTCACTAAAACAGTCCTCCGCTTCCTCTTATATGATTGTGTAGTCAATTAGCAAGTGGCATTGATCCATATTTCATAAATTGGAATTATACTTGAAAAATGGCACTTTAATGAACTGGACGTGCTCTAAATACCATTTAAGCCTCTATAATGCTATTGAGCTTTTATTGCTTGATGTTGGTTTCAGAAATGGCGCGGATAATATGAATCGGATTGCTAGTAACGTTAAAAGGGCTCTTAGTTTGAAAGATTTATGAACACGCCGCCGAACCAGAATTGCAATTCTTTTTTGGGGGAAAAAATCAATGAATCATTGAAGGCAACCTCCATTAGTATTGGATGCATTGCTGATGTTTTTCCTCTTGAAAAATGCTTTAAAGCTGTTATATTTGAGACAAACTCACTCTAAAGGCTTAGTGTGAAGGAGAAGAAGCAAGATAAAGAGGAAAATCAAACATCGAGAGAGATATTTCACCCCCAATGGATGAAATTTGAAGACAAAATAATGTAAGTCCATTAATGTCTACTAAGAAATTTATGTCAACTTGCAAAGTCGACTTAGTTACCGCAGAATAACACACGGACATTTTTTTATTTTAACATTTATTACATGATCATGCGCTCCAATTTCTTGTCGGGGGGGGGGGGGGGGAACACGACTAGCCTTGACCATTACTTGAAGTACAATTTTCAAAATTTTCGGGGGACGCGTCCCGCCCCCGTCTGCCCCCCCCCCCCCCCCCCCCCGGAATCGCCATGGGCGTCGATAGTGGCAGTCAAACCGCAGGTCCCCCAAAAGTGCTCTATTTTATTTCCAGTTTTGCTTGACTGGGTCAGTCTCTGAATACATAATGAGCAGGAATCCCCTGGAACATCTGATTTCCAAATGATTGAATGGAGTGGTTATCATTTACTGATTCTCATGATTTATACATCAAATAGAAGAGGAGGAATTAGAGATTCATGACATACTCTATTTGTCTATGAAAAATGTGACAAAATTGGTGAAAAATAATGTTATTTTATGACCAAAAAATGGAAATGAAATGAAAAGTAAACCTGTAAAAAACTCACATAGTTTTATTATGAGCCAGGCTGAATTTGACATGAGTGTAAAGGGCAACATCTATACTTTACAAATATTGAAATAATATTTATGTACACTTAATGACAGGGTCAGGATCCAGCAAAATGTAACCAAAGTACACATTGGCCGGAATTCACAAAGGTGGTTTTTGGTTTATGCAGATTTCGTGCTATAAATACGCTTGATTTAGCGCATACACTTGAAAAGGTCCAACAATGAACGCGCGCCGGTCGCGCGTGGTTGGCAAAAGCGCTAAATTCACGCTTGTTGCCATGGTTCAGAACCATGGTTTATTTAGATTAATTTACATAAACCATGGTCTGAACCTGGTCTGAACCATGGCAACAAGCGTGAATTTAGCGCTTTTGCCAAATATCGCGCCATAATCTTGCAGGGTGGCCTTGCCAGCCAATCACAGTGCTAAGATTCTATGGTCTTGACAATTTCAAGGATAAATTATGTACTTGGGTTGAATATTGCTGGATCCTGACCCTGTCATAAATGTATGGATGTTTTGAATATGATAATGTAAAAGATGAAACTTCAACGCTTCCATACATATGCGTTTTAATAGTGGCTCATATACTTTTTATATGTCTTTTATTGACTTGAAATCTTATAAAGAAAAGTATTTTGTGTCACTCATTTATCACATATTTTCAACTACTTATTCTTTGAATTATAACTTAAACAGGGTATGTCTGCATTGATAAACTATCCATTTATCTTTCCAGAAAATTTGATGAGCATAGCATTAAATTTCTTGATTTAATTAACTTTGAATATGACCATGCAAAACAGCCACTGGTTACAAGGAGAATGTGCCATTACAGGCACTGGAAATAAAATCAACCCTTTTTGCTCATTTGCATACGACCTGCGGTCTGACTGGTGGGGAGTGTGGGGTGATGTCACACAGAGCCCTACATACACGTTACCCCCACTCAAAATTGCTATCGGAAAATGCGCAACCTCTGTCGGCAAAAAAAAAAAAAAAAAAGGAGAGGGAGAGGAAAGGGAAAAGGAAAAAATAGAAAGAAAAGAAGGAAACGAAAAGGGAAGGAAAGAAAAAGAAGATAAAACTGGCCATTTTTTTTTCTCGCTCGCTTCGCGAGCTCGCAAAACACTAGAAAGTTAATATTCTGGCAAAAGGCGTCCTCCTTTGGAAATAGGCTGCAGCCCCCCGAGGATTATCCGATATTCGGACAACCACTACTTCATGTTCGGGAAGCGAAGTTAGGTGCCACAATATCCACATATTTGGGCAGCGAGGTTCCCATATAAATATGTAACTTCTTTATGTAGCTTCTGTACATTTCTCTACATAAAGTTTTTAAAAATAGGCTGCAGCATCTCTACATCTGTAATTTTCTTTTATTATTATTTGTGTGGGGGGGGGGGGGGGAAATAGGGTGCAGCATTTTTGTCGGCAAATTTTGGGTGTCACACCCCCACCCGTGAGAATTATATTTCGTAAAACTTTCCAAAGAAGGACAAATATTTTAAATTTTCTTTAAGATATTTGTTTCCGCTATCTATAAATTCATATTTTCCCGTCTGCTACTATTTCTTCTTGTAATACGGGAAATCGCTAAGCATACGGCATATACGGTAGTCATATTCATGAAAATTTTTATATATTATCATGAATATTATCAAAATCTTCATTATTAACTGGCACCATGTTCATGACTCATATAGCATATTATTCCAGCGTCCATGCTGTTGTAAATAATTAATTAATCATACTGCAATTCTGTAGTGTCTTCAAAAGAAACGTGCCGTTCGCAAGACATTACCCTATTTTCGTCACGTTTATACCGCAAACTGCTTTATTTCAAGTTCATGGTGTTCCCTTAAATTCGCACGAGATAGAATGAAAATCGTGAAATGAATGATTTACGCTCAGGGGCAAATACGACACAAAACTAATTGCCTGAACGCTAAGGAGGAACCACGAACAGTCGATTGCCTTTTAAATAAATCACATCTCCAGCTGAATGCTGAGTGCATTTATTCCGGTTGTGCTTTAACATGTTTAATCATTTAGGTTGTCAATGTATATAATGTGGCACGTAAAGTGTTTATGTTTGAAATAGGGCTCAATGTCGAAGGACCCTTGTGATAATGTATTCCCAGCCTATATAATCTATAATTCACCGTTGGCATGATTATCGTTCACATTCGGCGCTCGCCAAACTCGTTATTCTATCATTATAGTGTTATATCTGTCTGTCTGTCTGTCTGTCTGCCTGCCCCTCTGTATATATTACACCCTCTCTCTTTCCCTCTCTGTTTTCCACCCTCTCTATCTCTCTCCTAATTATCCATGTATGTGCGTCTTTCTCTCTCTCTCTCTCTCTCCCCCTCAAATTGTCAATCTCTGTCTTCAACTGTATCATCTCTCGACCTCACCCTCTCTCCCCCTCTGGTTCACATAATTCCCCTTTCAGACTTCCGATACCGATCTCTTGTAGGCTTCATTTTAAGTCTTTATGTTTAACCACCTCTTTTTCCAGAGGGCATATCTGCACACGCTCGAGCAACAATGCGATGGCAGCTCGCCTACACGCTCCTCTTCAACCCCAGCCTCCTTGGTACCCGAAAGCGTTCCCGCCAGATGACCTTCAAGGAGATGGAGAAACGGATCCTCAAGGTAGCAACGCTGCTTCCACACCGCCAACAGGTCCTCAAGCGATCTCAGGCGGCAGTCAGTGTGGGACACGTCGGTCTGGTGGGACCAGCGGGAATGGTCCGATCCGCTCCAGCGCTTTACGTAAAACACCGAGAAGATGACAGGCTTGCAGCCGTGTTGCTCAACCGCGAGCTTATGGAGGACCGATCCGACATCGATGAAGATACTCAGGGGGAGGTCAGCGAAGTCGAAGTTGCGGACGTCGAATTGAAGGGTGACACAAAGGTCATACGGGGTCAGGACAATGACGTCAAGAAAGATGCCAGCCTGAAGAGCAGTACCAAAGACGCTGACATTGCTGTAAACAATGAACGTCATGATACCAAAAGAGACTCAGGCGAATCGAAAGAGTTGAAGCATCTATCTGAATTTAAACAGGATTCGCATAGAGTTCAAAATACTGAGAAGGATTTAGGGAAAGGGGAGTTGACTCATACTGAACAAGCTCGCGATGATACCATGAACGATGGCGTCAATGATGCCGAGGCTAGCAGGTCCCAAGAACCCAGTAACATTGTCATCTATCTTGACGGCCCGTCAAAATCAAGCACAGAAGATAACCGTCCTACCGACCCGGAAGGTCACTAGTATTTTTCCTCCGCCTCATGAACATTAACCATGTTGAGTCAGGCTAAACAATGGGTGCTTTTATAAGTTAGCATGAAAATATAATTATGTTTTTGATCAACTCAGCAGAAAAAGTCCCGTCTATATTTCTATCTATGTGAATAGAGGTATTCGTATCTTGAATTTTTTTTATCACGCTGAGGGCATAGGTCCCCCAGTCTTTTCTAAGCTTCCAAATGCCTGTTTCATGAATACAAACGTCGTTTTAAACTACGAGAAAAACCACATCAAAATCTTAAAGAAGGGCCTTTGGTTTATAAGACAAAAGGGTGCCCTATAAAAGGTACCATTTCAACAGGTTCAAGCGAATCTTTTGTTGAAAAAAAAAAATCAGGGCAGGGTTTTGCACTTTGGTTGCAATTATTACCCCACCACCTTTTTAAACTTTGTCACATCCTCCGGTTTGGCAGATATCACATACTGTAATTAATTATGCTATAGGATCAGTGACTGTCTTCTGAATGATTGAACCAGTTTTGCGATAGCACTGTTACCGATTTTTTTTCTTCACAAGTCAGCTTGTTTCTATAGCAATTTATGCACTTGCACTATCCTGTTTATATTCTTTGTACATCATGTCATAAGGAAACGCGCCCAAATATGTGAGGAACACATTATGATAGGCAACATTTCCAAAATAGCTTTATTGAATATCAAAAATTTGTGCTTTTGACCATGACTTGCTCCATGATATTAAATCACTTCTGGAGTATTATGCGACGCCTCTGTACAATACCATGGCCAATTTACGTTATTCAGCGAATAATACTGCTTATGGCTAAACATGCTAAAAGTGGCAAATTATGCATGCAGGTCATTCTGTTAGCACCCATTTGGTTGTAATTTCATCTATACTAAGTCCCTGAAGTATAGGGATGTCGTATCCAATCTATTGTGGAATTGATTATAATGTCTATCCTCGAGCAGGAATTTGATTGTGCAATTTCTTACGACTTAACGGCGAGAATAAGCGATCTGCTGTCAGGTCGTGTCCGCTTGTAAGCACCAAGTGTCGTGTAAGAAATTACAATTATCTTGAAGTATACCCGATTTGCATTTTGCATCAAATGAAGTCCTCGTTGATATTTTCTTATTGAATGTGTTTTTTAGACTTAGAAACACTGTTAATAATAATAATAATAATAATAATAATAATAATAATAATAATAATAATAATAATAATAATATTAATAATAATAATAAATGTAACTTATATAGCGCCAAATCCACTCTGTGGAGTGCTCAAGGCGCATGGAGAAATTAAATAAGAATTAAACAGAAATGTCTTTACATGATTTTTAAATGAATCAGATGTTATGCACTTTGACGTGTCTGCTGTGTGTGTTGTCACATGATGCCTATTCTTTCACGGGCGTCACACATTTTTGGAACATTTTGTTTGGAAATGGCCTAATTTTAAGGAGTATTGAGAGACTTGCCGCGTAATTAAAAAAATTAAAAAACATTGGAAGAAAAAAGAGACTTACCCCCCCCCCCTTTTTTTTTAAATACTTTTTTGTCTTGAATAAATTTAATGTCGACTTTCATGGCCATGGAAAAATATGTGTGCTATGGGGACTATTTTCTCTTACACGAACATGTTTGTATTATAGAAATTCATGAAAATCATTTGGATTTGTTTTCGTTGAATTTTTTCACAACTCTGATGACAGGGGAAAAACGAGCTACATTTCTCGTAAATCATCCTAAACAAAATCTTATTAAAGTTATGATGATATTATGAAGTACCAATATTTCTTTTCCATGTTTGCTTGCATGATACGAACGGTGAAATCTGGCTGTTCTATGTTATTGTACAAATCACGTTCCTTACACCAACTAATGTATCACTCAATCCCACTCCTGACACCGGATATTACTACAGTTGACTTTATTTTATTAAGGTAATGTTGAGTTTATGTGATTGCATTGTGAAAGGAAGTGTATAGAAGGTATTAAAAATGGTTGATTATGTAGTGAAAAGGGAGAATTTTTGTAATGTGAGGCTATCACAATCATATCATATTGACTAAATTTTGCTTTAAATATATGGGACTACACAAACATGAGGCATGGATCAAAAGTTAACCCTTTATTTGTCAAGAGAAATCATTTTCATGCGAAAGTGCTGCTATAACATTTCTTCCACATGGGAATAAAGAAATTAAATTCACATTTTTGTTTATATACATTTTTTCACAAGAATAAGCCATTTCGTAATTGCAATTTGCGCATGTGCAGATAAAGGTCATTTATCCCGGGTATGATGGGGGGGGGGGACCTAAAGCTACGCAGTTTGTTTCCAGCGGCTAAAAAGTCACCTTTTCAATGATTTATATGAATTTCTTTTATATCTCTTGGTTCTACCTACTCTTAAATTAAATCCCAGGGGAAAATACCATGGTCAAATGTCAATAACATTAATTTTCAAGTCGATGTCGATACCCATGTCGAATTTGGTCAACAAAATGAAAGGGTATAAAGCTACGCACGCGTAATAAATGAATGCAAATCTTGATTTTGAAGCTGGCTGATGTGAATTTCACCCCAATTTTCCAAATAGTGATAATATCTCAAAAATAAAGGAAAATTGCTCATTCTTTTTGGCAAACGTAAATGATAATCTCGTTGCTCAGTCACACCAGAAGTTTGACGTATTGAAAGCATCGTATTGCGCGTATTTGCGTGGTGCGTAGGCTTTAGGACCTGCGTAGCTTTAGGACCCCTGACCGTACAATTGACCATGCAATTGACCTTTATACGCTTTCATAACGTGCGCAACATGATGTGCGCACCGGTATATGCGTGTGCGCGTATAAAAATCGGGGTCATTTCAGGGTCATTTGTACCATGAACATAATTACGAAAATGGCTTACTCAAAACTCTCTCTATATATTGTGATGAAAATAGCCATCATAGGAAATGCAATTTTAATTAAGTCAGTATGAGTTTTGGATGCAGACAAAATGCATATAGGTGTTACTTTGAAAATCACGGCGTGACAAAATTTGCGGCGGATTTGAGACACTGAAAAATAAAAGTAATCTGCATCACAACCGAGGATCAAAAATGTTTATGCTTTTCATTTCCTAACGACTCCGCTTAAGAACAAAAATACTTTCAGTAGCAGCTTAGAATTGTGAATATCTTGCTCTCCCTATGAGTCGAAATGAAAGAAATCTAGACAGGTTGCTTTTGAAGATTAAGAGTCTACCTGTCCAATAGGCCTGGTCACATTTATCCGATAACGATAAAGATAACGAGATTTTAAATCAAAGGTACACCCTACAATGTTGTGTGTACGTGTAAGTATGCTCGTGTATGTAAATATTAGAGACAGGTGTTTGGTGGACCTATAGGCCGGAATTCACAAAAGTGGTAATAGATTTAGACCATGGTTTATGCAGATTTTGTGGTACAAGTGCGCTTGATTTCGCACGTAAACTTAGAAAGATCCAATAATGAACGCGCATGATTGGCAAAGGGCGCAAATTTCACGCTAGTTGCCATGGTTTAGACCATAGGTTGAGACCATGGTTTATGTAAATTTAATTTACATAAACCATGGTCTAAACCATGGCAGCTAGCAAACCGTGGTTTATGTAAATTTGATTTACATAAACCATTGTCTAAACCATAGCAACTAGCGTGAAATTTGCGCCCTTTGCCAATCACGCGCGTTCATTATTGGATCTTTCTAAGTGTACGCGCGAAATCAAGCGCACTTATACCACAAAGTCTCCATAAACCATGGTCTAAATCTATTACCACCTTTGTGAATTCCGGCCACAGGGCGCACCTTTAATGAAAAATCTCGTTATAGTTATCGTTATCGGACAAATGCGACCAGCGCTTTAAACACAACCATTTGACAATGTTACGATATGGCTATCTAGAGTCTCTCCTGGTAACATTGTATCGATTTCGTCCTACAACGGCACTGATATTTAACTCAAATATTGAATTTGAGAGCCTTCCTCCATTAAGAGGACAAAAGCAAATATTCTGTTGAGAGCCAGAAGGGCGTTAATTCGTATCACTCTTCATGGAATAAACTCCGTTACGGCTTTCAGAAGAGATTACACTTCCATATTTTTCCCACAATGACAATACTTTTTTTTCTTTATTTTAAATTTCCTGTTTCCTTAACGTTAATTATACGTGTGCATATATTGTTCATGGGTGCTTTAAATGACAAAATAATTTAATAAATTTCAATCGAAAAAGTGAGAACCAAAAAAGGAGGGATAGATAAAGGGAGACAGAGAGAGAGACAGAGAGAGAGAGAGAGAGAGAGACAGACAGACAGACAGACGGAGAGGAAGAGATATATGTATGTGTGTGTGACGTGTGGTGTGTATAGGAGGAAAGATAGATACGGAGAAGTGGGAAGGAAAATTGAGAGAGAGGGGGGGGGGGGGGGGGTTTAGATTTATCTCTTTGGAGGTCATATTGCATTCAGTTAAGCTTACTTATTTATTTTTCTTTTAATTTTGCATTTAATATCCAGTATATGATATATTAAAAGATATAAAAGGCTGTCCTTTCTTTATAAAATGTTAAAATCTAGAAATACCGAAATCGGATTGATCCATATCCGCTCATTCCACTTTCATTGATTAAAAAAAAAAATTTAATCCATTTTTTAAAAAGTCAATCAAATATATTGAATTTAATACAATGATTTGTTTTAAAAGTGACTGAGTGTCGAGTAGGAAAGCTAAAATGCACATGTAATTGCCTTTTCGGGACCCCATTAATACATTCACTGTAGAAAATGAAAAATATATCCCATGTCATTACTCAATGCCTTCGCTTTTTAGACATGTTAGTATTTGGACAACACCCCGCCTTGTCAGTCATGATTCATTCATGTTCATAGATCATTAAACACTTAGTATAATGAGCCTTTTTATCTCATTCAATGAGTTTCATATTTCATGGCATGGTGTTTTGCCAGTCTCGATTTTTCGGAATCTTATACAATGTAGAGCTTTGGGTTAATTAGTTGATGTAGAAGTACCTTCGACCTTAGAACACCTTCTGTTGATGGATGCATAATTATTATGATATCTTGGGGGGGGGGGGGGGTACTCGTTTTTCCGAAGGTTCATTTTTCCGAAGGTTCATAATTCTGAAACACAAATATCCCATAGAAGGGGGTTCATAATTCCTAAAATGAAATAGGGTTCATAACTCCGAACATTTGATTCATTTCTGCGAAGGTTCGTAATTCCGAAAATGAAATAGGGTTCGTAATTCCGAACATGAAAAGGGTTCATAATTCCGAAAACAAAATAGGTTTCATAATTCCGAACATTCGATTCATTTGTTTCTCCGAAGGTTCGTAATTCCGAAAATTAAATAGGGTTCGTAATTCCGAAAATGAAAAAGGATTCATAATTCCGAAAACGAAATAGGGTTCATAATTCTGAAATTGAAAAAAGGTTCATAATTTGAAGGTTTGCAATTCCGGAAATGCAATAGAGTCCTACATAACTTTTCGGAATTACGAACCCTATTTCATTTTCGGAATTACGAACCCCATGTCATTTTCGTAATTATGAAGTCTTTTTCAATTTCGGAGTTATGAACCTTCGGAATTACGAACCGTCGGAGTAACGAAACTTCGTCGGATATCATGAACCTTCGGAATTATGAACCTTCGGAATTATGAACTTTCGGAAAAGCGACATCATGTAACCGATATCACTATCAGGACATAGCAGTTCTGACTGAGAGGGAGGAAGGCAGATAGATAGATAGAGAGAGAGAGAGAGAGAGAGAGAGAGAGAGAAAGAGAGCGAGAGAGAATTCGTTGCTCCGAAGACAACAAACTATATTCTTGCTATGCAGCTTTCTTTAAAAAAATTTCTTACCACTTCTTGAAAAGCCCCCTTTTTATTTTAAAACTAAAATTAAATATCATGATCTAAATACTCTGTACGGACTGAATAGTGTGATTATGGTCAGCAACTCCCTATAAAGTCAGTCGCCCACTTACGCAATACAACACGATACAAAATAAATACAACGCGATACAACACGATACAGATAAGATACAACACGGTACAAAACGACAAAAGACGATACAACACGAATCAACACGATGCAATACGATATTGCACGAAGCTGCCTGCTTCCAGGTGAAGTAGGTCATCAATAGGTCCTCGATAAAACTGTGCTGCACTGAGGCTTGTGTATATAGGCAGACCCTTTCCCGGCTATTCCTACCTTTCAAGGGATAAGTTGACGTACCCGGACCCAGGTTCAAAACTTAGTCACTCCTTTCCGATGGTGACTTTAAATAATGGTACCCAGTCGTAAATAAACAAAATCTGATTGATTCACGTCTGTAAAAAAAAAAAAAATGCCCAATGACACACACGGACACACACATTGATAGATCATATAAAGAGATAAAGACCTTGCATACTCCCGAAACTTTTCGTTTACCCATCTTTTCGAAATCTTTACTTTGGCGACATTGTCTGTTTTTTGAATAATTCTGATTTTTCTTTTTTTTTCAGCCGATGCATCTGCTGCAGATGCATTGATCGACAACAATCCCCCCAGAATTATTATTTTAAAAAATCCAAAATAAAGATTTCGAAAAGAGGTGTAAACATTAATGATTTTTTTTTTCGATCTCAAGATAAACACACCGATTTACATCGTTCTGTACAAACAAAACAAAACAAAAGACAATTCATGTTTATCAGTATCTATAATGTTAGTGTTGCTAGTAATCATTTGCCTTTCGACTTCCTATTTTGGGAGGGAAATCACAGGAAATTCCTAATGTGATGTTACACCATGAACTTCTGTTAACTTTCACTCCGTCATCATTAACTTTCATTCTCATTAGCACGATGGGGGTGGGGTGTTGGGGCTGACATCCCCATTAAAAATCTATGATGGCAAATTTCTTTAAAACATCTGTCGATCAATACGTTTGCCTGTTGGAACAAGTTGTTTTGGGTTCTTGTTGGTATATCTGTTCCGCTATCCCTATTAAAATTGGTGTCGGGACGTCCCCATGTGAACTGCTTATCGACAAGGACAAAGAGTTGAAAAAGTACAGAAACGACAAAAGAAAAAGGTCATGCTAGAATCACATACGTTAGACGAATACAAAAAGAGTGCATTTGATGGGTCGAGAATATATATTTTTATGACTTTTTTATACTTAGAACATAAACAGCGTAGCTCAGTTCCAATGACGACAGCAAATTTAGTTTCAAAATACGTTAAGGCCACCGCACACCTTACGATCGTTCTGCGATCCGATTTGTGAAATAAATCGCTATGGCATTAAATAGTGGCATTTTAACAAATGAAATCTACCCTATTCAGGTTCTGAAAAGTAATATGAATACTAAACATAAGTTTCTGGTGAGCTGTCAGCTTTCTACAGGGAATAAGGGCAAAATTAGTTCCAAATCGTAGGCAGTCGTACGATATTTGTGACGTCACTACGACTTGGAGCCGATTTGGCCATTCCACCGACCATGCCGACTAGAAAATTCGGCAAAGGCCATATTAGCGATTTTACTATCTGTATGACTATTCGGACCCTCAATCAAAAATGATTTTCATTTTCAAATGATTTGTCAAATGATATTACATTTTCTTCTGAAATCGGATCGCAGACCGATCTTAAGGTGCGGTGGCCTTTATCTATACTCAATCCTTTGTGCTTGTATACAGTAAGAGAGCTATAGAACCGCGTTTACTATATGTAAAAGTATAAACCTAACCCTAATCCTCTCATAAGGGCAGGGGCGTAGATAGCGGGGGGGGGGGGGGGTATGTATCCCCCAACTTTTCGGGTGGGGGATGGTGTGTACAAACATCCCCCCAGGTTCCACCCCACCCCCCCCCCCAAAAAAAAAATAAATAAATAAATAAATAAAAAAAAAAAATAAAAAAATAAGTGGTGGAAAATATACATTTCTATATCATGTTGTAGATAAATATAATTTGATATATAATATCTATTAATTTTATTGTTATATATTCTTTATTTAAATATAAATGTTATATATCTGTGCACAATATTGTAGATTTATATGAATTTATCAATATTTATCTACAATGCTGTCGTTACACCACTAGAAAGTGAAAACCATCTACTTCAAATTATGCAACATGGGTGTAGATCTGGGAGTGATATGGAGGTATAATTTTTTTTAAAATGAAGTGGGGGGGGGGGGGGGAGGGGTGTTGGTCTGCATGTGTTACCATCTCCAAATATATTTAGAGGTGATTGTTTTTTTTCGAAGCCACAATGCAAAAAAAATATTTAGATTAAAACTACATGTAATTATTCTGCATTTAGAGGGTTCAGTCGGTAACTTTCCTTTATAATGCAATTCTGCAAAACTGAAATGAAAATATAGTCACAGAAATCGAATGTGGTGGAGAAAGAAGGAATACATCACCCACAATATTTATCGAGGATGATGATGACCTGTGTCATCATCACCCAACTATACATAGAAGAATTATGAAATGACAATCATAACATGGACGATGTAGGCCCGGTCAGAAGCACCGCTCCGGGCGTTGCATGTGGGTACAGTGCCCCTTCTTTTCCCTTTAACTTCAGATAAGTACCCCCATTTTTCTTTCCAGTAAGTCCCAGTTCCATATTCTTTTAAGTACCAAATTTGATAATTGCACCTCATCCCTCACCTTACCTTTGATAATTGCTCCTATTTCAACGAGAGCATTTTCCCCCTTTTAATCCCTTTTATTCCTTTTAATGTAATAAGTCATTTTTTTCTTTGTAATATATAGACACTGATTTAATTTTTCTACTTTATATAAGAACATTTTCCCGTTCTTATAAATGTCCCTTTTCAGGTATTATAAGTGCCCCTTTTCACCTGTGATGAACTGCCTTTTCTACCTTTTCTACATATTCATTTATTTTTCTAATAATTGAAGTGTCCTTTTCCCCATGATAAGTACCACGTTTCCCTTTGTGCCCCTAATCCAAAGTGACTTAGAGCCAGTATTCCCAAATGCTCGCTCGCTACGCTCGCTCGTATTAAATGTATAGCTAATTAAATAAATTTTCATTGTGAAATTTTGCAATTACAATGTAATTGCTATTGTTTGCTCGCTCGCTTCGCTCGCTCGCTCAATATTCAAATCATACTACAAAATTGCAAAGCATGATGCTTAAGTTGTATCTTGGATATTATATACGTATATACGTACACACACACACCCACACGCACACACACACACACACACACACACACACACGCACACACACCTTGGGGAAATCATACCCCCCGGGTAAGGGGACCTGTCTACGCCAATGCATAAGGGAAAAGTAGAGTACAATATGCTATCGCCTGGGGGAGGAAATTAGTCATGACTATTTGAGTTACATTTGACAGGACCCATAAAATTGCTCGTCTCTTGATTATTAAAATAAAGAAATAGGCCAAAATTTTGAATGGCAACAAGTAATAATTCAATATGTCATCTCTCCAATCGACCAAACTCGTTAATAACAGTGATATTAGGCAACATTATTGAGTTTTAAAAAAATTAATATGAAAACTTTTTTTGTGTGTATAAAATGGTTTTGATGTGTATCATTATCAGAAAATGTTTTACAATCCTTTTTTCTTAATCCAATCATAATGTAAATCTTTTAAAAAAAAAGACCAATTCCAACAGAGTATTTAACGGGTAAAACATAAGAGAGAAACCCGACCCAACGAAAATTGATTATCGATTTTGTACTTGACCAAATAGATGAACCAAGTAAAACACATATTCATCAAAGCAAATTAAACAATGTTGTTCTCCAATACTGTATGATTATTATCTTAAATTTCATAACATAATGAAAAAATTTGAAGGTGGATAAAACAATGATACTATATATTATTTCTGCAGGTCTTATTTTGATTATTCAGTTAACATCATCAACACTTTGTGGCAGAGTTATGTTAAGGTTCCTGCATGCGTAAATGACCCGGGAGATATCAATGCTCTATGCTATCGAAATGTATTCATATCTATAATATATTTCTCTTACATCCTGGAAAAAAAGGGACTAATTTATAACGAAGATAAATATCAACGTTTTATATGAAATGATGAAATGATAAACAAATTAAACTCTACACAGATAGAATTCCCCAAACTAAATTGTTTGGATCGGGCATGGTAATTTCACATGTAATCTTTTCAAAATATTTAAAAATAAGAAAAATAACCATCCTCATATTTGTTTCTTTAAGTCACTGCATGATCGTGTCTGGATACTGAAGAACAGTTTCATACACGATTAATGATATTAAATCAATCAAACTATTTACATCAAGTTTTTGTACGCAGAAGAAGGTACACAATTTTTAATTGTTATACAGAGATGAAAAGCCGGTGAAGCCTTCAATCTTCATTAACACCTTGCCTGTTTCGATTGTCCTTTCATTGCTGTGAAACCTTAGATAATTAATAAAATGCCATGTTTCGCTTGTTCTTTAAAAGATATAAATACTGGAAACAGAGGCGTCGCTAGAGGGAAGGGGGGGGGGGAGGGGGTGACGTCCCCCATTCAAAAAAAAAAACATTCTGTCGGCAATTTCGACATTTTTATATAACATGTCGGCAAATTATGATTTGCCGACATGACCATTTCGTTTGCGCTCTCCCTGGTCGCCTGCGTATTCGAAAACTCGGTCAAAAAAAACAAACCATTCTGTCGGCAATTTCGACATTTTTATATAACATGTCGGCAAATTATGATTTATTTTAATCTTTAAATTTTTTTTTTTTTTTTTTTGCTTGTTGGGAGAAAAAATGTAAACATCTGTTGGCAAATTTGGAAATCCGAAAAATTTCTTTGTTGGCAAAGTTTGCCACCTACCTCTGCAAATTTGGTCAAACAATCCCCCCCCCCCCCACCTTTCAAAATGGTCTAGTGACGCCCCTGCCTGTTAAGTAGAATCTTCATTAACAAAATTTAATGTTTCACTTGTCCTTTCAGAGATGTATATAAAGACTTTCACGTCTGTAATCTCCATTAACAAGTCCATGATTCGCTTGTTTGTAAATAATAAAAAGACATAAAATCTTGATTAACAAATTCCATGTTTCGCTTGAGCTTTACTTCCCACGAAGGCATAAAATCTCCATAAACAAAATTTGTTGTAACATTTTCATAAACAAATGTGTTTCGATTGTGCCTTCAAAGATATAAAAACTGTAGTCTTTAAAGTTCATCAACAAATTTCATGTCGGACATTAATAGTTCAGTTACCTTTTGCCCTGCAGCGCTCTCAGAAACGCGGAAGGTTCAGGAATTCTGTTCAAGTCACAACGCAAAAGAATTCTGAAGATGACTCGGAAATGAGGATGGTTGAATCCATAGATGATTGGATTGATGATGCTTGAAGCGGTCACGAGGACACCCATGTACACCAGTACCTTACCGCTGTTCGGAATCGACACCGCGATCGCGTACGGAATGATAGACACGAAGAACCCGCAGACGACATAGAACAGATTTCGTGTGATTTGTACCTCTCTTCGTGGAGGTAATTTCCTGTTTTTTTCTGTGTCTTCCACAATCACGTTGCCATTCATTTCGTTTGCGCTCTCCCTGGTCCCCTGCGTATTCGAAAACTCGGTCAAGGACGTGGATGGAGCAATGCGACGGGTATTTCCGCCATTTGTTGTAAACTTGGGTGAGGGACATCGTTCGAAGAACATCTTCTGTCGCAAAAATCGATATACCAGTCCGTAACAAGTGGTGATAACGATGAAACAAGTTAGCTGGATGATGGCTGCTCCGAACTCGTAAATGAAAGCGTATTGGTGATTTCCATCCATCAGACAGAGTTTGTATTTATTGGTATAACCGATTCTACCGTAGCCGATGGCCTGCGGGAACACCATGGTCAGCAAAGGGAACAACCACGAGAACAACACCATGAGGATTACGTTACGGGTTGAAAAGATCCGCTCGTACCTGCTCCGCTCCGACGTGATGATGACGTAACGATTGATGGCGATTAGCGAGAGGGTGATGACGCTTGCGATGGCGGAGCTGATGGCGATACCGCCGACGATATTGCAGAGGGCATACGGCAGCATCCACCCCGTCCTACTCAAGACACCACTGATCTGGAAAGGTAGGACTAAGCATGTGAAGAAATCCGTCACACTGAGACTGACCACGAAGGCATTGGTCGAGGTATGGAGCTTACGTGAAACGGCGACCGCCATCAAGACCAGGCCGTTTCCGATGATCCCGACGACGAAGATGATTGCCATCAGGACGGCGACCGCAATACGCTGGTTGTAATCAGTGAACTCAAACATTGGCATCGCGGTTGCCTTCTCGTTGATCGAGTCGGAAACACCAGCAGTCTCCATGTTTGGTGATGCAAGGTACGGCTCCACCATGAAATGAAATGATCCGAGCTTGAAAAACCTTATTATATACGGTTAGCAGTATCAAAATAACATCGAATTTGACTGATAAACCAGTAGCTTTAACCAACTAAACATGTGATTTCTAGTGAATATAGTTTCGCTTCAATAAAGTCACTTTAACTTCAAAACAAAAGCAATATGTTCCATTCCGATAATTGAGACCATATTAATCGCAGCCTGCGCTATATTTTCCGTGTAGATCAAATAAACAGAAGTCTCCGCATTCGCTAGCGGTCATGTCCTCACTTTGACCATGTCGACTCACCAAATTGCTTGCAGAGTTGGGCTAATCAAGAGCTCTTTCATAAAATATAACACGACTAATGGTCTAATCCTCTTAAAACCAATTCAACTGTTTTTTGGCTTAAAATGAGCAAATTCACAATATGAGCATTCCTAATCAAATGTTAGTTTCATAAGGTTCAATGTTTTGAAAGTAAAAGTGCATGCCCTTTAAGGGTTCAAGCCCTATCTCTCTTGATGGCTAATGTACTACAACTCGTAAATACAAAGGGGAGGGGGGGGGGGGGGGGGAGGAATGCCGCCAGTACCTCTCATTGAGCATCAAATGAGCGATGATTTTTTTAAAAATTACACAAAGAGCTTCCACATTTCAATAAAACGTTCCACCATGAAATCTCCACGCTGGTTTTGAAGAAAATTATCATTCTCAGACGAAAGTAATGCTTAATGGTTCCATCTATAGGTGCTTGCTTGGGGGAAAAGAGTCCTCCAACCTTGTTTTGACAGTTGAAAATATAGAGGCAACCTGGATCTTCTTGATTTCAGCGTCTTAAAAAGTGCACTTTTCAGTTCAGAGACGTTCAGAGTCGTAGCAGACAAGCACTCCAAATTTTGACAGTCAATTCATTCTTCAAGAAATGAACTGAGTTCATCACCGATCGATCTTTAGGTCGATTGATGCAAACATCATATATCGTCGATCAAAAATGGTCACATATCAAGCACCAAGTTATTTTGGAGGTATTCCTCAGCATCTAAACTGAAGAAAAATCCACTTGAAGACGGACGGTTCATTACTATTTCACAACACGATCCAAATGCCAAATAGATCATCTTCCTTAGAAGGAGTTCGTTATCCCTCCCCTTGGCCTCCTGACAACCACTTCAATTTGAAGACACTCTTGAATCAACAGAACGGGTTATTAGCTCCAACCCTACAAGCTCCTACACAGTAGAGATTTCATTACGAAATGACTTCCCGCTCTTAATAACCCTGCTTGTTGACTCCGTTTTACATATTATTGAAATCGGTAGCGTGCATGCGCCAAACGATCTTGGCCGATTATAATTTTGTTCGTCTTCAGTCGATGAGATTGCGCGCCAAAATGTTCGGTGGTTGGTTGAGCACATAAGCTTCGTCAGGAAATGATCTTGGCGGGCAGAGTGATTGGATGATTACTACAAAAATTTATCTCTGTCTGTTGGCCTTCTCCCCTGTCTCCTCTTTTATTAGGGTGACTAATGACTTTCGTTTATGAATGGCAATTACGACTGGTTTTTAAAAAACACCGTTAGAGATGGATACCTTTTTTTTTTTTTTTTTGTTCATATAAATTTTTCATAAACTTGGATTTGAATTATATTTTAATTATCATATTTGGAAAATAACACCTTATAAGGAGGTGGTTCTCATGAAAATGAAATTTTGTGGGGTTAATGTCATCAGTTATTAAAACGAAAACGGAAAAGAAATGTTAGTCACTAGCTAAAAACATACCATAATTTTTAGACCACAAACAATAAACTTATGGATACATAAATATGTCACGTTTTAAGAGTAGAAAGTGAAAGTGCACTAGGTATACAAGGAAGGAAATACATATGCAAAGAAGTCACTGATATCCCAATAATACATACATTTTCCAAGAAAATGCATTTCTTATATCTTAATTTTGTCGGACAGCTATAATTTTCAGATCGGTTAAAAAAATTAAAAGTTTTATACTACTACTGCTGCTGCTGCTGCTGCTGCTGCTGCTACTACTATTCTACTACTACTACTACTACTACTACTACTACTACTACTACTATTACTACTACTATACTACTTCTACTACTACTACTACTACTACTACTACTACTACTACTACTACTACTACTACTACTACTACTACTACTACTACTACTACTACTACTACTACTACTACTACTACTGCTGCTGCTGCTGCTGCTGCTGCTGCTGCTACGACTACTACTTCTACTACTAGTCTACTACTACATGTACTACTACGACGACTACTACTACTACTACTACTACTACTGCTACAACACTCTCAGAAATGTTGGTTAAAATCATTAGGTTGTTTAAAATATTAACCAACCAAATGTTGGTTAAAAAAAATTATATGTAAAACATACAATTTGGTTAAAAAATTGTATGTAAAACATATGGGATTTTTTAAAAACCAACAGTTGGTAGGTTCATATTTTAAACAACCTAAAAACTTTTCTGAAAGTGTACCACCACTACTACTACTACTACTACCAATACTCAGTTCTAGTTGTATAGCGCATAATACATTTTTATCAGTGTCTCTATGCGCTTCCAAAGAGCTTTGGATTATTACCCCGGCTCAGCCTATAACTGTCTACTATACCTATTAAAAGCTTCAAGGAATAGATTCCCACCGGTACCCGTTTACTTCATCTGGGTCAAGAGTGACAAATGTAGATTAATGTCTTGCCAAAGGACGTTAGTGCCGGGCTGGGATTCGAACCCCGTACCTTGTGATCTACAGTGCGGTGACTTGTCTACTAGACCACAACATATCAGCTTTAGATTTCTAGCCTTGTATTCTTTCAAAAATGCTGAAACGAAGTAGTGAGACGATTAAGGCGTAATATAGATCAATGGGGTAGAAAATTATTACGTACATATTTACAGAATTACCCATTTACAGGATAAGAAATATTTGGTATTTTATTTTGAAATACAAAAAGTAATGGAGTATAGGGTTTTGTAGTCTTTTGTCGTTTTACAATTACTTCAACAAAGCAAGGAACTCTGCTTTCAACAAAGCAAGGAACTCTGCTTGCAATTTTATTTCTCAAGGAATGATCTAAAATTAATAATGTAGTTATTCATTGCAAATCACGATCACGAGGGTTGGAGAGAGAGAGAGAGAGAGAGAAAACATGGAGAAATAGAAAGAGAGATAAATAAAGATCGTAAGATAGAAAGAGAAATGATGAGAGAGAGAGAGAGAGAGTGGGAGGGGGAGATGAAGAGAAAGAAAGATACATAAAATGCTTAAGATAAAAACAAAGAGAAAGAATGAGAGGTAGAGAGAGTGAATAGGCAGCTGATGTATGTTCCATTCATTTTTTTTTTCAAGAATAATTAAAGATTGAAATAAATCATTACAAGAAATTTGTGAACATTGTTCAACACCTTCGATCTCAGCTGCTCCAACAATGGTGACAACATCTTTCACGCGAGGAGTGTGATAAACGTTAGAGGTGGGTTTTCACGGGGCACGCGAACGATTCGTGAAGGGTGTGAATGTCGAAAAAGGAGAAGTTTTTCTCCGAATGTGTGCGTAGTTCTCACAACGTATGTGCGATTGTCGTGTGTAGCGTTGCCGATATACATGATCTATGGCCAGTCCACATACACGAAGAACACGCGACTAAAATGCTAACAACACGAACGAACTTCGCTGCTTTTCTCGAGACATGCGCGAGACATTCTCCACACTGTCGGAATCTGTTTGGGGTTTCACGAAGATTTTGCGAACATCACGAACATGGTGAGTAAGTCGTGCGCATATGACGAAGATTTTCAGTCATTTTCGAGAGCAAATCAGGAACAAATTACGACTCGGAATGCTGGAAACGTTTGCAAGAAATTTCAAACTTTTTTGAAATTCCCTCCGAACTAAAAACGACTCCCGCGAACGATTGACGACGCTTCCGAATCCCCGCTCATGTTTGGCGAACTTTTGGGGCCTAAAATACGACCGTTGGACTTTGCCATTTTTTCGACATTCGCATATTTCGCGAATCATTCGTGTGTCCCGTGAACAGGTGGAAAAAAAAAGAATGAATTGAACCGACATATTAATATGATCATAGTAGTCACAACTTTAGGTTAGGACACATTCACACTAAAATGTGACCTTTCATGCCCAGCGGATTAGTCAGATTTTTGTTAGAACACTTCTACCCCTAGACATGTAAAATCTACTACTGCATGAGATGTTGCTGAGAGCTACAGATCTGTCGCGTTCTGGGATCGCACATCGTACGCTCAGTTTGATTCAAAAAGTTTTTATGACCGGGAACGGGAGGGGGGGGGGGGGGGGGGGGAGGCATTATATGGTTAAGCTCTGTATGTTGTGGACAACTGCAATATTCCAAAACCATTTTTCATTTAATTGGCATCGTTATCAAGTAGCCTGCGGTATAAAAAAAAGCAGGTGCCATTTGACCAATAAATATAACAAACACGATAAAAACTATTTTCGAAAAATCAACTCAAGGCAATTTCAATAACCCTGTCTGTCACCTTTAGAAATGTGCGAACATTACAATGGCGTATTACGTAATCCGAACCTGATTTCTATGGGCAGTACAATAGGCCTTTGAAATTGCCCTTGAGTTTATTTTTCGAAAGTAGTTTTTATCGTGTTAACAATATCTATAACTATAAAATCGTTCCCAAATGGGTTTTCTGAAGTTTATATGGAAAAGGTATTGGCTAGGCCTATGCCATTAATTCGAGAAATATTGGTGTTGAAGGCCCATTAGCATGGCGGTGGGATGGCACCGATATCGTTGACATTATCCAATAAAGGTCTGGTAACATTTGTCCGATAACAATAATGGTAACGAGGTTTTACATTAAAGGTACACCAGAGAGCTGCCCTGCTAGACACGAGCATTCTCACGCTTACTCACCATATACATGCAGTAGGGTGTGCCTTTAATTGAAAATCTCGTTATTGTTATCGTTATCGGACAAATGTGACCAGCCCTTAACCCTACACCTTTTAGACTTCAGGAGACCGATTTGGGAACGACTGAAAGTTATATAATTACCATTATTGGTCAAATGGGATCGTTCCTTAAAGAGTCCCAAAAGTTTTGTCAACCGGACGGAATTGCCTGTGCAAACCTTTCCCAAATCCTGTCGGGTCAAGTTCGCTTCAGGCTCTTGATGACGTCAGCGGTTTTATAAATAAAGGGGGTTGGGGGAAAAGTGATATCATTCACCACCTGGCGGGACATGGCCATGAATTGTAACTGATTGAGAGTAATTTCATCTCATCCTGTCTCTTGATTCACAAGATCAGGAGATGGAAATAAGATGACCACAGATTCGATATAAAATTGAGTGAGTACAAAGAGAGCGAGAGAGCGGGAAAGGAGAGATGATTCCTAATTTATGTCTCCGCCGTTTTGACAGTTGAAGGTGGGATATCATTCCGTGTGACAAATCAAAATGAGAAGTGATTTAGACGATGGCTCTCGTTTTAATTACGCGTCATGTAGACCTTCATACACCAACTTTTCCTATGGAAGTAAGGATACATGTCTTACAGGTCCTGTTCAACGTTTTGGGGGCTGTGACAAAATACACATTCATGTGTTATGAGTTCATGCATTATGAATTTATGTAGATACTATGACTTCATGTAGATAAACGAAATTAATCATGAATCATGAATCAAAAGATTGACAACGTCTTCAGGAAAAAAAAAATTAATATCTTATCATATGTTTTGTTATATATTAATTTCAAGTATACTGATCTCATTTAGATTAGATAATGTAAAGGTAAATATGTGAGACATAAATCGACATATACTAGCTTTACTACTTTATTTATGCCTAAACATATGATTTAACGGTATTGTTTATCATATACCGTTAATGTCATGTTTTGTAACTTATGACATATACAACAAACATAATAGGATCTAAATATTTTAATGAACAGAATATTGGTATGTATCGATGATGTTTAATGAAAAAAATCATATTATTTAGGATGTCAAGATACCTAGTAAAAACAAATACTGAGAAAGCTATTTCTCTATATTTAAAACTAAAAAGTATATTATATACATATATACATGTATATGTATATAATATACTTTATATATATATATATATATATATATATATATATAATTGTGTGAAATGAAAATGAGAGAATAATGGTTGCGTAGCTTAAATCAAAGTTCCCCAGAGCTGTACTCCCTTTTTTTGAATTTTTGCAAAGGTTGAAAAAATGTCTCCGTATATATATATATATATATATATATATATATATATATATATATATATGTGTGTGTGTATATGTATATATATATATATATATATATATATATATATATATATATATATATATATATATATACATATATATATAATGTTATTTTTTTTTAATTATGTGTTTATTAAGAAATCAATTCATAACATATACAAACTTTCCAAGGAAATACAAATGTTGTGTTACAAAAAAAAAATAATGACAAATTAAGATATTTACAAACGATTGAGATGATCTGGAAAAAAAAACACAAACAAAAAATAAAAACAAAAAAGGCAGAGTATCAATTCATAACATATACAAACTTTCCAAGGAAATACAAATGTTGTGTTACAAAAAAAATTAATGACAAATTAAGATATTTACAAAAGATTGAGATGATCTGGAAAAAAAAACACAAACAAAAAATAAAAACAAAAAAGACAGAGTACACGTAATAGAAATAATCAGTATTATAACCATTACAATATATATAATGTTAGCATTTCTCCGTCGTGTTCGTTTACGAAAACAAAACATTAAAAGGAATACTTTTCATACGTTTTTTTTTCCAAAAAAGTATAAGGTAAATAGGTTTCTAAACATGCTAAAAGTCAAGAGTTCTCCTTGTGATAAGAAATGTTATATGAAATGAGAATGACGAATATCCTAACCATTGACTGACCACTGATAAATGTCTCCACCACACAAAGGACTGGATGAGAAATAACCGAGTGCATGGCTACAAGGCATATCTTTCATCATTATTATGGTCACAGACCGCACACCTCAGAAGTAGGGCAGGGTTAAGGTCTACTCGAAGTTACTTGATGTTTTAAAAAGATTAATTATAATTTGATTATAAACTTGTTTTTAACAGAAAGGATTAATCATTACCTCGTGATTAGGGAAATACGGTATACTTTATTAACCAATTGGCAGGAAATTAAGCTATCGCAGAACATTTGACTATATAATTATCATTGAGCCTTAACCTTATGAAACACAGAAAACAAGAATGGGAGCACAAGTTAACAACCATAGACTTTTAAAAGAAAGGCAATCGCTACCTCTTTCAAAGAGCTCGTCAACACAACAGAATAGTCTGATTATTTTGACACATTGTTTGTTGTTTATTCAACCATTTAATGATTGATTGAATGAATGAATGAATGAATGAATTTATTTGTTAATCTATATATTTTACTATTTTGAAAATTTAGTATTCTTTCCCCCTTTTAGATAGAGGGGGGGGGGGGGGGGGGCTTAAGCAAAGTAATTCAAAGTGTTTGCAACCCAAGCTAAATGTCTTGCAATACTTGCACACAAAATTATGTTCTGGATTAGGAAAATGTTTACGTGATAAACCGATTCTAAAAATAGCCTGTCTTGTACAAGTTACATGTATTTGGTTGCTCGCCTTACCATCTTGATACAAAGATGGTTTTCTTTTTAGAGATGTGTTAATTTCATGTTTAAAAATAAAATACTTATGAATTTCATCGTCTTACAAAGTAATCATTTCTAACAGACAGAGCAAATAGTCTATTTAAAGTCGCATTATGAATTCATCTTTCTCGTGGCACTCGTTTTACTGATAAATAAATAAATTTATAAATTTCTGGCTCATACTCGTGTTGACTATTATTTAAGGGCAAAATGACGAAATGAACTTCCTGCTGCAGTTACGAAGGAAGATGTATTTGACTATGAGGCGGCCTTGGTCTGTCGTGTTGTATAAACGAGGTCCCCTGGGACACTATGCCTATTCCAGCATCAATTAGTGAAATAAGGTCACTGATTTTTAATTTCCCTCCCATAGAAATACAATACTTTGATAGAAATATCGGCTTTTGAAAGATGCAATATCAGAATAAGACACACAGAGAGAGAGAGGAGACAGAGAGAGACAGAGAGAAAAGAGAGAGAGAGAGAGAGAGAGAGAGAGAGAGAAGAGAGAGAGAGAGAGAGAGAGAGAGAGAGAGAGAGAGAGAGAGAGAGAGAGAGAGAGAGAGAGAGAGAGAGAGAGAGAGAGAGAGAGAGAGAGAGAGAGAGAGAGAGAGAGAGAGAGAGAGAGAGAGAGAGAGAGAGAGAGAGAGAGAGAGAGCGAGTAAGAGAAAGTGAGAAAGTGATAAAAGAAGATGGAAATATAATAATAATTAGAATATTCGGAATTTATTCAGTGCCTAACAATATAATACATATTATAATACATTTTGAGGGGATATAACGAAAACCAGTCCTAAGTGTTCTGGACGGCAAAATAGCCAAGAAAAACAATTAAAATTTAGTCCATTATCATCTATCAGAAGCAATATTGTTTTGCATATTTTAGACATCGGTTGTGTTTTTTTTTTTTATATTGATATGGAAACTGATGTTAATTTACACGAGGTTTTGTGCTAAACATATGTCGAATATTCCGTTTTAATGGAGAGAGGGTGTGAAGGGGTATACGCTGTTTTTGTAAGATGGACAAGGTTCTTGGTATGAAATGGATTTTGTAGGATACCCTATGGAGGATAGTCATTCGACTTTTTGTTGTGTGTTGTTCCAAGGGCTCGCAGTGCGAGTCCTTCTTTTTGTTGTATTGTATTTGTCTTGTCGCTGTTGGTGTCTTTGTTTTTGTTCTTGTTGTTCGTATACAAAAAGTTAATACTTCCACAGGTAGTTCCTTGTTTCTTTTTCTTAACCAACTCATGTATGATGCACGATGACGTTACGTTTATTTCCATGAATTGTCGTGGCCTAGGTGATAGTCGGAAAAGGCAGGATATTTTGTTATATTTAAAGTCAAAACAATGTGACGTGTGTTGTATTCAGGATACTCATTTTGTACCAGATATAGAAAACGAAATACGTAGGGAATGGGGAGGCAAATGTTTTTTCTCTTGTAATACGTCCAACTCAAGGGGAGTAGCTATTCTTTTTAAAGATACGGTCCCAGTAAATATAAATAGGCTGAAAATAGACAATGTAGGAAACTTTGTGGTTTTAGACTTGACACTTTACGAATATAACATAACATTAGCATCGTTATATGGGCCAAATACAGACAATCCAACATTTTTTGCTGATCTTTAAAAAATTATAACAGAATATGAAAATCCACATACCATTATTTGTGGGGATTGGAATTTAGTACAAGATTCAACTCTCGATACATGTAACTACCTCCATGTTAATAATCCTCGAGCAAAACAACAAGTTAAGGAAATGAAGAGTGCATTAGATTTATGCGATCCATGGAGAATTAAATGTCCAACTAAAAGATCCTATACATGGCGACAACCAAACCCTTTTAAACAAAGCAGATTAGACTTCTTTTTGATATCTTCAGAACTTCTTTCTTTAGTTCACAGGGTTGATATTTTTCCGGGTTATCGAACGGACCACTCCTTAATTAGTCTAAGTCTGAGCTTAAATCAACTAAAGCGAGGTCCCGGTTACTGGAAATTCAATAATTCTTTGTTAAAAAACGAGGGTTTTGTTTTACAAATTAAGAAAACAATAAAAGAGACTATTTTGTTTTACGCAAAAGACACGGTAGATTTTGATGAAAACGATTGTATAGTTGGTGACTGTGAATTTACTATAAATGATCAATTATTTTTCGAAACTTTAATGATGGTTATAAGGGGAGAAGCTATATCGTATGCTTCCTTTTTAAAGAAACAAGGTGTAAATAGGCAAAAATATTTAGAAAAGAACATTGAAGAGTTAGAAAGAAAATTGGTAATAAACGATGATAAGACTGCTTTATTAAAGGAAATTAAAGAAATTAAATTAGAACTTGAAACCTTCCGCTCAAAACAGAATGAAGGAATCGCCATGAGATCTCGTATAAAGTGGATGGAGTTTGGGGAAAAACCTTCAAAATTCTTTTTGAATTTGGAAAAACAAAATAAAGTTAATAAAGAAATACGTGAATTATCTACTGAAAATGGTGATACCATTAGTGAACAAAGTGCATTACTTAAAGAGGTGTTTAATTTTTATTCGAACCTTTATGCAGAAAAAGAAGTAGAAGAAACAAATTTAGAAATTTTATTGAATTATTCTGACATTCCCAAATTGTCATCAAAAATGTCTTTATTGCTTGAAGGTCCATTAAGTATCGATGAAGTTTATGCTATGTTAAAACATATGAAAAACAATAAATCCCGGGGCAAGATGGCTTTACGGCAGAATTCTATCGTTTCTTTTGGGAAGATATAAAACATTTTATAGTAAAGTCTTTGAACCATGCTTATTTTACAGGACATTTATCACAATCGCAAAAATTGGGGATTATAACTTTGATTCCGAAAGGGAACAAGTCTAGAGATTTTCTTAAAAACTGGCGCCCTATTTCCTTGCTAAACGTTATTTATAAACTGGCATCCGGTTGTATAGCTAATAGACTAAAAGGTGTTTTGTCTTACTTGATACATGAAAATCAAAAGGGATTTATAAAGGGTCGTTTCATAGGGGAAAATATACGTTTATTATATGACACATTGCTTTACACTGAAATAAATGATATAGCAGGCATGCTACTGGTTATTGACTTCGAAAAGGCATTCGACTCTGTGTCGCACAAATTCCTCTATAAAGTTTTGGATTTCTTTCAATTTGGCCCATCTTTACAGAAATGGATTAAATTGTTTTATGAAAACGCTTCCTCGTGTGTCTTAGTTAACGGACATTGTACAGATAGATTTTTAATAGGACGAGGGTGTCGCCAGGGAGATCCTTTGTCTCCTTACCTGTTTTTGTTAGTGAGTGAAATACTTGGTATCCTAATGCGTCACTCAAATTCTTTAGTTGGATTGCATATGAATGGGAAAACACTCAAACTGTTGCAATATGCAGATGATACCCTTTTGACACTCAATGGTACCAGGCAAGATTTACAGTGTGCCCTCGAAATACTTAATGACTTTAAAAATATGTCCAATCTTAAAATCAACGTAACAAAAACGCACGTTATATGGATAGGGAAGAACAGGTCTCTTAAAACAGAAATTTTACATGAATACAAATTGAACTGGATATCTGAAGGTTATTTTAGGTACCTAGGTATAGACTTTTCAGTACATTTATCACAGATGGTTGAACATAATTATTGTGAAAAGATAAAAGAAATTAAAAATCAAATGACCTCATGGTTGAAAAGATCAGTGACTCCCTTAGGACGAGTAACCATAATTAAATCGTTATTTATACCCAAATTAAACTACTTGTTTCTATCATTTCCAGAACCAAATCCACAAATTATTAAAGAGGTAAATCGATGTTTTTACTCGTTTATATGGGGTAATAAACCTGACAAAATAAGAAGAAAACAAATGTGTCAGTTATATAAGGATGGTGGAGTTAAAATGACGGATATTTTTAAACATATGAAATCTCTTAAGATATCATGGGTCAGAAGATTTATTAATGACTCATCTGATGACATCTTTACTTATCATATGTTTCTCTCGTTTTTCCTCCATCATATTCTCCCCAATTATACAGGGGGTCCGAACATTACAAACAATTAGCCACTGTCACGCTTAATCCATTTTGGAAAGAGGTGCTTTTCGCTTTTTCAGATTTGGTTGAACTCACTGTAGATACTATTGCATGTCAATCTCTCTGGAATAATCACAGGATAAAAGTGAATAATAATTCAATATATTTTGAATCTTGGAGTGTGAAAGGAATACGTTTTATCAATGATATTTTGAAAACAGATGGTACATTTCTATCGTATTTTGAACTTCAACATAAATTCAATATACAAGTAATTTCCTTCAATACTATGGGTTGTTCAGTGCTATTCGGTCTGGTTTTAAAAAGAGTGTTATACCAAAATTGATGGAACCTACATGTATTATACCTGAAGCATTACTTCTTATATTGAAAATGAAAAAAAGGGTGTTCACATATTTACCAGTCGTTTTTAAAACATAATGTGAAAGAATGTAACAGCCTTACAAAATGGAAACAGGATTTAGAACTCGAAGATAAAGCATGGTATTCATATTGTTTGACTCCCTTTCAATCAACTATTGACATAAATATGAGGTGGTTTCAGTTTAAGATTTTAAACAGAATACTTTACATGAAGGATTCATTGTTAAAATTCCAATTAGTTACTGATAAGAAATGTACATTTTGTAACAGCAGTGAAGAGACAATTACTCATATTTTTTGTTACTGTCCACATTCAAATGTAATATGGTCAAAACTTGAGGAATAGTTGTTTCGTAAGACTAATATGAAGGTAAAACTCACAAATCAGAATAAATTGTTCGGCTTTAATGGATGTCATAACAACGCTTTTAATTGTATTTTAATTATTGTAAGAAAAGAAATTTATTCATCTAAATGCAAAAACCACTGTTTGAAAAAGTTATGTTAGCTGTTAAATCTTATTATGATATGGAAAGTTATATAGCAAAAACAAGTCTTAAAGAAAAGAATTTTATGAAAAAATGGTTTCATTTTACCAAATGTTTCTGAATGTTTTTGTTTAAATTTTGTTTGTTTGATTGCTACATATGCAGAATACAAATTATATTTTCTATGTCCTATCTTATGTCACAATGTGACCGAGATTATTTCGTTATGTTCTAATGTTTGAATAATTATTTGACAATGTCATGGAATAGTGCATGTATCGAATTTTTTGTGAAATGAATGTTTATAAATAATAAAGGAGCCCTGTGGAAGGGTAAATATATATCTAAAAAAAAAAAAAAATTGTTTTGCTTGAAGCTTTTCATATTTTTCAGGCATTCAAAAAGATTGGTGCACATCAAAATAACTTTCGTTTTAGTCTAAAATGGCAGTAGTAAATAGTAAATTTGATGTAATTACATTTTCAGCTTGCTTTCTTCAAGATAATATTCCTACCCTATAATTTCTCTTGTAGGGCAGGCAAAAATTTTTAGATTTAAGACGGGGTAGGGTATTTCGTACAAAAAGACATTTTTAGATTGCTTGAGGACATACGTGTACGTGCCGTGCCGGTGTTCCAACTTATACCACAGTCACACCAACAATACCGATGCCAGACCGACAACAGACCGAACAAAATATTTCAATGGCCAAGAATCGATCGGTGTGGAGTCGGTGTGGGGTCGGTTTCACGGTGTGACTGCGGTATTACTACCTACAACCATGTACATGATATCAAGTCGAGTTTCCAATCTCCTCGATCTACGATAAACTCTACAAGAAAAAGAGGGTCAAGGGGGCACCCGGATTTGAACCGGGGACCTCTCGATCTGCAGTCGAATGCTCTACCACTGAGCTATACCCCCTTCGCTGTCATCGGTAGCTCTTTATCAACTTCATCAACAATGTCGGTTATCGTCAGGGTATATTTTAGGGTTTGACAAGGGCATCACGTTCGAGAAGAGAAAAATGTTACCGTCAATTTTTGTCGGTGTACATTTAAGAAAAGCCCAAGAGTGCTTTTGCAGAGGTAAAGAAAAAAAAAAGTTATTCGTCCTAACTGTGGTTCCTCCTCTGTTTCCTTTTACAGATTGCTAAACGACAAACTATTCAAATTTATCGATACGTACGTTCATATGAATAAGCTTTTGTGTTCCTACACAGCTAGATATCGTACAATACCCAATTAAAAGAAAAAGATATTCAATCAAATACAGTTGCCTTGGCAGCGTATCCGGCATAGTATGGTGAAGCCCACTCACGGGACCTTCACTATATGGGGCTGTGTCGATTTCAGCCTGTCACGACCTCATAGTTGATGAGGTAAAAATACCAATATAATTGGCAAAATTTTGAGAAAATACTTCCTTCTACATTTTAGAATGATAGAATATCTAATTTTATGCCAGATTCTTTGATAGGATCTTTATCATCTTGATCAAGTGAAATTTTCAGGCCGTTTTTAGTCGGTGACCTCGCTCCTCTGCCGCACATATACGTGCAAGATATCACACACTTGCTATGGGAGGCAGTTGCTCACAGTATGAAGGTACAGAGTGCGAGGTTATCTCCAATAACCTCGCATAAGTGTGAGTGGGTGAAGCCTGGATACTACCTGGCCTGCAGTTAGTCTGCAAGCACAGACCCTAATTTGACACTTTATCAGAAAATCATTGTGTCTTGAGAGGAGCCTAATCCAGCTACCTACTGGTCGTGTCAATATAGGAGCAGGTCAGGAGCAGCTACAGTACATGGCCTATGGTAGTCTTACAGCGCAGACTCTCTTGTACGACTGACCAGGGTTTGTGCCTGCAAACTAGCCTGCAGTAGCGGTCTTGTCTAACTTATGGTGGATCTGAAAATTGCGTGAGTAACTGTAGGTCGATGACATTACGGGACACTTCCGGGTCTACGAGCGCAGTGAAGCTGCCGAGGCTTTTTCGGGGCGTCGTTCGGACTACCGGTAACCATTAAAATTAATATCTCACATTTTTCCCCCAATATTTTTTAATTCTAGGGTAAAAAATGGGGTTTTAATATTCTAAAGCTATGGTGAAGAGGAGATGAGAGAAGCTGGCTAACGGTAAAGGTGATTTTCAGGAGGTTCTTTAGACTCTAAAATGGCTGCTCTATTGTAGAGTGGGGTTAAAAAAACCAGGCTCTGTGAAGAGTAGCGTCAGTTTTTTTATTTTTACTCTTCACAGAGCCTTCCAGGCTAATACTACCCCTCTCCCGTGTGAAACCACAGGAAAAAATATCATTACAACTTGCAATGGGTGTACACGCGTCCCCTTTTTCATCCATCTACACCAACATGTATTTCTAATGTTGTATGTCATTGGTTGATGGCGGTGGCGCTGTTCTATATTTGGATGATTTGACTAATAGTTAGAACTAATAGATTTTTGCCGCACTCACTGTTATTTTTTTTGTAATGATTGTTTTCTCCCTCTCTCAAATCAAATACAAATTGTAGAAATCATTCATAACAAAAATTGTACATTATCATTCATAACAAAACTGAATTATATATTGATATTTCGACTTAAACATAGATTCTAGTAATAAAAGAAAAAAAAATAAACTGTTTAGAAAACATATTTTCATATGCATGATCAAATAATAGTATTCCTAAGAGAAATATGTTGTGTTATTCCATCCTCCCCCTCCCCGAAAAAAAGTAAAACTGAATTGACCCGTACACGATCTATTCGCGATCATGGTGGTGGTGAATGTGGTGGTGGGGGGGGGGGGGGGGGAGGGGGGGGGGGTGACAACTCCATTTCATTTGCCATGTGATGATTAACAGTGGCGGATCATGGGGGGGGGCACATGGAGCACTTGCCCCCTGGCTAAACCTAATCTCCACAACATACCTAAGTAGAACCTTTTGCCCCACCTCTAGCCAAATATGAATAATTTGTTGATGTTTTTGTTGCTGTGGTTGTTAATTTTGTTCGTTTGTTTGCTTGTCAGAGGCAAAGGCCTTATTACTTAATTTGATTTGATTTTGATTTATCTATTTATCTTTACGATCTTTTTTTCTTCAAACATATTTTACAAAGTGATTACAACATAATAAACATAAATAGGAGAGGATGGTAAGTTGAAAGGTGAACTGTGTAGAAGAGATATTAGCCTGTAAAAATGTGAAAACTTATATTTTTTAAAGATCGTTTTAGACCTATGCCCCCGATCAAAGAATACTGTATCTGTCACTTGGTAAAACATGTTGAACATCAAGACTATAGTGTTGCCTCTTGAATTAAATATACAACTATAATGTAACCATGGTAACCGACTTCAATATTCATGGAAACATGTCTGCTATTCGTGACAATCGGAAGACACGAAACACATGGCAATTTAGCTGCATGAGACAAAAATTTTTTTTTTTTTATATCTGAATCGTGAGTAGATGATAGCAGATATGTTCTTTCAAAAACCCTCTGACTTCCATGCGATGAACGAAGGGCAGATTTTCTCAACCTAAATATATTTCGTTATGGTGTGTTTCCCAATATCTACATATATAGCAAACCATTCGAAAGTCTGCTAAGGACTTAGCTTTATTTATTATAACTGTAAGGAGACCAGAACTGCAGTAGATCATAGCTGCGAGATGATGGTAAGTAACTAAGTATACAGAGAATAAGTGTCGTATCGTCGAGTGTTTGAACACTCGGCTAGATATGCGAAGGTCGTTGGTTCGAGTCCCGGCATGGCACTGATATTCTTTGGCAAACTCCAGTGTTTATATGTCTCTCTCCACCCAGGTGATGTGAATGGGAACCTTGTAGGAAGGAATTTAATGAACATGCTAAATGCTGTTTTAAGATATGAAGGGGGGGGGGAACATAATGTAAATATAAAAGAACTTGATGGAATCCTTGTAATAGTTTTCATTTTACTTTATTTTTTAGATCTCGTCCCGTCATACTTTGATCTTGATATCCTTCTTGCTCTCCTGCGCCATGTGTGAAGGTAATATTCTTCTACTTTTTTGTTTTTATACAATACGGCAAATAATTTTCCTTGTTTTAATTATACACAATTATACTGCATCAATTGGCGGTTCATGGGGGGGGGGGGCTCAAACTCTGTCAACCCAGCCCCAATAAAGAAATTGTTGATTTGTTTCATTTTGATTTTACATCTAGAGTGAACATATATTTCCCAGAAATGTATCACGAAGTATTAACTCGACAGCAGTAAACAAGGATAAGATACAAACTGGCGCAAGTTATCAAACAGTTATCAGACTTGTGCCCCCACCCCCTTTCCAGGTTAGAATGTGATGTTGTGATAAGTCTATATTTGCTGGCTGCGTGTCTGTTCTTTTTGAGACTTATTGATTTCCTGACAAAAACTCTAGCACCGCTCCTGGTTAAATCATCTTGTTCTTTACACCCCTACAGATGCTGATTTGGGTAGCGAGTGCCCTTCATTTTCTTGCCTCCCGGTCCGAATAGCTGTAAGTGGTACCATTCAAACCATTCAAACGGTGCCGAAGAGAATCGCAATCAGTCCTCAAATATTCGATCATCTAGGACTGGTCAACATCAAGGACAAGTATACATGCCAGATACCCGGTAAGGCATTCTTTCATTCCACAAAAGTGATTGGTTATAGGCCAGGAGCCTGTCCCGAAATAGTCACCCCATTTTACTCATAATCTTTGACCCCTTGAACTTACTTAGACCATCTAAGTCATTGACAAAAAGGTTGTCAGCCTGAACGTAGCCGCCGGGTTTAAGCCCCCAGAGCCCCCAAAAGAGACCCCAAAGTCTGGCCGATTTCACCCCATCTCCCCCATCCACCAAATTTTGTCAGTAGGAAGCAGTATGACTGGACATTACAAAACACAAAAAAAAAACTGACAAAAATTTCCGTCGGGATGGGGTGTCAGACGGCCCCTAAAAATTGGGGTAAATTTTTCCCCTTAAAGCCCAGGGACCAAATTTTGTCAGAAGGAAGAGCTATGGACGTACATTCCAAAAATAAAAACTGACAAAATTGTCCATCGGGAAGGGGGTGTCAGAAATGAAAACCCCAAAGTGCCCTTTGACAACGCCGTGCCCCCCCCCAAATGCTCTATATGTAAGAAAAAAACATTTTCTTACCTTCTGACAATGATAATTCAAAGTGTTTTATTCAATTCAATTCAAACTTTCATAACATAATTTTGAGTATAATAATCTTCTTGCGGTGCCATTTGGTGTTAATTGGTCTTTTGATTAATAAGTTATTAAATTATGAAAAATGTATAATTGCTTTCTCAAAAGTAGCTAAAAAATATTGTCAGGATTATGTAAACACACCCATTGTCCCTCTTCACCTTTTTGACAAGGCATAATAGAAGAGCTTTTCAAGTATATCTGTGGTATGTGACTGCCAGGCTGAAATGTACTATTCATGTGTTAATTGCACAGATACCAAGCAAGCTTCTCTATTATGGCTTGTCAGATTGACAATGGGTGTGTTTACATAATCCTGACAGTATTTTTTGGCTACTTTTCAGAAAGCAATACATTTTTCACAATTTAATAATTACTGTTCCACTTGTATTTCAAGCTAGTATTATAAAATACAGTTTTTTATTTTTCTATCTTTTTACTTGCAACCTATGTTCCTTTGGCAAAAAGTCAAATGTGGCAAAAAGTCAAAGTCAGCAATTTATAATTTTTGGCAGTGTCAAACGGTTTTATTACGGTTTAACAAATATTACTTTGTTTTACTTGAGTCACTTAGTCATGTAGTCAGTTTCCAAAATGAATGTTAATGTTGAACTTGTATTACAAGCCATTAAGCTAGTTTAATGAATTAGCTGATACATGTACAAGGGTTTTATTAGGGTTTAGACGATTCACTTTTTTTATTACTTTAATCAGCTACTTGATAAGATGGAACTATTGGTGTTCTTGGTGAAATATTTTTCCTTCTTTTTCCATTTCAGTAGGAAACTTTCTTTTCTATAATTTGGCTTTAATGGCATTCAACCTGTAATCTTTTTGTTCTGTTGACTTATAATTGATAAAATATAAAATTATAGGCCTTTGAAATGAACAAATATTAATTTGTGTATCTTTTCTTCATTGAGGTATCACAGAATAGAGTCAGCACTCTATAATAACTGTGGATACAAGCAAAATACTTGGCCTGATAAGGCTTGTTCACATATGAGCCATTTGTCAACGAGACATGTACCTTGGCACAACAGGAGTGCATGTTCACTTGTTTAGTATTTTGGTCGATAAACCTGAAATTCCACCAGTACACCAAACCATCACCATCACCGAAAATCTAACCATAGACATTTATCTCAACATTTCCAATTCAGTTTTCTTACCTTCTGTCAGAATTTTTTGTGTTAATAGCTGGAAATTTTACTGAATTTCATCTTCTTAAGCACCAAGCGACATGTCACGGCGACAAATCACTCATTTGTGAGCAAGCCTTTATTAGTTGTCCGCATTCCTACGAAGAAAAGTTACAATAAATTAAATTCCCTGACAAATGGAAGTTTTCAGTGAACCAGAAGCTATTTATGTTATAGAGAGTTCACAGTAAGGAATTTATCATAATAAAAATAATGTGACGTATAAAAATTGCAATATAAGATGTTCCCATCGGGACTCGGACTCGGACTCGGTTGTCCAGGACTCGGACTCGGTTGTCCAGGACTCGGGACTCGGATGCATGGACTTGGATTCGGACTCGGACTCGGACTCGGATGGGATGGACTCGACTACAGCACTGTGTTTTAGAGGGTTTTTTTTTTTTTTTCGTTCTCGCCCTTTTTCATCAATGTACCTTATCTAATTTTAATGCAAATCTGTTCACTTTGTACAATAAACATTGATTGCATTACTTTAGGATTTCAGTGTACGAAAATTATACGAAGCTCACTATAAATCTAAATCTAAACCCAATCATATCATAAATCTGTCATACTCCTGTTGATGGATGCCGTTCTCAAAGTAATACATTAACATTTTTTTTGTAGATTTACAGTTTTAAAGTTTGTTAACATTATGACAGACAACAAGCTAAATAATTCATGAATCTGAGCACATTTCATGACTTTATCTTAACCAAACAGCTTTTGAAAGCTAATCGGGGAAGGCAGCGAGTTGGCTGTTGCCATATTATTGCAAAAAAAAAAAAAAAAAAAAAAAAAATGGAAACAAAGTCACGTTCAGAAAGGGAATTTTCATTTGTAGTTCTTGCCATTTTTTTCAATTTTTTTTTTTATGTAGCTGGTAATATTTTCTGATGCCAGGAAAACTGCACAGCCTGTAAATAGCGTTGTAAATATGGGGAAAGCGAAGTAACAGTCAGGCAATGGCGTTGCAGCATAGCTGAGTGTAGGTGTTGCGGGGTGGTCAAAACAGGTATTTGAAAAAGAGGGGTGGGCACATTTTGTGAGTTCAAGTTCAAGTAGTGGTTTATGTCATATAAAATTCAATACATGATTGCAGCCCAAGGGCTGAAATTAGCATGTTTACATTGCAGAAAATACATAAAAATTGATCATAGATAACATAATATGAAATAAGAATGACAATATACATAACAAAATAAGTAAATATAAAACATGAATACAAATCAGAATATTAAAATTTGGCTGAAACTAAAACTGACATAGAGACTATAAAACAACAGTAATGCAATACTGTAAATTTTAAGGAGAAATATTATGAACATTACTGGGAATTGAGTAGATCTATGAAATGTGGTATTGCACTCTTTCTGAATCAAACCGTTTTGCATTTGAACTGTGCAAAATTTGATACATGTATTAAAGAAATGGAAACATTTTCTTTTTTGGTAACCAGTTTGTACATCGTGTGTTATTGAATAGAGATTTAGCAAACTCAATACATAGTTTTTCTCGCCTAGTTTCTAACTGTTCTAATTCACATTTTGTAAGAGCATTTTCATAATCTACGTAATTTGTACCAAGAATTATTTTACACACTCGTTTCTGTATTCTCTCTATAAACATCCTACCTGTTTTATAGTAAGTCCACTATTAAAAACTGGTACACAGTATTCCAAGATTGGACGAATATACCCAACATAAATTTGTATGAGATCAGACATTGGAAGGTTATGCTGTTTGGCCATTGTAAACATATACAATTTTCTGTTACATCTTTAAATAATCTGCAATATGAGTATCCCACTTCAAGTTCGTGTACTTGAGGTATGCCACTTGGATTTTAAACAGGGGGGGGGGGGGGGGGGGGGGTTCTTCACAAACCGGTTGTGCCCCTGAATTTTCCAGTGCTTTGATTTTGTCTTGTATCATTGTAATTATACAGCTATCCAATTCGTTTAAATAAATGAATTAAAGCTGTAAAAGATAAGAAAATGTGCATTTGCTGTAAATAAAAGAGGATTCACTCAAATCAATTCTACCATTGGTTCTTAATGTGCTTACTTTTTGAAGTCGGAATGCCCACCCCCCCCCCCCCCCCCCCCCCCCTGCTCGTTATAAGCATTGTACTCTTTTATTAATAGGCTTGGGGTACTTCATACTTTCAATATTTATGAAGAAGGAAAGTAGGAGCATGATGAACCAGAGTGAATGTCGGACTTATTTCACCCACTTCACTCTTCACTCAAAGCGACCTCCGCCTCTGTTTGTCCTACGCCCTCTGCGCTTATTGTCTCCGATTCCGTCTGCTTTGGGGGGAAAAGGTGTTCACGAAAAAGCCACAAATTGCTATTTTGCAACTCCTCGCTTCAACAATCGACGAATAGTTGGTGGTCATGAACAAAGTTAATAGGAGTTTTCTACACAAATTGAGGGTTTCCCTGTGTCTGTCGTTTGTGATGTTGGTGGAGGAAAGGGGGGGGGGGGGGCGGGTATCGAACTTGTCCCGCCAGCGCAGGTAGCCATGGTAGAGCATCTGTTGTCAAAATAGTAAGCAATATGCCCCCTCAACCTCAACCCCAACCTGTCAGCCCTTATCTGTCTTTCTTTCTGTCTTTCTGTCTGTCTGTCTGTCTGTCTGTTTGTCTCTCTGTCTAGTTGTCTCCCTGTCTGTAGGCCTATCTGTCGGTCTCTTTGCCTAATAATCATTCTTTCATACGATTCTCAAGGGAAGACGCACCTGTATAGGTCATGTAGGTTAGTGTTTTTAACTCATTAGTATCTTTAGCACCGGTAGAATAACCTATGATCTCGACCGACTCAAAACGTCTTTTTAGAAAAACCTGAACTAGACACTCCCATAGGAATAGGAGTGGAAAGTTACCGATAAGAGACAGTGGCGTATAAGGTGGGCCGAGACATTGAGGGGATCTAGGATCGTGGGGGCGGGGGGCATCGGTCTTAAGGCCCCGATTACACAGGGAGGGTGTGGGAGAGGGTTCAATGTACGATCATCTTTATTTCACGTTCGTTTCCTCCTCTTATTTTCTCTTTAAATCATCCTCTTTTTTTTTCGACCGTTCGATCGGGGGGGGGGGGGGGAGGGACGACGTGCTTCTCCTTCCACGACGCCACTGATTACAGAAGATAAAATGGTTCAAAAAGTGTTTGCCAGATGTGATTTCCCCCCGTCATACGCGTATTGCGTGAATATACCATGAAAGCCACCTTGAAAACGATTTAGATAAAAAAAAGTAACCTTCAGACATTGATCGCCTTCCGCTTATCTTTTTAATCATGACTTCGACGATGCATGTTAATTTTAGAATGCACAGACGATGAAAAATGCTAGAAGTCAAATGAACAACCAAACGTGTCGTAAAAGTTTTATAAGTTTTTATTTTTTTATTTAACTTGAAAATAATTATAGTCAAGTCATTTGGATCTGTATAGCATTCTCCTTTCATTAGTCCAATTTTGATCTTTGCAATCTATATGTCAAAAAACAACAATAACAACAACAACAACAAAACAAGCCCCCCCATGTACCCCCCCCCAAAATACCCCCCCCCCCCCCCGACAACAGCATCCTATTTTTACAGAAGGGGGAGGGGGAGGGCTTGTTGGAAAATCATTCATAATTTTCTATCGGCAAATCTGTTATTGTAATTTGATGAGACACCCCCTTCCCATTCAAAATGGCTTGGAAGCTACGCCCATGCCCACATGCCTGCTCATGCTTGCTTGAATGGATTTCATAATATTTGTACAGGGTACAGAACGAAATGAATTATATTTTGTAGATATTAATCAGTGCTGAACAAGATTGCGAAATATTATTATGATTGTGCAATGATACCTCGGTCCAATGGGCACATTAAGTATCTGAGAATCAACAATGATTTGCCGGCAACGCAGTGTGGATACATCGCTCTTTACTCGAGACTCGGTATCTCGTCGGTTTGCGGATCGGCAGTTGTGGGTTCGAATCCCACCATATGATCCTCACGCGCTATCCGGCAATTTTTGAAGTCAAGATTTGAAGCCTGGGAACAGACTATACGTTTCGAGAAAATATTAAAAGAAATTAGTTTTCATTTATTCTAGAAGAAAAATATGAATTCTTATAATTATAACAGGCCTATTATTTGATGCCGGGGCACTTCTATGGGGTCAGTATAGAGGGTGCCTTGGGGCCTTAGGGCCCTTGAAAACCGTGCCCCTGTAGAAAAATAATAATAATAATTCTGGTAAAAGATATATTATGAATATTAAAAATAATATAACGGGAAATGAAATGAAAAGCACTGACTGCATTTAAGCCACAACACACATTGAAGGAACTCAAGACCACCTTCGTTTTTGTTTTTGTTTTTGTATTCAATCTCAGTCCGTCTATTTTCGTCCTTATTGAAACTGAATAGCAATGTGGCTGATCCATGAGCTATAGCTTAGGCGCACGGATCGCGATATTCTCGTGGGAGGGTGGGGGGGGGGGGGTCGGGGTTGGGGGTTATTACGCCTCTGTGCATTTGCCTTGCAATGAAGATAAAAATAGTCTTGCTATCTCTACTCGGATAATTAGAGGGTATTCTTACGCCCGGGGCATTCCCAGATGGGGCGGGGGGGGGGCGAAGTGGGAGGGGGGGGGGGGGGGGGGGGAGTGCGTTGGCGACCCTGTCCGTCTTTTGTATACAGAGGTGAGGTGACACAATGTACCTACTCTTTATGAGTCCAAATGAAATGAAATAAAATAAAATAAAATAAAATAAAATAAAATAAATTTAAGAACTAAAATCTACCATTTTGGATTATCATCAACACACAAATACAAAGGAAGATTCAAAATAGGTCAAAGCGGAATATCAGTCATTGAAAAAATGACTTAAATGATCCGGGCGTGGTTTAAAAAAAAAAGATCATCGCTAGACGCCATGCAGGGAGGGACAGGAGACATAGAGAGTGAGGGGAGGCGGTAGGGGAGGAGGGGGGGGGGGGAGGGTAAGGGCTAGAAGAAACAGAGATCCTGTGCGCATATCCATTCCCTCCCTTCCATGAATCTCCATTTCGGGTTTGAGAGCAGAGAGATCGCCCCTGACCCATTTCTCCCGTAAGCCCGGCCCGCCAGAGAAGGCCGTGCAGTCTTTCCCCACTTTTCTGAGTAATTGGATGACGTATGAGCCCCTATGAGATGGGAATCGGATCGCATCATCGTCATCATCAAAGTTTGCAAACAAAATATATTCCCCGCGCACGCGGCGTGTGTAAAATTGGAAGCGACTTACAATCTGATGCATTAACCGCGTGCTGTTTGCAAGAACCGTTGGCAAAAATCAACCTGTTACTCAATTCCCTCAGCTACGCATTACCACGCTTGTATTTTTGAAAGAACAGTTGAGTTTACCTGTACCGTTACAGTTCCATTTCATGTACTCAGGCTCAACAAGCAACATTTGGAGGACTCGCAAACAACAATCGGGAAAAAACTGATACGAGTTCTACTCCGAATGTACACGCCCCCTGACCCCTTGACTTTCGGGGGAGAGCAATCGTGGTCACCGACCAACGGACTGGACTGAGCTGCCGCGCGCGGTTTTCCTGACACGGATCTTGGAAAGCAACTGGTACACACTGCCACTGGCATAGTATTTCTGATGATGAGTTGCGCAAGTGGCACCCAGTTTTGCTTGCAGTTCAACTAAATTCATGGAATCTTTTCCCGCTTAATGCCATCCACATGACGGACCGTAATGGATTCTAGACTGTGGAGTTTCTTCTGCCTGGTTTTGGTTGTGAGTGTGCCAAGTAAGTTCTATTTTAAATTGTGATAATTTTGACGTTCAAACTGTCTCCAATATTATTAACTTCAAGTTCAAGATGCATTTTTGACTTAACATGAATAATTTCAGTTGACCACCAACACTAGCTTAGTCTATTTCATTTGCTGTCTAGCTTCCTAGCTCCTTTGCTTTAATGATATATTTACAGAGGATCACTGTAGTTTATTTAATTACAATGGTTTCTCCGAGATCTGAAAGTTTTTTTTTTATAGTAATCTGTTATCTATAATATAATAACCTTGCATAACGGTGAGTGATCATCCTTTATCAGATGCTAGACCTATATCAGTGGGAGATCAAGGATTCTCGCAGGGGGGTGGTTACAACCGACATGCAGAAAGCTTAAAAGTTACACTTTCCCATTTTTCAAGTTGCCTTCTTAAATCCCAAACTCTGACATGCAAAAACAAAACAACAAAAACCAACAACAAAAAACAAAAACAAAACAAAACAAAACAAAACAAACTAAAAACAATAACAATACAAAACAAAACAAAACAAAACAAAAAACAAAACAGAACCCCCCCAAACCAACAAAACAAACAAAAACAAAATAAAACTATACAAAGCAGAACAGCACAGGACATAAATATTACTAATACTAGGGCATCTGCCCCCTATCTGCCTCTGTTTAGATATGTTCAATATACATGTAGTAAGACTTTCCCAGTCATGGCCCATAGTCTATTCTTAGTTGTGCCTTCCTACTTGAAATACAAAATGTTGCTTTTAATTTCATTTCATTCAATAGTGTTTTATGGCCATAAATTTAACTCTTTTTTCATCTGTCTGTTATGTTTTTATAGGGCAAGCAATCTCAGTCATATTATTTTGTAAACAATTGATTTTGAGAATAAAGAAATAATTTGAAATCTTGATAGAAAAGTAAATAATTACAAAGTATACTTTGTAGTCATATAGAATTAATGGATACTATCTAGCTTATAATGTTTTTTTCTGAAGTAAGATAACCTAATGAATTACAATAAATGTTAAATATATAGTAGTAGTAAGAGAAATATATACATAGCATTCTGAATGTAGTTGATGCATTTAGTAGGTTGCGAACATCAGACAATAGACCGGTTCTGTAATGTATTCAAATTCATGCACATTTCTTCTCTGAGCACCTAGTGACAAGCTATTCCATTAACCTGCTTTTTATAAATGAGCCTCAATGCTTGGAATCCAGTTTGCATACATTATTTGTTGCTATGTCCGGCAAGCCTTGGGCAAGCTTTCAGGTTGTCAAGAACAACCTTTGTTTGAAAGGTATGTATAAAATTTGAATACATTACCGAACCGGTCTATTGCAGAGAGATAAGTATGGAAATGAAAGGAGAAAGAGAGTAGTATCTAATGTATAGGCATATATAGGAAGGGATGGAGAAAGAAAGAGAGAGAGAGAGAGAGAGAGAGAGAGAGAGAGAAGAGAGAGAGAGAGAGGGGAAGTAAGGGGGGGGGGGTGGTGGAGGAAATGAATATTAGTGTTTATAGAACTTTAGATGATTGGATCCTAGTGGAAAGGGAAGTTCCTCTCAAATTTTCCTTTAGGTCATGATATATGTTAACTAGTATTTGTGCAAACTAGGAAACCTCACACTGCTATTTAGGTGTAACTTACAGGCAGCAATAGGGGTGCTTGTATTTAAGGATATTCTGCTTTTTCAAGAGAAAATGGTCACATTTCCTTAGTTTTCCCTATTTTTTTTTGTTTGTTGATACAAAATGAAAACAAAACTTATTCCATCCTAAATGGTTACAATAAAATGTGATGTTCCTAACCCAGATACATGATAGTTTCAAATAAACCCTCAGACCCATTCACACTGGCCAATAAGAGTATATTTCATTGCCATTGCGAATGGGTCTAGCAAGCTCCACTAATGCCCCTTCACCCTTCCTCCCTCCCTCAAAGCAATTTCTTCTTCTGCAAAAATGCAATTTCTTAGTTCTAATGTTTAAAAACATTCAATTGCACCAATATTACAGTGTATGAAATGGTGGGGGGGGGGGGGGGGGGCTCTATAGAGTTGCAGGTTACATTCACATGAAAAAGAGACAATGAAAACGAACTCCATGAGCTTCTGTTGGGGAAATGCCAGAATAGAGGAAGTGAAGTGTTTTTTTGGTAATCATTTAGAAAAAGTGTGGTTTGTGGGTATCCTTGACCAAAATAATGTGCAGCTACAAATACTATAAAGCAAACATGTTGAGCATAGTGTTCTCTGGAATATTCGGGTTAGAGGGATGGGAAGAGAAGAGAAGAGAAGAGAGAAAGGAGCTTTCAAATCGTTGACATGCTGGTTATGCTAAGGAGTAACTCCTGGTTTATGCAGAATAAACATGCAAATAACATGTACATTTATAGAGAACATTCTTATTAGTTACGTTCATAATGGGACTTGAATTCAAAACTTTAAGTTAGAGAAAACTTTAGGTTTTAAACGAAACAAGGTCTCACTAACACCGACGAGGGTTCACATGGGCCCGAAACAACAACGCTCAATACTCTGAGACTACGAGTCAAGTGTTAGTCATTTAACATGAGCAGAGAGGTCATTGTTAACAACGAGATTGCTAAACATAAAAGTTTATTCTGTCCACACGGTCCATGATAACTAAGATTAGGACCCCCCCCCCCCCCCTGCATGTGGTTTCAGCATTAACCACAAGCTTGCTTGTGGTTCTGGAACTACAAGTTTTGCAAGCGAAACTTAATGTTTAGCTCCCTTCGTGTGAACCTGACTATTGAGGTAGTCCAAGGATAGGTACGTTACTGAATAAACAAAGATTTTAGTGAACCTGATGGTTTTGTTTAGTCGGTAACCCGGCTAACTAGATCATGAATCAGACCAAATACTAAGTAACAAGAAAAAATATATTCTCAGTAGTTTCAAATGTTTATTCTCCGATTGAGTAATACAAAACTATTTCTGCAGATTAGTTAGAGATGATGCAATCGTAATTGGAAATACGATGAACTTAAATCATTATTAAATTGGCTTTTAAGTCTGACTGTCATCTTGATAGGGGTAACATCTTTGCTAAATCAGTAATTTGAATAACATCCTGAGAAAAAGTACTTGAAAGATTTGATGATTCAAATTATCGATCCATATTGATAAAATTATAAATAAAAAGAAACGTAGCAGATATGATTTAGTGTTTAAGATCTCTGATCAGTATATTCTACAAAGTAGGAGGTTTAGATACAGACATTATTAAAGAAGGAAATGCTTCAAGAACTATGACTTTCCAGCAAATCCACGTTTGGGGTAGATCCAATTTCAGCTAAATATCAGATTTTGAGATACCCTAGTCTGAAGGCACAGACTCTATTTGACTTGTAACAAAATTCTATAAAGGCTTGAGATTAGTGTAAGTTTGCCAGTTTTTGTAGTTTACAGTTTTACAATTCAGACCCTATGTTATGTGTCATGACAAGGCTTGGTACCTGCAAAATAATGACACTCTCCTATTATATGCTTTCTTCTACTTAGTTTTAGTCTTATTTGGCAATTTTTGCCACAAATATGCTTTTATTTGTGTATGAAAATATGTATATATTCATTAATGACTGTTTATGTCACAAAATTATTCTTTTATTCATATTTTCCTGCCACTTTCATGTTCCAGTATCGTATCAGTTGTGTGTTCTTACACTCAAAAGTCTGTAACCTCAGACTCTGTTTTGATATTATAGGGCTAAACAAGATTTCAAGGGAAATGACACTCTCAGTGTCAGAATGACCCCCCCCCCCCCATATTTTGATAATTATTCCTTTAGGAGAAGGAAGGCCTCCTTGGTTTTGATCTCAAGTTCTAAAATGACCTCTTCCATAAAGTTAGAGTGTGGTGGCCTTGATATTATAACAAGGACCTCAGTTGGCCAAGCCTGTTGGAGTAGATTAATCATACATTTGTTACAATTGTCAGTTATAAGTAAGTCTGAGCTTGCCTTTATACCCATTCATTGCATTGCAATAAGGATCGGTGTATGAGGGATAGTGTTTGTGTGCGTGGAGGGGGGGGGGGGGGGGAGAGGATGGAGGCAGTCCCCATATTCTAGAACCATGCATTCATCATGATTTTAGAATTTTTAGGAAGGGAAGGAGAGAGAGAGACAGAGACAGAGACAGAGACAGAAGAAGATGAAAGGTAAGAAAAGGAAAGGAGAAGGGGATAACTTGCTCTTTCAAGCAGCCTATTTGAGAATAAAAGACACATTCATGATAAAATATATTATGCCATGAAAATGACCTATGAATAGAATCAGAGATATAAACCCAGTCATGAATAATTTGATGTCTGTAGGTTTCATCTTGTACTTCAAACTTGTGTAAGATCTTATCTTGAGAGAGTGTGGCTCATTGTCTTCTCCAATATTTCAGAAGTGGGAGTGAGGATGTTAGGGGTTGATGATTCACTGTTATGTGTAAGTGATCTCTAATACTGTAATTTGATAGGACACTTTAGCAGCATGTGCGCAGGCTTATTGCAAGTTGGGCAGACAATTGAATTGCTAAATCTTGAGTGAAAAAATGTAATATGGAGCTCTTGGCATGATGTAAATGAAATTCTCCCAGAAAGCAATGCACAGAATCTGCACCCTGTTTCATAAAACTCATTATCAATAACAAGTTACAGTAACAGTTATAAGCTACTGAAATACTGGCATCTATAATTGGCTGAGAGCAACTTTGTTATTGAAATTGAAATTGAAATTAAAAGGGTATTTATTGAAAAAGCCATAAGGCAGCTCAAGAGCTGAATTACATGGAAATACATATATTCATATATAAAAATACAAGTTAAAATACAATTTGATATACAATTTGACATATATTCATATTATTTACAAAAAGAAGGAGAGAGAAAGAGAGAGAGAGAGAATCACTGAAAAAAGGGGAGAGAATAAGAAAGAATAAGAAAGAATAAGATAGGGAAAGATCAGGAAAAGAGAATGAGAGTAATAGCTGGAGGGAGGGAGAGAAAGGGAGAGAAGGAGAAGCAAAATGAATTATTCATCATACTATTACGTAACATAAAATCGTTAACAAGTTTAAGTTCAACAGAGAGTAGATTCAGATTCATAAAATTTATAACTGGAAAGAGAGGCAGGTGGGAAGTGAAAGAGAGCTGAGAGAGAGGTGGAGGGAGAATACGAAAGATGATACAGAAGAGGAGAAAGGAAGAAGACGAAGAGGGAGAGAGTGAGGAGGAGAAGACGTAAGAGTTAACAAAGAGAAATGTACATAAATAGTTATAACAATATAGCAGTGATGACATAAAATGCTGGAACCTCAGTTACTTATATTTTTTCAGCCTCATAGTGAACAAAAGTCAGTAAAAACTTCAATTGTGAAATTCCTATGCCAGGGATCTTGTGGCAGCTGTTATTGATAACAAGTTTGATGAAAGGAATATATACTGTGGTCATTATGATATGAGCTCATATAAGCCAGTAAAAAGGGAAATTAAAATTAAAATAATTGGTCTGTCATTGCCATAGTACTACCCCGGTGTACTGGTACACCTGCACATCCCAATCAGTTACATGTATATTGGAGAGACCTGAGGATTACAGTGATTCCCCTCCCAGGCGCTAGGCACAGGTGATGCCAAATACTTCATAATAATAATAATAATAATTAATAATAATAATAATGATAATAATAATAATAATAATAATAATAATCTATAATTCCAAGCTTAGTGTTTTGAATGTAATCTTAATTAACAATCAAAGTAATATTTAATTTAGTTCAAATCACTGATTTTGCAACTAAAAGAAAATAATTGTAATTTAAATTTGCATTGATTTGATTGCCAGTTCTTTTCTTTTGGTAACCTGTCCCTGGTCGTGTTTTGGAGCTCTTGTCATTTCAGCAAGTTTTCAGTACCTGCATGTACATGTAGCTGATCCTACCAACCCTGCCTATTTTTCCTACAATGTATGGCCCGAATTCACAAAGGAGGTTTAAACCATGGCTAAGGTTTAAACCTCCGTAAGCGTACTAAAATAAGCGTAAATAAGCGCACATTGCCCATGCGCACTCTCAAAGAAAATGTATGATTGGATCTGATTCCGTGCGCACGTACGCTTAAAAAACCCAGGAGGGGGTTTAAACCATGGTTTAAACCAAACCTCCTTTGTGAATTCGGGCCTATGTGTTTAAATAAATTGACAGGAATTTAAATTCTGTTGATTCCTGATTTTAGGCATTTGTCTGAGAATAATACAAAATCTATCCTCACAATATATAATTTGACGCATGCATTTTCAAGAAATGCTTACAAGCAAAGATGCTCCTGCATATATTTGTGCAAATTACATTGATAGCATGGTTATTGTCCCTAAAATACCCCAAACAATATTGTCGCTTTTTACAGTTTGATGGTTAACTGTTGTAGGAAATAATCATAAAGATTTTTGCTCTATGGATTCAGTTTATATGAATTGATAGTAAGATGCATTCTGTGTATTTTGAGTAATCATGAATCTAATTTTTTTTCTTCATCAGGACTGACTGTGAGTGTGGATCCTCCTAATCATGTAGATAGCTATGACTCAGTGGACACCCAGGGCCCCATGGCGGAACCTGGGCAACCACTGGTCACTCCTCAACCCAGGGATGCAGTCACTACCAGGTCTCTACCAGTCAAGACTTCAATTCCAACACCACCGTCACTGGCCAACTCTACAGCAGCCATGACAACACCCAACTCATCAGTGACAACGAGCTCAGTTACAAGGAAATTGACTTCCTCTTTGACAGTTTCCAACTCGACTGGCATGGTGTCTTCCAACTCAACTGGAACAGTGTCTTTGACATCTAGCGGCACCTTGTCAGGAACACCATTATCAGGTACTCTCGTCTCAGGAACCCCTGCATCTACACACATGAGTACAGCGACGCCAACTACTCCTGTTCAGCAGGGGACGACAGATGAGAACAATACTGTACCTGCTGATCTGTATTCCACTCCCCCATTGCAGACCTGGTGGGACTATACAACTAGAGGAACCACTACAAGGTCCAGGACACCTCCAGAAAGAACAACAGTCTTTACTACAAGATTGAGGACAACTCACAGGCAGACAACCCCCTATCTTCAAAGAACTACAAGCTTTCCCTGGACTACACCTTTTCAAACTACTCGGCCTACTCCAGTGACAACTCAGCCTGCGCTTACCACTACTCAAATTGCAGTACCTGACAAAAATGCGACAACTGGAACTGTTTCATCAACAACTGCACAGGCAACCAATCCTCTTCCTTCAACAAAACCATGGCACTGGCCCTTCCCAACCACAACTCGTACAACAACGCATAAAGCACCCTGGAGGACTACTGCAGGTCAGGTCCCCACTGGACAAGACACGACCAGACATGGCAAACCTACAGGAACAACTCCATCGAAAGAACACCCTGTCAGAACTCCTACTCTCTATCCCATTACCACCCTCGCCCCTCCTATTGCCAATGCATCTTATAAACTTCCTACATATCTTCAGCTCCGGCTCAGTGCCACCTGGACCACTTTCTGTCCAGGTAACATCGACGTCCAGGCATCTCTTGTTGAATTTGCCCGTCGGGTTCTGAGTCAGTCCACCTACGACCGAGTAGATGTACCCTACCTGAATGTGCGGGACCACTGTCGGGAAGTACAAGTGAACAGATTGAAACGAACTGTGCTAATAGCGATGATTCCCATTGACTTTTTTGTAACTGTTAATGGCTCTTATTTTGAGAACATCACCACAAAGGTCGGGGCTGAGCTTGTTCGTGATCTCTCAACACTTCAAGAAGACATTTCATATCAAGTAAGTACATGTTTGTAAATGTAGCTGCATACCAATGATTTCTATTTTGGAGGAGTTATTCCTTTTTTTTTGGGGGGGGGGCCTTTCAACTGAAGTTAAGAACCCTAGATTCCTCTCTTTTTCGTAAAACTTCTGTGTGAAATCATACAGAATATGCCATATTTCTAATTTTGCTTGAGAGATCTTTGACAGTCCATTCCTTTTACATACCATTGTTTATGTTTTATTCTCCATGTCTTTATTTTGATACTATACTCTTATACGAAACAAACTAAATGTGTTTGTAAAATTGAATTGAATGGTAAATAATTTGAAATATATAGTAAAATCAGTATGTTTAGTTTGCCAAATTTGGATATTGAAACATGACTACATATATTGACGTGTACTTTGCCAAACCTTTCCTAAACAACAAACAGAAGTTAATCTAATCTTAATGGATTAACTAATTCATTGTCAAATGGTACAGTATTGTGATTTCGCGATTGATTAACCAAAGTTCTGATACAATAATGATCAAAAAGATCTGTAAGAAGAAAGTTCAAGTTTATAGATTTATTTTTATTATATATTTCAGTAATCTGGAAGACTTTCAAAATGATTATGGCTTCCCCAATCACAGATATACCGTTCTCATACTAGTATCTGAAATTTGTGTTGAATGAAAAATTGTATTTCATTTAAAAGAATGTTGAAAATGGATAGTAAATGAAACTCAACTTGAATTCTACTGAAATTTCAAACATTTACATGTACATTTGGGTTTTTGATCATGAATATCTTCTCAAGAGAGCAGAAAATCCAGTGAAATCAATTCTTCTAGTCTATGGATTTTGATTTTTTTTCTTCTTATGAGTTCACATTCTCATCTCTTGCTCTTTAATTCTATTTGGCAAAAACTTTCACAACCCATAATGAATACTAATCCTCAGATATCTGAAGTTCATGGTTATTTATTTAAGTGATCGACTTGACTGGCATACATCTGTATAAATGTGTGAGATTGTAAAACTCTTGTAAAAAGAGAAGAAGGAGCACATTCTTTCCTAGAAAATTCAGTGGCCCAAAATAGCTTCTTCTAGAAACAATGTTATATAGTTCAGGTGAGGTTTCCTCTGGAGCAGATTTGTTTTTTGCAGCACTCTGGGAGCTTTCCAGAGCATAATATTTGATTGGTGTTAGTTATTTTAAAGATTTTTATTTTTTTTCACCTTTTCTCCATCAGATTATCTCAGCTCATGTTCTAGTTATCAACAAGGCTGCCACTCCTGCACCTCCTAATGATAGTGGGAGCCAAGGTGCAGTGATTGGCGCAACTCTGACAGTCTGTGCTCTGGTGTTTGGTGTTGTCCTTTCCCTTGTTGGAATGAAGGTAAAGAAAATGATAAATGAGTTATTTCAAATGCATTTAGGGGGAGGGATAGAGAGAGAGAGAGAGCGAGAGTGGGGGGGGGGGGTAGGGGAAAGCTAATTTCCTTTGATTGGTTCAACTCTGACAGTCTGTGCTCTGGTGTTTGGTGATGTCCTTTCTCTTGTTGGAATGAAGGTAAAGAAAATGATAAATGAGTTATTTAAAATGCATTTAGGGGGAGGGGTAGAGGAGGGGGGGAGGGGAAAGCTAATTTCCATTGATTGGTACAACTCTACTGTGTGTGCTCTAGTCGTTGGTGTTGTCCTTTCTCTTGTTGGAATGAAGGTAAAGAGAATGATAAATGAGTTATTTAAATGCATTTTGGGGGAGGGGTAGAGAGGGGGAGGGGTAGAGGGGAGGGGTAGGGGAAAGATAATTTCCATTGATTGGTGCAACTCTGACAGTGTGTGCTCTATAGTCTTTGGTGTTCTTTCTCTTGTTGGAGTGAAGGTAAAGAGAATGATACATGAGTTATTTAGAATACATTTATGGGGAGGGGTAGAGGGGGGGGGGGGAATAAGGGAAAGCTAATTTCCATTGATTGGTGCAACTCTGACAGTGTGTGCTCTGGTCTTTGGTGTTGCCCTTTTTCTTGTTGGAACAAAGGTAAGGAGAATGATGAATGAATTATGTTTAAAATGCATTGTGGACAAAGAAAGAGAGAGATGCATGGAGGGGGAGGGGGAGGGGGTCAAGGTTTTCTTTGTCTTTGTTATCGTGTCTGTTGTTGTAATAACTAATGAGAATGTTGGATCACCTGTGCAGTTAATGGAAAAACAGGGAGAGAGGGAGAGAATGGAAAAAGAGTGAACAGAGAGAGAAAGAGAGAGAGAGAGAGGGAGACAGAGGGAGGGGGAGAGAGAGAGTGTGAAAAAAAAAACAACTGACAGAGATGTTAAATATTCAAGTTATTAAGAATAATGTTAGATCTAGGGAGAGTAAGATTTGGAATAGTATAGATTTTGAATCAATTTATACCTGAAAAATAACAGCAGTGTTTGAAAAATAATTAAAATATTGGAAATGTACAAAAAGGAAGCATAAGAAAAGATTAACTG